>JAJOZX010002312.1:550000-560000 GCA_023014485.1 Bathynomus jamesi | reverse complement strand
GCGGTGAATGGAAACGACTACTAATTTAACAGTCTTTTTAATAATTCACTTTGAATACAGAATTCTTTTTATATCAAAAATAAATTATTTAATTAATTAAATTAATTAGTAAATTAACTTTGAACAGTTGACTAAAGCTCAATATACAATTTTTATATATATCTGAAGTTAAGTTCCAATCAATGGAAGCTAAATTGACCGGAGGGGTAGTGCCACTGCAGGAATAATTACAGACTTTAAGTCACAGAGTTTACGTATTATGAAGATGGTCAGAAGCAAAGAACCTCGTTTCCGACGCTCTCGGGGTTTTTATAACCTCGGGGTAGGCGGAGACGAGGTAAACTAAGGGTCACCCTCTTACGGGCGGAGCCTAACAGCAAGCGCCTATAATAGTTTTCATATTCGAATTTAAGCGGAGGCGACGTTAATTGACTGCCTCGATTGGGAGATGGAACTTCGGGAGAGTTCCGGGGGCGAACCAATCATGATCGAAATAGGTTTCGCGGAATTTACATTTTTCTTTTGATAATAAAGCATAATTATAGGATCGAGAGGCGCCAGAGGGGCGGCATGGAAGGAGGGTCGAACCTATACAAAAGGGAACTGATTTGGAAGGAATTTATAGGGCGCAAATGAATTTCATATTCGAGAGAACCACTTTTGCGTGATTCTTTGGAAAAGAGAAATAGGGGTTAGGGAGAGCTGAAATTTGGTATGCGAGTAGGTCGAGCTAGGGGAAATCTGGTGGGCTATAGGTTGACACAATTATGCTTTATCTATGGGAATAGGTCAAGATTTTAGGAAAATTTAATAAAAAAAATATAAAAACTGAGGTGTTTATAGACGCTTGCCTTGCATCACGTGATGCTGACAATAATAGAGACGCGGAGGGATCGAAGAATTCATGCGATGTGCATATTTTCATATGCACCTCGCATCTAACAATTTAGATTGGGATTACTGGGATTTATGTGGATTACATGGGATTTATGGGATTTCTACGGATTACATGGGATTATGGGATTTATGTGGATTACATTGGATTTCTCCGCGTATGAAAGAATGCACACTCTGTGATGTCAGAACAAAGGAATTTTGGGTTCAAGGTTTAGAATGCAATTCGTCGGAGACGAACTCTTTTGTACCGTAAGGATTTACACTACGGGACACTACCTCCCCTTCTGCAGTAACAATTAAACAAAAAAATAATACGATTAACAGTTTTAAGCAGAAACAAAAACTAATATGTACATGCTAGCTAACTAATTAAAATTTGGATTTCTCGGTGTAGTGACAGCTAACGGGGGGCCGAAGATTGGGGCAGACCGTCCGGGGCTTCTTCCGAAGGTGAGGGCTCCGAAGTAGGGGCATTCCACTTCAGTCGTCGACACGGGCGGCAAGCAAGGAAGATGAATATAATTATTAGTATTAGTAAGACAGCGGCGGCGTTGACGTAGGTGAGGGGCTGAACGTGGGATAAGACATGAGACCGTTCTTGGAGGGTTTCGGTGATACGATCCAATTGCTGATCCCAAGGGGGATAGTTAAAGGAAGGTACAAGAGTTACAGAGGCAAGAGGAAGGTTGAAGAGAGGAATTGGTGGGAGGTGAGCCATAGGGTGTACAAGACGAGGCGTGTTGTTAAGGGAGCGTACTCTGGGGTTTGTGGATATAAAGCTAGAGGTAATAATAGAACAACCGGAGGGGATTCTACTAACTGGATCCAATTGTATCATACTACGGTTGTTCGGGCAATCCAGGGTTGCTTCACGTTTTTGGGGGATGGACAGGAGGAGGTCGGAACTTATTTGGAGCTGAACGGGGGTTGAAGGGTCGAATGCTCGGAACGTGCAATTTGCACGGGACGAATTTTGTAACAGCATTAGATAACAAGGTTTCTGAAAATGTATGGAAACAAAGGGTTGGAGTGGAGGGCAAATGAGGAATTTGGTTGACAAAGGTGTCCTACAGTGAGTAATGTCGCGGGTGGTAAACAGGGTGTACTGTTGGTAGGTTTTGGAAAGGAAAAAGTATGGGTGTTCTGTGTGTAAGATGAAACGGGTCACGTTTTCCCTCATAGAGTAAACTGTGGGAAAGGGGTGAAAAAGATAAGCGTTGTATATTTGAGCATCGAAGAAGGGTATAACAATAATGATAGAGAATGGAGAGCTACCAAGTAACGTCCAGGTGAGGTCGAGAAAATGATGGGCGTTGGATGAGTGTAATGGATAAATTGGGGTGAGAGCGAGTTCCTTACTAGCGTCCGTTATTAATGTATTTAGAGTCTTAAGGGAATTAGTGAATGGGGTGTTTGTTTTGACATGGCAGCATTAAGTGCGGCCATTACGATTTGATGTGTCTCGTGACTTGATCGAGATACTTATCAATGACAGTAATTTGGAGGTTAATTAGGTGGACATATTCAATTTGGTTATAATTTCGGCGCTGTAACATAATTAAGGAATCTAGCTCGTTTAGATGTGTCGTGAGATTGCGGAGAAGGTGAAAATTTCGTTTGGCTGCAAAGACAGTACGTTTTAACACATCGCCCTTAACGATATTGTCACTCGCTAGCAGTCGGATCTTGCGTTGCACGCTACGCACATCTGCTGAAATGGCGACGCCAAAAATGGTCTTCAGCAACTGCCCGCCGAGATCGAAGAAACCGCGTTTAGTACGGTTTGAGGGACTGTTGGGGCGATACTGCTGAATCCAAGGGAGGGCCAGCGTATCGTTAAGTTTGTATTGTGTGGCGTGTATGTTTTCCAGAGTGTGAGCATAGGTGGAGGAGAGTAGTTGTTTATATATGGTAAACGACTTAGTCGGAGTAGAGTATGGTGGGTGGATAGGTGCTTTAGCAATAGCGATTGCGTGGGAGAGTAATTTTCGTTGGCAGGCGTTGAGCGTACGGAAAATAACGTATGGGGCTTGTAGGTCGAAAATCACATTCAGGTGGCCTTTTAAAAAATGGCCATCCGCTAAGGTTTCGACCACAGCGCCGGGGACGATGCGGTAGGTACTACTAGAAACAGGAAAAAGAATGAAGACAAAGGTAAGCATAGTGGACGAGGTTAGCATTATTAATAATTTTGGGTGCGTTAGCGGTTACTTCCGAGAAGTTCTCCAGGAAGGGAATTTGGGTCTCACCTTAGGTTTGACCGAAGGTCGGTCCGGGGGACGAAGGGGGTGAGGTGGATGGGTCGTCGAAGTAGTGGCTAGTGACTCGGGTATTCGCGCAGTCGGAGCAGGCCGAGT
Organism: Bathynomus jamesi; assembly: GCA_023014485.1. Taxonomy (NCBI): domain Eukaryota; kingdom Metazoa; phylum Arthropoda; class Malacostraca; order Isopoda; family Cirolanidae; genus Bathynomus; species Bathynomus jamesi. The sequence goes on along the minus strand of JAJOZX010002312.1, from coordinate 556,746 downwards.
CGATGGCAGCAGGGGTTTTCGGTGGTAGGGAGGGGCTTTGTGGAGGTGTCTTGTCTTGTGTAGGTGTCTTAGGGACGGAGTGGAGTGTGGGTACGGGGTCGGAGCTTGGCTCGAGTAAAGGGCTATGTGTGTGTTCTAGTGACTCGGGTATTCGCGATTGGGAGCGAGTCCACGGGCCTTGCGACGACTCCTGTGGTCGAAATCGATACGTCACTGTAGGGTCTGTTTTAAGGTCGTCGATAGGTGAGGGTGGTGATGGTGAGTCGGGGGGCTCCTCACTGGCTGCGGGGCCCTCCGGTAGAATTTTAAAGTTTGGAGTTGTCTCCGGGGCTTCTTCCAAAGGTGAGGAAGGAGCAGCAGGGAGTGGCTCCAGTTCATTTTCAGGTTCAAGGATAGCTTCCTCAGGCTGTACGGACAGGGTAGTCCGAGGGGGCCTTAGGTAGTTTCCCACTCGTCCGACTTCTCGGTTTCGGTATGGTAACGCGGGGTTGGGTTGTATCCCCTTGTTGTCGGGACGACTTCGGTTGAGGGGGATTCGGATCCTCATTCGTAACCTTAATTTGGTTGGCATGAACAACCTTTTTCTTTAAGGTTTGCAAGTGTTGGATGGTGAAGGTGTTATGCCCCAGGTCTTCGAGGACACGATATGGCCTACCCATTTTGGACAGAGTTTACGACTGAGGCCCGGAGGCTTCGTACCTGCCAACCAGCAACGGTTTCCAGGTATTATGGTCCGTTGCTTAGGGTACCGCTTGTGTTGGTAGTGGACCATTCGGTCGGTCTCATGGTTGAGACATCGTCGTGTATCTTCGAAAACTTGGAACGAATGGCGAGCCAGGTCGTCCGCATAGCGTTGAGGTTCCTGTAGGTCAAATCCCTCTTCGGTGGAGTCGTTTGGGAGGTCGAAAGGAAATCTTGCATCGTAATGATACAATCTAAAATGAGGGGTGTCACCGATGAGTTGACTGTGGTTGTTGTTAACAGTCCACTGCACCATGGAGATGCACTCGTCCCAATTACGTTGGTCCGCGTCCACGAGATGTCGTAGGACGTTAAGGATCTTTTCGTTCTGCCTCTCAACCAGACCATTTGCTGCCGGATGGTACGGTGTTATTTGTACCTTTTGGATGTGGAGACGTTTGCATAACTCTACGAACATCGCGGAGGTAAATTCCCGAGCGTTGTCCGAGAGCAGCACGACCGGCGTATTGTGCCGTTGAATTACTCGTTCGAGTAAACACTTGGCAATGATCTCCGATGTATGGGCAGGCACCGGTACAATTTCATTATACCTGGTAAAATGGTCGGTGAAAACGACAACGTATTTATTTCCATTTCGACTTTGGACAAAGGGGCCCATCACGTCCATTCCTACGCGCTCCCAAGGTCTAACAGGAACGGGGTACGCATGCATATGCGCGGTGGGCGGACGCGCTCCTTTATGCCTGGCACATGCTGAGCATGCCTTGCAATGTTCTGTTACCTTGGTGCGCGTAAGTGGGAAATGGTAACGCGCTTGGACCAACTTTAGTCCGTTCAATTCCGGGATGCCCAGCACAAACGCTGTCGTGGCAAAGTTTAATTGCCACGCTTGAAGACTCTCGGGAACTTCTGCCACGTATTGCCCAGGAGAAATTTGATAATTCAAAATTTGATCCTGGAAAGCATACAACTGGTGAAGTTCCGAATTTGGTTGGCTTTTAATTGCTGCACCAAATTAGAGATATACGAGTCCTTGCGTTGTGCCTCGAAGAGCGTGTCTCTATCGAAATTGGGAATAGTCTCAATACGATGAATTCCACGGACCTCTTCGGGTTTATTTATTCGGGATAAACAATCCGGGAGAACGTTGAGTTTTCCGGGACGGTGAACGTATTCGGGGCTAAAGTCCTGGACGGTAAGAGCCCAGCGACCTAATCGCCCGTCGGGTAGTTTTTTAGAAAATATAGAGGTTAACGGAGCGTGGTCCGTTTTTACTGTTATTTTATACCCGTAGATAATATTCTTGAACTTCTTCAGGGCCCATACGATGGCTAAAGCTTCTCGTTCAGTCCCTGAATAGTTACGTTCGGGTTTGGATAGTAACCGACTCGCATAAGCCACAGGTAGTTCGGTACCTTCTACTTCTTGGAGTAGGACGGCACCTAACCCGTAGTTAGAAGCGTCCGTGGCTACTATAAAAGGTTTACCAAAATCCGGGAACTGCAGTATGGGTTCTTGCAGGAGTTTGTCGCGGAGATCAGTAAAAGCTTTCTGATGCTCAGAATTCCATTCAAAAGTAGCCTTCTTTTTGAACAAATTGGTCAAAGGAGCGGCTATGTCTGAAAACCTAGGAATGAAATTGCGATAGAATCCTACAAACCCGATAAAGGTTCGCACTTCATCAACGTTTCGAGGAACAGGGTAATTTAGGAGAACCTGAAGTTTGGCGGGATCCGGTCGGATTCCGTCAGAGGCAAGAAGAAATCCTAAATACACAAGCGAGGATCGGAAAAATTGGCACTTAGCCAATTTTAGTTTGAGGTTCTCATTCGAAAGACGTCTGAAGACTTTGGCAAGACGTACGAAATGTTCTTCGACGTATCGCTATAGATCACTATGTCATCTAGATAGACTAAGGCATGAGAACCTAATAATCCGGACAACACAATGTTCATAAGTCGAGAGAAATTCGCAGGACCGTTTCGGCACCCGAATGGCAAAACATTCCACTCGTAATGGCCCTGGTTGGTAGTGAACGCAGTACATGGCCGTGACTCTGGAGACAGAGACATCTGCCAGTACCCTGAAGCTAAATCCAGCGAGGTAAAATATTTAGCTTTACCAACATATTGAATGACCTCCTGCATGTTGGGAAGCGGAAATCGGTCTGGAACGGTCACTTTGTTGAGGCGTCGGTAGTCGATGCACGGCCTTAACGTTCCGTCCTTCTTCTTGACCAGGATCAACGGAGAAGACCAAGGACTAACCGACGGTCGGATAACATCCAAATCTAACATTTCCTTCACGTGTTCCTCAACAACCAACTGCTGGGAGTGCGGAACGCGATATGGCGGAATGTAGATGGGCTTTGTGTTATCCGCGAGATTAATATGAAAGGGACGAGGTTTGAACGTCCCAAAGCATCACCCTTGAGTGCGATGATGCTTTCGTGTTCGACCAAGAAGTCCAGTAATTGGTCAAACAAGTCCGGGTCGCTGCAAAGGAAAGAATTTGCGGGATCGGACTCTAGACATGCTTTGTAAGTAGCACGTAATGTTTGCTGAGGTACGCCTCCAGGAGTACACCTGCGTACGTCGTGAGAAATACGAATAGGCTCAGCTTGGGCCAAATAGGCCTTGCCTATTAAAGTATTAGGTTGTAACGTAATGGATTCGGAACCAACATTAGCGCACAGTAGAGGGATAGTTGCCTCTTCGCTAGTGCACAGACTGCGTGCAATTACTAAGCCTGAATGTTGAACTTGGTTTTCAAGAACATTCTCCACGACTACTGAAGTCGCAGGATCCACGTAAGTACCATCGTTAAAGGTAACAATTACGCGGAAGCAGACCTGTTGGTTGGGCTCAATAACGAATTCTTCCTTAACTCTCAACTGAAACTCATCGGTTGGAACAGACTCTGAACTAACTTTCAAGGAACGCCGGACTTGGCGTGCAACGGGATTTTCACCCGACTCTAAACCATCACACGGCGACAAAGCCGGAAAAAATGGAATCCCTCCATTACTAGGATTACAACAATCCTGTAGGGTTCCATCAAAATCGGGAACATCTTCCGAAAAACCTTCAATCCTGCTTCAACAGCAGTTGAAAAACGAACCTCTGGGTTCGACTCCGTATTCACTAACGGAATAAGTTGTCCTTGCACTTGGACAACGTTGGTTTCAAACTTAAGATCCCAACCATTTCCTTTAGGAAGGGATAACCGAGTAAAATGTCGGTAGGAAAGTGCATAGAGTCTTGTACTATTACGCAATCGGCATCGAAGCCTAACTTGCCGAGTTTCAGTTTAAGCCTAACTTGCCCCATGGAGGGTATGGTTCCTCCATTAACGTTCTTTAAAACAACCTTCGACGGGAAAAGTTCCAATTTGGAAACTCCCGGAATTCTATTCAAACTAGACTGTTTAATCAGGTTAGCGTTGCTACCTGTGTCTAGCAACCAAACATATCTACACTTCGAACGCGAAGTGGAATGACAGCATCTTCAAACGTATTACTAATTGTGCAAACATATGACGTGGGAACGTCAACAGAGTTTGCCACAATTCTCTGTGAAGCGGGACGAGACTCATAGGTCTCGGGTTCAATGCAAGGGGTTTCTGAAAAGGGGAACTTAAAGGATTCTACAGTGGTATCTGGATTATTCGTGCAGGGCCCTCGGGGTCCTTAAGTGGAGCAGTAACTCCTGGTTTTTCCCACAAGGAATAGCTACCCCTGGGGAGGGCAACCCGGCTCGTCCTCTTACGGGAATCCTGGAGCCGGCAGGTCCTCTAAAAAATCATCGGGCGATTGGTCGTCTCCCGACTTTCCAGTTCTAAGGCTGGTGATCTGGTGTATCCCAGCTCGGTCAAACATTCTGTCAGAATATTTCGAACTATCCTGGTTCGATGGATTAGGGTAGGGTTAGTTATATAAGAGGGGGTTCCCTCAGGGTATCCTTGTTGCGGTGGCCTTGTGGAGGTCGAGATCCTTTGGACCACTCATCCGTCGCTGGGACGGTGCACCCTTCTCCCGGCATTTGGGACGATCTCCCCGCCGGTGACCGGATTCCCTGCAGGAATCGCAATAAGCAGCCGCCCTGCATTGTTTTATACCATGTCCTACTTGGCAGCAGTTGTAACACCGTAGGGGCGAACTTGGGGGAGTCTGTCGCGATGAGTTTGGTCGAGACCGGTTCGACGGCGCGGGCGTTGCAGAAGCAAACTTTTGCTTCTGGGGCCTTCCTGTTTGTTCGGTTGCATAACGGATGGACTGGGAGGTTTTGGTTCGTTCTTCCCTCGGTCGACGAATATTCAGATCAGTTGAGTTTGGACACGACTCCTTCATTTTGTTCACGACCGTTGCTAACGACGCGGTGAGATCCGCGTGTTTCTGGAATCTACTTGGTGGTGACTTGGTAGGTTCGCATACATGGCCGAAAAGGACAATATCTTCGCCGTTTGCGAGGACATTTTATAATCAAAAGCTCCGTCAAGGGCTAAGATGACGCTATTCATAGTGCCTTGAATGCGATTCCTAAACTCCATAAAATCTTCACCATCCTGCCAACGCAATCGGAACAAATTGTCATGGCCACAAATGGTTGAGTGTCGCTGACATCTCGGAAATTGTCCAAGAGAATCCGACGATACTGGGTCCATGTAGTGGCCGCTTCTAAGTCGGGGTTAGTGTCAACAAACTTCGATGCTGACCCTTCTTCTAGATCAACAAACCGTTGTGCTTCCAAGATCTTATCCTTGTCCGCGATCACCTTCTCATTCTCGAAATATACTTCCAGTTTGTGGAGCCAGTGTTGAACAAGTGGCTCGGTGGTCTTTCCCGCGACGGTTCCCTTAAATCTTGGAACGGACGGGTAAGTTGAGTACCCTGGAAACTAAATTCGTGGCGGCGCGGCGCGGCAGCAGCAGCAGTGGAAGCAGTGTTAGTGTCAGCCATGTTGATGTTGGGAATGCGGCGACGTTTGGGGAAGGACGGGCGTGGAGGTGTAAGTGGTAATAAAAATTCCCGGTCTGAATCGGAATGTGGCATACACGTCACGCGCGAAAACAAACAATTGAAGTGTGTTTTGGCAGTGTGGTCCTAGTATATATAGTATCAGCGTGTTTGCGTTGTTTTGTTTTTTTTTTTGGGGGGGGGGGGTGTCCAAATTAAGTAAACTACTAATTATTTAATTAAAAAAAATTAGAAGTTTAAAAATTTGGTTAACTTAATCAAACGCAAAACAATCGAGGAAACCTCAACAATGCAGTAACACACTAAAATATCGTATATCAGGAACGACGTGATTGCTAAAAAAAAACAAGTTATGCCAGTATTGTTCTATCACTCTCTTAAATAGGTGATATCATAGTAATAAAAAAAACGAAATAGAAAAAATAAAGGTTGGGATAGCAAAAGGTTACTTGTAATCCGATGTCGAATCGTTGGTCTCCAATGAATGAAGAGTCCCACACAAAGTCCCTTTCCGTATCCTCGATCCTAACGATGGCAACGTGAGTTCCAGCGGTGGTGGATCCTACCCTCTGCCTGAGTCCGCAAGGAAGTACCCTAGTCGTGCCCCAATCGTATTCACGGATGTGGCCTGCAATTAGGTCACAAGCGTAATTTCCGTAGCACCAAGTAAAACAAAAAATGAAAAGAAAAACCTAACCCTACCTAACCTATTCAATTACAAAAATAAAAATAAAATATTACACTCGGTAATTCAATAATGAAAACGAATTTAAAATAATTCACTTATTAAAATCGTTAAAGAAAAATAATAATAAATGACTACTTAGTCACAATAATAGCGTATTTCACTATCACGTAATTAATTAAAATTACACGTTAATTTAACTAAGTTTGATAATTAAGAAAAATTATTAAGTGGTAAAAATCACTTCACGGATCCCACTTACTCAAAGTGAAAAAACTAAAAAAAAGAAAATTAAAATTTTCTTAACGTTTGTTTGTAGTTAGTATTACTAGTCACCATTCACCGTGAATTATTACGGTGGCAAAAGTATGTTAATGATTAGTG
>JAJOZX010002312.1:527500-532500 GCA_023014485.1 Bathynomus jamesi | reverse complement strand
ATACTATTCTCTGTGTGTAATGTTATTAATAATACAAAATCATTAAATCAATTTCAATTTTATTGCAACAAAACAACTTAATATTATTAAAATAAAAAACATTTTATTCCGTATTAATCATAGTAATATACTGAGCCTACTGGCCATATAAATCAAAATAATAACTAAGAAATAAAGTATATACGATTATACATTGTTATACAGGATTAATAGGAGTAACACCCTATAAAAATGAAGCAAATTCAAATATACCATAAAGTACTCCCAAACCCGTTAAGGATTTCCGCTGCGGGCGCTCGGGTGCTCTTTGCGGTGCTTCTCAACGACTTGCATCAAGTACTGCCGTTGCTCCTCGTCCTTGGTGAGTGCGAGATTGTAGTTCTGCATCAGCGCGACCCCTCGCTCCGCCCGGACATTGACAACGCTCAACGTAGAGACACGGCGTTTCCCCGCCAGGTAGGACGCATTGTTCGACCAGGTAGCCGGCTCCAACTCTAGGAAAGAAGTATTGATCGCGAGCCGCTCGAAAAGAAGCGTGCTGGATGTCGTGCAAAAGTCTGCGACTGTCTTTCGCTCGAGCTCCTCCGGGCAGACGTCCAGGGCAATGCGCTTGGGTGGCTCCTCGGTGCCCTCGACATCCTTGATGGCCGTCGCAATTCGACTCTTCTCCTCCAGCGGAGTGTCGTCATCGAAGAGAGCGAGGGCGGCCAGGTGTTCACTCAGGTACCAGAGATGTCGTCGAAACACAGGGGAGGTAGCCTTGCACACGTCCTTGTCCACCTTGTCGTAGTCAACCAGCGCCTTGAGCATCGCCAGGTCAGTTCGAGGGGCAGCGGCGGGAAGGGGCGCAGTAAACCAGGCCGGAATGTAAACCAGCAGCGCAATGTTTACGAAGCGCAGGATGCCCCGGGCCTCGCGAGCCTTAATGGGGAGCTGCCGCCGGAAGAGGTGGAGCTTCATGGCGTATATCACTTTGGCCATCCACCGGGCGCGGTGGAGTGCGGCGCCCGGTCGCATGAAGCGCACACCTCGCTGGGGGACGCCTCCAAGCGCTATGATCGCCAGCTCCAGGAGCTCTCGGTAGTCGTCCCGCGGCTGGCCCTTGGTGATGTGACCCTTGAAACGCGCGATCAGATCGTCTCGCGCCTTGAGCAGCGGCTTAGTAAGGTCTTCCTTGGAGATGGCGCTGAATTGGTCGGTGCAGACGGATTGCCAGCGCTCCTTCAGTCGCGAGAACAGTTTAATGTCAGGACCAGAGGAGGGGCCCATGCACTCGATGAAGTCTTTCTCTGCCACCAATTCTAGCATGTGGTGCCGACAGGCCAGGTTCAGCAGCTGGCGGTGAAAGCCCTGCTCGATGAAGACGCAAGCGCCCGAAACGACGCCCGTGTTGGCAGCTGTCGTGTCAAAGGAGAGCCCGACGACACGATCAGCGATTCCCCAGTCATCCAACGAGTTCAGCACAGCATCTGCTTGGGCGCGACCAGTTCTAGCAGGCAGCTTCGGCACGGAGAGAAATTTGTCGACGCCGTCGCCGGACACGACTATGGCGAGGCGATCGACCTTCTTGCCGCTGAAGTCGGAGACCATCTTCCCGTCCCAGTGAACGATGAGCGGGACACTGGGATCGAACGTCATCTTCACTTCTTTGGCGATTTCCCCTCGATGACGCAATCGCCAACGCCGAATCGTCTCGTGACTGAGAGCCAGTTCATCTGTGTCTTGAATATCAAGACTGGAAGCAGCTGCTTTCATGAGTTGAACGGCTCCACGGTTGCTTGTTTTGGTCCGGTCCAGTGCCGACGCTAGGTCTTGAGTCATAATGTTCTTTTTGCGACGGCGCTTTGTAGGCGCTTTGTAGGTGGATTGGTTTCCTCTTCTGTCGAGCAATTAGGCGACGACGACGAGTTTGATGATGTAAGGGTTGCTGTTGCCAGTGATTGCTCTGATTGCTTTTGGCGTTGCCTTTCTTTGGCAGCTTCACGCGCGGATGCACGTTGCTCAATTCCAGTGAGGATTTTGTCCACCCCGGACATGACACCACGGCGACCCTTTTCGCGTTGAGCAAGAAGGAAGTCGCGATCCTCCTGGATGGTGATGACGGAGAGGGCGTTTTCGAGAGCCACGTCAAAAATGTCATCGAGTCCCTCGGTGAAGGCCGCCCTGGCTGCCTCACCTGTGGCGCCGGACCGCTTCCGGCTGCGCTGCAGTGCCTGCCAATTGTCGTAAAGTCTAAGCAGTTTTCGCGCGGCGCTTTTGGAGGTCATGGTCGGGATTCTGGCCATAGCCCAGAAAGTATACACCTCGACGATCACATTACGCGCCGCCTCGGCTAGAAGTTGTTTTTGCACCTTATGAAACTGTATAAACCGGCGAAGCACTTCACCATTTGAAGGTAACCTGTTTCCCGTTAGGGGGCTTGGGTTGGCGTGTCCGATTAGCCATATCTCGGTCTTGGATCTCAGTGAGCTTGCGGTAGCCATCACGAGATGATCACGCGTTGAATGCGTGAAGGAGACTGATTGACTGAAGACTGTGACAGTGTGACTCACCACACTAACCCGGCGTTGCGCTGTTGCCAGATCTCAATGCTGAAAAGTAGTGAAAATATATACAATGAGAAGCAAATATTAATTATTAATATTTAAATTTATGAAATGCATAAATTATAGCAATATATATGCAGGGTTGGCTGGTTTAACCCAAATGGTTTAAACCATTTAAAAAACCGTTTTTCTGGGTTTTTTTTTTTTATAATTTCAATTTTTACAACACAAATTATTTAATTCATAAACTGATAGCTCTAAAACTAAAAACTTATATTTATATTGATAAGACCTAAAAACCATCAGTTCAGGGTAGCCTAGTATGTACGGTAGTATATAATATAGCTACCTTGCACTAGCAGGCCTATTTAATAGTGGCATTGCACATAAAAGGATTGAAGTTACCTGTATCAATTACATTATAAACGCATGTAGCTACAAATATAAATGTTGTTATTAGGTTTATTTTCATTTTTGTGAAGTTAGCACTTCTTACATCTAACATCTTCCAATTAAAAAATGAGACAGTCAGCAATTCTAATTTCTGAGTACCAGTACCTAATTGAGTTATCTGATTTTTTTTTTTTTTTTTTTTTAAACCATTGGTTTTGGTTTTTTTTTTAAAAACCATGGTTTTTTTCAACCCTGTATATATGTAATAGTGCCATGGTTACAGGTTTCCCAGATAAATCCATTATTTCGAACACACGGTACAACTGAAACGGTCGATGCGGAACCTCTAAATGTACTTCGATCGGGCTCAAACTTCATATTTAGGGTTTTCTCATCCAACCAAACAAAACGACTAAGGTCCATTCGAAATTTCCAAATTCTAAAAACTGCCCCTATAGAGTGTGGCACCCTAATATATATATATATATACATATATATATATATATATATATGTGTGTGTATATATATGTGTGTGTATGTATATATATATATGTGTGTATATATATATATATATATATGTTGTGTATGTATATATATATATATATATATATATATATATATATATATATATATATATGTGTGTGTGTGTATATATAATATATATAGTGTGTGTATATGTATATGTATATGTGTATATATATATATATGCTGCAAACCCACAAGGAAAAAGAAAAACAATTCCAAGGCCTTTCGTGTATTCAAAGCTAAACCTCGACAAGGAATGAAGATAAAAGGCGAGATGCCCATAAATATATACAATGTACAGGAAAAACAAAACAATTAGCACATACTTAACAAGGGTTAATGAGAGGCAAAAGAAATTTTAACATGATATCGTCAATTTTATACGTCCCAGCACTGTTATTGAAATTGTTTTTAAAATGAATAAATGCACATTCTAGAATATTTCGTTCTATTATATCTGTTTTTAACAAGCGCTTTAGAACTATCCCACTTGATGCTATGGTTACATCTATACATATGGTTAAATACCATATGTATACCATTAGGGTGTACCATTTTTGGGTCATTTTCAAAAAGTCAAGGTCTAGGAGTCTAATGTTGTGCCAAATGATGTCCTAAACACGAATTTTACAGGCATTTGCTAATCCGACAAATTTTGAATCAACCCCCCACCCCCCTTGAAATTTTGCGCATCCCCTTTTCCTAAAAACCCCATATATCTCAAACACTATCAACTTTATCGAAAAATGTTATAGAATAAAAATGATTTAGAATCAACAGTTCTATTAGAATAGTTCATCAAAATGGAACTTTACTTAATTTTGAAAATTTTCATTTATTTTTTAATTTAAATTAAAATTTTTTTTTGCTTGCAGTGCCTTCTTCTTAAATAAGGTGTTACCGCCACCTTTGAAGCATCACCCCAATGCAGCTTCGCGGCGATGGGCTTTGTATTTGCTAGTTATAATGCAAATCATAATTAGTTTTTATTATAACTAGCCTATACAAAGTGAGGACAACCTCAAAACTATATATATATAAAATAAAGCTAAAAATTAACACTTTATCTATAGTTGTGAGGTCCCATCGTTTTTTTTTTTCCTTTATTCAACACTTTCCTCAAAAAAATAAAAAGAAACAAGTTTCCTAATTAGAAATCATTGATATAAGAGCTTTTTAAACATGAAAATAAGAAAAGACAATTTATGGTATATTTAATAAAAAAAAAAATCAGCCTCTTCTAAATTAAAACAATCTCTGCAAATAAAATACCTAATCTATGTATCTGTTAATGAACTATTCTTTACTGAGTTTCATTCTTTTAAGAGTCTCTTTACTAGGATCAGGAATTAGTCTTCTATTCTCTTCCACAATTTGCAAAAGACCTTGAAATTCTTCTTCATTTTGACATTTGTCATGAAAGTCTTGAACCAGCTTGATTCCTCTTTCAGCGGTATCATTGACTACTCTAATAGATGAAAGAATGTTTTTTAGTTTGTTGTAGTCATCGACCTCTTCCCATGTTGATGCTGGTTT
>JAJOZX010002312.1:512500-515000 GCA_023014485.1 Bathynomus jamesi | reverse complement strand
ATACAATATTTTCCCTTAATATTCAGAGACACGTAATTCACTTTCTATTTGTTCTAGCGACATCTGGTAACTTTGAGGTTGCTCGCTGATATGAGAGCTATCCAACGCATTCTCAAATTAGTGTTCTGGTAGCCTTCGTTGCGGGTGGCTGCGTCTCAAATTTGTCAGATTTCACTGTTTGTGTAAATTTCTTGATTTTTTTTTTTTTTACAGAAAGTGGTGTAAATAAAATTTATTATAATGTGTGCTAAAAAACAACTTAAGAGTGATTGTCGAGGTGCTATTGTTGCTTTGCATGCATGTGGGAAATCACAGAGACAGATAGCTAAGGAATTAAACATATCCCAAAGTACAGTTAATTTATGGGTTTCACGGGCTAAGAACAATGGTGGCCTATCCACGCCAGTCCCTAAAAAACGATCTGGCAGACCGAGAAAAACAAATTCGCGAACAGACAAACTTATGAAACGTTTAGTATTGAAAAACCCAACAATAACTGCGAAGAAATAAAATTTAATATGAATAATTTGTTATCTGGTGTTTCTGAACGAACTATCCAGGAGCGGCTCCAAAAAACTCGGATTACCATCTCGCCATGCTGCTAAGAATCCGTTCATTAATGAAAAAATGCGTAAAAACGTGTCGCATTTTGTAAAAAATACATTCATTGGACTGTTGATGACTGGAAGAAGGTTTTATTTAGCGATGAGTCGACATTTTTGACATTCAGAAGTTGTCCAAAAAAGGTTCGCCGGCCTATTGGCTCAAATAGGATGGACCCTAAATACACCCTAAAGACAATGAAACACCCTCCAAGTGTGATGGTTTGGGTTGTTTCGGTTACTATGGGCGTGGAAACTTATATTTTCTTCCGAAGAACACAACTATGAATGGTGCACGGTATTTAGCAATGCTACAGGATAAACTTCTAATGGCAATGGCAATCCAAAGGACAAAAACATACATGCATGATGGTGCACCATGTCACAGGGCCAAAATAGTGACAAAATGGATTACTGACAATAAATTTGATATTTTGGATTGGCCTGGTAATAGTCCAGATCTCAATCCGATAGAAAATCTGTGGCTAATAATAAAAAATAAGGTTGAATGCCACGACACTGGCTCAGTCGAAAAATTACAAGAGGCCATCAAAAAGGTATGGTGCAAGGAAATATCAGTGGAAGTTTGTCAAAACTTGATTAAATCCATGCCAAAACGTCTAGAACAAGTCATCCAAACCAAAGGACAGATGACAAAATACTAATATAAGGTTAGTATACATTTAAACATTGTTTTTTATGTAAAAAATACAAATTTCAAGGGTGATCGGATACTTTTCGCGGGCTCTGTATATATATATATATATATATATATATATATATATATATATATATATATATATATATATACACACATATAATATATATATATACACACACACACAGATATATATATATATATGTATATATATATATATACTGTATATATATATGTATGTATATATATACTGTATATACAGTGCCCGCGAAAAGTATCCGATCACTCAAGAAAATACAATATTTTCCCTTGATATTCAGAGACACGTAATTCACTTTCTATTTGTTCTAGCGACATCTGGTAACTTTGAGGTTGCTCGCTGATATGAGAGCTATCCAACGCATTCTCAAATTAGTGTTCTGGTAGCCTTCGTTGCGGGTAGCTGTGTCTCAAATTTGTCAGATTTCACTGTTTGTGTAAATTTCTTGATATTTTTTTTTTTTTACAGAAAGTGGTGTAAATAAAATTTATATATAATGTGTGCTAAAAAACAACTTAAGAGTGATTGTCAAGGTGCTATTGTTGCTTTGCATGCATGTGGGAAATCACAGAGACATATAGCTAAGGAATTAAACATATCCCAAAGTACCGTTAATTTATGGGTTTCACGGGCTAAGAACAATGGTGGCCTAACCACGCCAGTCCCTAAAAAACGATCTGCAGACCGAGAAAACAAATTCGCGAACAGACAAACTTATGAAACGTTTAGTATTGAAAAACCCAACAATAACTGCGAAAGAAATAAAATTTAATATGAATAATTTGTTATCTGTGTTTCTGAGAACTATCCAGGAGCGGCTCCAAAAAGAACTCGGATTACCATCTCGCCATGCTGCTAAGAAACCGTTCATTAATGAAAAAATGCGTAAAAAACGTGTCGCATTTTGTAAAAAATACATTCATTGGACTGTTGATGACTGGAAGAAGGTTTTATTTAGCGATGAGTCGACATTTTTGACATTCAGAAGTTGTCCAAAAAAGGTTCGCCGGCCTATTGGCTCAAATAGGATGGACCCTAAATACACCCTAAAGACAATGAAACACCCTCCAAGTGTGATGGTTTGGGTTGTTTCGGTTACTATGGGCGTGGAAACTTATATTTTCTTCTTCCAAGAACACAACTATGAATGGTGCACGGTATTTAGCAATGCTACAGGATAAACTTCCAATGGCAATGGCA
>JAJOZX010002312.1:480000-500000 GCA_023014485.1 Bathynomus jamesi | reverse complement strand
TTTGAGCAGAGGAGACGGGAATGAAAGATGGCGAGGGAGATAGGGGAAGGAGGGATTATAAGGAATTGGGGAAGGAGGAGGGATCATAGCAGATTGAGAGGGACGGACGATGAGTCAACATTCAGACTAGGGGACAATGCTTTAATGAAAAGGGATTCTAAAATTCTTAGTGAGTTGGGACAAGTATTACAACCAAGAATTTTAAAATTGTCTAAAGTGACATCAATTTTGCATTTGATGCTATGTTCACGTATGCTGAGGCTTCCTTAGTTTTTAAAATTTTACCTGTTCGGCCACTTATTCCCATATGCGAATAAAATCTAGCCCTGAGAGAGCGAACAGTGCTGCCGATGTAATTCCCAAGGAGACACCTAGGGCAGGTAAAAAATATACAACACCGCTACGCAACGAGTCAGGGGTTCGATCCTTCGCTGAGAAAAAGCTACCTAAAGACGTTTTATAATAAATATGATGCGGAAATCAGTATGATAAAAAAATTTCCTTAACAATTTTGTAAATTTAAGCTTAAATTCCTTATTCAAGGGACCCATTTCAGGTACCAAGAAATATTTTATATCCTTCGGCACTGTAATACATGGAAGTTGAGGGCTATAAACATTATTTAAGAGGATCTAATTAGTTTGTCTACATATTGAACAGGAAAACTATTATTAGTAAAGTATGATCTTAGATATTAAAATTCATCATTAAGTAAGGTAAATTAGAGGTCAAATTATATCCTCTGAACAGGAGAGTTTTAATACAAGACATCTTATAGTTGAAATCAGTAAAACTAAAAAAATTCATGCCCAAACCAGTGAAAGTGGGTTTCCTATAACTGATGTAGTAATAGAATCACCGTTTTTCGAAATTAAAAGATCTAAGAAGGGGAGGGAGCCATTTTGCTCAGTTTCCATTGTATACGTATATTGGGGTGCAAAGAATTTAGGAAGTTAAAGAATTGTTGCGCTTGTACCGCATTATCAAAGACTGCTATCGAATCATCAACGAAGCGTCGATAGAAAATTGGCTTGAGATGAGGGAGATTGTCTAAAAATTACACTTTCTAAATGAGTCATAAAAAAGTCAGCTGCTAGCGGTCCGACTGGTGATCCCATCCCTACCCCATCAATTTGTTGGTAAACCTTATTGTTGAAAGTGAAATAGCATTGTTTGAAGACCAATTCTAAAAGTTCCTTCAAATGAGACAATGAAAAAACCATGAAAATTATCCACTGAGCTAAAAACCCTATCTAAAATAATGGCAATAGTTTCAGATACAGGTACATTTGTGAAAAGTGACTTTACATCAAAACTGACAAAAAACTTTTTGAATCGAAGTTTTACCCAGGAGTCTTTTGGAATTCAAACGAGTTATTTATAGTGTAAACATTTTTCGCAAAGGGGGACAGGAGACGAAACAACAAATTTTGCCAATTGAAAGGTGGGTAAGTTATACGAAGTAAAATAGGACGGAGAGGTGTTCCAGCTTTATGGATTTTAGGCAGACAGTATAATTGAGCAAGATTAGCACCAGATGCGAACAACTGAGAGTAAGTATCATTTTTTATTATCTTTAAGGGACTTTAGTCGTGACAGAAATCTATTAACCTGGTCTTCTAACCTTACAATGACTTTATTTACAGGTTCTAGAATTGTTTGAATTAGTAAGATCACTTAGGATTTCTTAGTTTGTTTATGTAGTCCGATTTATTCAAATAACACTCCGTTACCCTTGTCTGGTCTAGTCACAACAAATCTCCTGGTTCTTTGCCAAATTCTTAATACACTGCAAATCACTCTTCCTAATATGAAAGATTGAAATTTAAGATTTCTAAGTTAAGAAAAAATTCTTGAGTTTAAATTTGAGAACTGACATTGAGATTGTTGAAATCCCCCACATGGGGAACATTTTCAAGCCATTGAAAAATTTTCAAAGTAAAGAAAAAACGAGGGCTTATATATTGAACAACGGAAGCTTAAATTGCAAACCAAGTGACAGTAAAAACTTTTCCGAGGGAGAGTGTGTAACTAGAAAGATTCGAAATTACCTTCTCTGAATGAAAAAATTTGGTGAATTCATTCCAAAGCCTTTAACTTACGTTCATGTGTTTCCAAGATGTAGAGTGAAATTTTTCTAGTTCACGTTGTACAAGAGAAATTATTAATAAATAGTCCAAACAACGACAAGGATTTTTAAGAGTAGTTATATAATGCCCAAGAGACTTGTTATGCGAATCTGATATTTTGATTTTATAATTAATTTCATTATTTAATAAATATTCCAGGGACGATTGATAAAATTCAGAGTCATATAGATTATCACGGTAGAGTTTGAAGTAAACAAATTTCGGGAAATCTGCAAGTCCGAACACATTTCAAGAAAATAACAATCAGTTTGACTTGAGAAACTTTCGTGAAGTCTTCCAAACATGGCGATAAGCCCTGAGGCCATCTTGTCCATACCTTGAATATATAAATTATGCGGGTTGCTTCTACAGAGCTTCAATTTAATATTTAGTAGAAATCCAATGACAAGGAGAAATGTAAATGCCATGAAAAGTCTTCTTTATTGCGCAACGTTTCGAGCAATACGCTCATCTTCAGGCGTTTAATAACAATGTGAAATTAAATCAATATTGAATGAAAAACAAACAGAAATTTCTATAACCTATCGTAAAGACAATTTTAAAAGACTGAGAAAAGAGGGTTAAGTTCTAAGTTATACAGATTTACATATCAAAATTAAGAAGTTATTTTAATACATGTAGTAAAGTGAAATTAATACCTGGAAAAATTACCAATAGTACACTGGAAACAATGGAGCTATCTACCTTATACAGCAGTATCGAGGCCGACTAATTTGAGCAGAGGAGACGGAATGAAGATGGCGAGGGAGATAGGGGAAGGAGGGATTATAAGGAATTGGGGAAGGAGGAGGATCAGAGCAGATGAGAGGGACGGACGATGAGTCAACATTCAGACTAGGGGACAATGCTTTAATGAAAAGGATTCTAAAATTCTTAGTGAGTTGGGACAAGTATTACAACCAAGAATTTAAAATTGTCTAAAGTGACATCAATTTTGCATTTGATGCTATGTTCACGTATGCTGGAGGTTCCTTAGTTTTTAAAATTTTACCTGTTCGGCCACTTATCCCATATGCGAATAAAATCTAGCCCTGAGAGAGCGAACAGTGCTGCCGATGTATTCCCAAGGAGAACCTAGGGCAGGTAAATAAAATATACAACACCGCTACGCAACGAGTCAGGGGTTCGATCCTTCGCTGAGAAAAAGCTACCTAAAGACGTTTTTATTAATAAATATGATGCGGAAATCAGTATGATAAAAAAATTTCCTAACAAATTTTGTAAATTTAAGCTTAAATGCCTTATTCAGGGACCCATTTCAGGTACCAAGAAATATTTTATATCCTTCGCACTGTAATACATGGAAGTTGAGGGCTATAAACATATTTAAGAAGGATCTAATTAGTTTGCTACATATTGAACAGGAAAACTATTATTAGAAAGTATGATCTTAGATTATTAAATTCATCATTAAGTAGGTAAAATTAGAGGTCAAATTATATCCTCTGAACAGGAGAGTTTAATACAAGACATCTTATAGTGAAATCAGTAAAACTAAAAAATTCATGCCCAAACCAGTGAAAGTGGGTTTCATAAACTGATGTAGTAATAGAATCACCGTTTTTCGAAATTAAAAGATCTAAGAAGGGGAGGGAGCCATTTTGCTCAGTTTCCATTGTATACGTTATATTGGGGTGCAAAGAATTAGGAAGTTAAAGATTGTGCGCTTGTACCGCATTATCAAGACTGCTATCGAATCATCAACGAAGCGTCGATAGAAAATTGGCTTGAGATGAGTGGGAGATTGTCTAAAAATTACACTTTCTAAATGAGTCATAAAAAAGTCAGCTGCTAGCGGTCCGACTGGTGATCCCATCCCTACCCATCAATTGTTGGTAAACCTTATGTTGAAAGTGAAATAGCATTGTTGAAGACCAATTCTAAAAGTTCCTTCAAATGAGACAATGAAAAACCATGAAAATTATCACTGAGCTAAAAACCCTATCTAAAATAATGGCAATAGTTTCAGATACAGGTACATTTGTGAAAAGTGACTTACATCAAAACTGACAAAAATTTTTTGAATCGAAGTTTACCCAGGAGTCTTTTGGAATTCAAACGAGTTATTATAGTGTAAACATTTTTCGCAAAGGGGGACAGGAGACGAACAACAAATTTTGCCAATTGAAAGGTGGGTAAGTTATACGAAGCTAAAATAGGACGGAGAGGTGTTCCAGCTTTATGGATTTTAGGCAGGACAGTATAATTGAGCAAGATTAGCACAGATGCGAACAACTGAGAGTAAGTATCATTTTTTATTATCTTTAAGGACTTTAGTCGTGACAGAAATCTATTAACCTGGTCTTCTAACCTTACAATGACTTTATTTACAGGTCTAGAATTTGTTTGAATTTAGTAAGATCACTTAGGATTCATTAGTTTTGTTTATGTAGTCCGATTTATTCAAAATAACCACTCCGTTACCCTTGTCTGGTCTAGTCACAACAATCTCCTGGTCTTTGCCAAATTCTTAATACACTGCAAATCACTTCTAAATATGAAGATTGAAATTTAAGATTTCTAAGTTTAAGAAAAAATCTTGAGTTAAATTGAGAACTGACATTTGAGATTGTTGAAATCCCCACATGGGGAACATTTTCAAGCCATTGAAAAATTTTTCAAAGTAAAGAAAAAACGAGGGCTTATATATTTGAAACAACGGAAGCTAAATTGCAAACCAAGTGACAGTAAAAACTTTCCCGAGGGGAGAGTGTGTAACTAGAAAGATTCGAAATTACCTTCTCTGAATTGAAAAAATTTGGTGAATTCATTCCCAAAGCCTTTAACTTACGTTCATGTGTTTCCAAGATGGTAGAGTGAAATTTTCTAGTCACGTTGTACAAGAGAAATTATTAATAAAATAGTCCAACAACGACAAGTATTTTTAAGAGTAGTTATATAATGCCAAGAGACTTGTTATGCGAATCTGATATTTGATTTTATAATTAATTCATTATTTAATAAATATTCCAGGACGATTGATAAAATTCAGAGTCATATAGATTATCACGGTAGAGTTTGAAGTAAACAAATTTCGGAAAATCTGCAAGTCCGACACATTTCAAGAAAATAACAATCCAGTTTGACTTGAGAAACTTTCGTGAAGTCTTCCAAACATGGCGATAAGCCTGAGGCCATCTTGTCCATACCTTGAATATATATTAATTATGCGGTTGCTTCTACAGAGCTTCAATTTAATATTTAGTAGAAATCCAATGACAAGTGAGAAATGTAAATGCATGAAAAGTCTTCTTTATTGCGCAACGTTTCGAGCAATACGCTCATCTTCAGGCTGGTTTAATAACAATGTGAAATTAAAAAATCAATATTGAATGAAAAACAAAACAGAAATTTCTATAACCTATTCGTAAAGACAATTTTAAAAGGACTGAGAAAAGAGGGTTAAGTTCTAAGTTATACAGATTTACATATCAAAATTAAGAAGTTTTTTAAATACATGTAGTAAATGTGAAATTAATACACTGAAAAATTACCAATAGTACACTGGAACAATGGAGCTATTACCTTATACAGCAGTATCCGAGGCCGACTAATTTGAGCAGAGGAGACGGGAATGAAGATGGCGAGGGAGATAGGGGAAGGAGGGATTATAAGGAATTGGGGAAGAGGAGGGATCATAGCAGATTGAGAGGGACGGACGATGAGTCAACATTCAGCTAGGGGACAATGCTTTAATGAAAAGGGATTCTAAATTCTTAGTGAGTTGGGACAAGTATTACAACCAAGAATTTAAAATTGTCTAAAGTGACATCAATTTTGCATTTGATGCTATGTTCACGTATGCTGGAGGCTTCCTTAGTTTTTTAAAATTTTACTGTTCGGCCACTTATTCCATATGCGAATAAAATCTAGCCTGAGAGAGCGAACAGTGCTGCCGATGTAATTCCCAAGGAGACACCTAGGGCAGGTAAATAAATATACACACCGCTACGCAACGAGTCAGGGGTTCGATCCTTCGCTGAGAAAAAGCTACCTAAAGGACGTTTTATTAATAAATATGATGCGGAAATCAGTATGATAAAAAAATTTCCTTACAATTTGTAAATTTAAGCTTAAATCCTTATTCAAGGGACCATTTCAGGTACCAAGAAATATTTATATCCTTCGGCACGTAATACATGGAAGTTGAGGGCTATAAACATTATTTAAGAAGGATCTAATAGTTGTCTACATATTGACAGGAAAACTATTATTAGTAAAGTATGATCTTAGATTATTAAATTCATCTTAAGTAAGTAAAATAGAGGTCAAATTATATCCTCTGAACAGGAGAGTTTTAATACAGACATCTCTATAGTTGAAATCAGTAAACTAAAAAAAATTCATGCCCAACCAGTGAAAGTGGGTTTCCTATAAACTGATGTAGTAATGAATCACCGTTTTTCGAAATTAAAAGATCTAAGAGGGGAGGGAGCCATTTTGCTCAGTTTCCATTGTATACGTTATATGGGGTGCAAAGAATTTAGGAAGTTAAAGGAATTGTTGCGCTTGTACCGCATTATCAAAGACTGCTATCGAATCATCAACGAAGCGTCGATAGAAAATTGGCTTGAGATGAGTGGGAGATTGTCTAAAAATTACACTTTCTAAATGAGTCATAAAAAAGTCAGCTGCTAGCGGTCCGACTGGTGATCCCATCCCTACCCCATCAATTTGTTGGTAACCTTATTGTTGAAAGTGAAATAGCATTGTTGAAGACCAATTCTAAAGTTCCTTCAAATGAGACAATGAAAAACCATGAAAATTATCCACTGAGCTAAAAACCCTATCTAAAATAATGGCAATAGTTTCAGATACAGGTACATTTGTGAAAAGTGACTTTACATCAAAAACTGACAAAAAACTTTTTTGAATCGAAGTTTTTACCCAGGAGTTCTTTTTGGAATTCAAACGAGTTATTTATAGTGTAAACATTTTTCGCAAAGGGGACAGGAGACGAACAACAAATTTTGCCAATTGAAAGGTGGGTAAGTTATACGAAGCTAAAATAGGACGGAGAGGTGTTCCAGCTTTATGGATTTTAGGCAGACAGTATAATTGAGCAAGATTAGCACAGATGCGAACAACTGAGAGTAAGTATCATTTTTTATTATCTTTAAGGACTTTAGTCGTGACAGAAATCTATAACCTGGTCTTCTAACCTTACAATGACTTTATTTACAGGTTCTAGAATTTGTTTGAATTTAGTAAGATCACTTAGGATTTCATTAGTTTTGTTTATGTAGTCCGATTTATTCAAATAACCACTCCGTTACCCTTGTCTGGTCTAGTCACAACAATCTCCTGGTTCTTTGCCAATTCTTAATACACTGCAAATCACTCTTCTAAATATGAAAGATTGAAATTTAAGATTTCTAAGTTTAAGAAAAAATTCTGAGTTAATTGAGAACTGACATTTGAGATTGTTGAAATCCCCCACATGGGGAACATTTTTCAAGCCATTGAAAAATTTTTCAAAGTAAAGAAAAAACGAGGCGCTTATATATTTGAAACAACGGAAGCTTAAATTGCAAACCAAGTGACAGTAAAAACTTTTCCCGAGGGGAGAGTGTGTAACTAGAAAGATTCGAAATTACCTTCTCTGAATTGAAAAAATTTGGGAATTCATTCCCAAAGCCTTTAACTTACGTTCATGTGTTTCCAAGATGGTAGAGTGAAATTTTCTAGTTCACGTTGTACAAGAGAAATTATTAATAAATAGTCCAACAAACGACAAGGTATTTTTAAGAGTAGTTATATAATGCCCAAGAGACTTGTTATGCGAATCTGATATTTGATTTTATAATTAATTTCATTATTTTAAAATATTCCAGGGACGATTGATAAATTCAGAGTCATATAGATTATCACGGTAGAGTTTGAAGTAAACAAATTTCGGGAAAATCTGCAAGTCCGACACATTTCAAGAAAATAACCAATCCAGTTTTGGACTTGAGAAACTTTCGTGAAGTCTTCCAAACATGGCGATAAGCCCTGAGGCCATCTTGTCCATACCTTGAATATATATAATTATGCGGGTTGTTCTACAGAGCTTCAATTTAATATTTAGTAGAAATCCAATGACAAGGAGAAATGTAAATGCCATGAAAAGTCTTCTTTATTGCGCAACGTTTCGAGCAATACGCTCATCTTCAGGCTGTTTAATAACAATGTGAAATTAAAATCAATATTGAATGAAAAACAAACAGAAATTTCTATAACCTATTCGTAAAGACAAATTTTAAAAGACTGAGAAAAGAGGGTAAGTTCTAAGTTATACAGATTTACATATCAAAATTAAGAAGTTATTTTTAAATACATGTAGTAAATGTGAAATTAATACACTGGAAAAATTACCAATAGTACACTGGAACAATGGAGCTATCTACCTATACAGCAGTATCCGAGGCGACTAATTTGAGCAGAGGAACGGGAATGAAAGATGGCGAGGGAGATAGGGGAAGGAGGGATTATAAGGAATTGGGGAAGGAGGAGGGATCATAGCAGATTGAGAGGGACGGACGATGAGTCAACATTCAGACTAGGGGACAATGCTTTAATGAAAAGGGATTCTAAAATTCTTAGTGAGTTGGGACAAGTATTACAACAAGAATTTTAAAATTGTCTAAAGTGACATCAATTTTGCATTTGATGCTATGTTCACGTATGCTGGAGGCTTCCTTAGTTTTTAAAATTTTACCTGTTCGGCCACTTATTCCCATATGCGAAAAAATCTAGCCCTGAGAGAGCGAACAGTGCTGCCGATGTAATTCCCAAGGAGACACCTAGGGCAGGTAAATAAATATACAACACCGCTACGCAACGAGTCAGGGTTCGATCCTTCGCTGAGAAAAAGCTACCTAAAGACGTTTTATTAATAAATATGATGCGGAAATCAGTATGATAAAAAAATTTCCTTAACAATTTTGTAAATTTAAGCTTAAATCCTTATTCAAGGGACCCATTTCAGGTACAAGAAATATTTTATATCCTTCGGCACTGTAATACATGGAAGTTGAGGGCTATAAACATTATTTAAGAAGGATCTAATTAGTTTGTCTACATATTGAACAGGAAAACTATTATTAGTAAAGTATGATCTTAGATTATTAAATTCATCATTAAGTAAGGTAAAATTAGAGGTCAAATTATATCCTCTGAACAGGAGAGTTTTAATACAAGACATCTTATAGTTGAAATCAGTAAAACTAAAAAAATTCATGCCCAAACCAGTGAAAGTGGGTTTCCTATAAACTGATGTAGTAATAGAATCACCGTTTTCGAAATTAAAAGATCTAAGAAGGGGAGGGAGCCATTTTGCTCAGTTTCCATTGTATACGTTATATTGGGGTGCAAAGAATTTAGGAAGTTAAAGAATTGTTGCGCTTGTACCGCATTATCAAAGACTGCTATCGAATCATCAACGAAGCGTCGATAGAAAAATTGGCTTGAGATGAGTGGGAGATTGTCTAAAAATTACACTTTCTAAATGAGTCATAAAAAAGTCAGCTGCTAAGCGGTCCGACTGGTGATCCATCCCTACCCCATCAATTTGTTGGTAAACCTTATTGTTGAAAGTGAAATAGCATTGTTTGAAGACCAATTCTAAAAGTTCCTTCAAATGAGACAATGAAAAACCATGAAAATTATCCACTGAGCTAAAAACCCTATCTAAAATAATGGCAATAGTTTCAGATACAGGTACATTTGTGAAAAGTGACTTTACATCAAAACTGACAAAAAACTTTTTTGAATCGAAGTTTTTACAGGAGTTCTTTTTGGAATTCAAACGAGTTATTTATAGTGTAAACATTTTTCGCAAAGGGGGACAGGAGACGAACAACAAATTTTGCCAATTGAAAGGTGGGTAAGTTATACGAAGTTATGCGAAAAATGTTTACACTATAAATAACTCGTTTGAATTCCAAAAAGAACTCCTGGGTAAAAACTTCGATTCAAAAAAGTTTTTTGTCAGTTTTGATGTAAAGTCACTTTTCACAAATGTACCTGTATCTGAAAACTATTGCCATTATTTTAGATAGGGTTTTTAGCTCAGTGGATAATTTTCATGGTTTTTCATTGTCTCATTTGAAGGAACTTTTAGAATTGGTCTTCAAACAATGCTATTTCACTTTCAACAATAAGGTTTACCAACAAATTGATGGGGTAGGGATGGGATCACCAGTCGGACCGCTAGCAGCTGACTTTTTTATGACTCATTTAGAAAGTGTAATTTTTAGACAATCTCCCACTCATCTCAAGCCAATTTTCTATCGACGCTTCGTTGATGATTCGATAGCAGTCTTTGATAATGCGGTACAAGCGCAACAATTCTTTAACTTCCTAAATTCTTTGCACCCCAATATAACGTATACAATGGAAACTGAGCAAAATGGCTCCCTCCCCTTCTTAGATCTTTTAATTTCGAAAAACGGTGATTCTATTACTACATCAGTTTATAGGAAACCCACTTTCACTGGTTTGGGCATGAATTTTTTTAGTTTTACTGATTTCAACTATAAGATGTCTTGTATTAAAACTCTCCTGTTCAGAGGATATAATTTGACCTTAATTTTACCTTACTTAATGATGAATTTAATAATCTAAGATCATACTTTACTAATAATAGTTTTCCTGTTCAATATGTAGACAAACTAATTAGATCCTTCTTAAATAATGTTATAGCCCTCAACTTCCATGTATTACAGTGCCGAAGGATATAAAATATTTCTTGGTACCTGAAATGGGTCCCTTGAATAAGGAATTTAAGCTTAAATTTACAAAATTGTTAAGGAAATTTTTTATCATACTGATTTCCGCATCATATTTATTAATAAAACGTCTTTAGGTAGCTTTTTCTCAGCGAAGGATCGAACCCCTGACTCGTTGCGTAGCGGTGTTGTAATTTATTTACCTGCCCTAGGTGTCTCCTTGGGAATTACATCGGCAGCACTGTTCGCTCTCTCAGGGCTAGATTTTATTCGCATATGGGAATAAGTGGCCGAACAGGTAAAATTTTAAAAACTAAGGAAGCCTCCAGCATACGTGAACATAGCATCAAATGCAAAATTGATGTCACTTTAGACAATTTTAAAATTCTTGGTTGTAATACTTGTCCCAACTCACTAAGAATTTTAGAATCCCTTTTCATTAAAGCATTGTCCCCTAGTCTGAATGTTGACTCATCGTCCGTCCCTCTCAATCTGCTATGATCCCTCCTCCTTCCCCAATTCCTTATAATCCCTCCTTCCCCTATCTCCCTCGCCATTTCATTCCCGTCTCCTCTGCTCAAATTAGTCGGCCTCGGATACTGCTGTATAAGGTAGATAGCTCCATTGTTCCAGTGTACTATTGGTAATTTTTCCAGTGTATTAATTTCACATTTACTACATGTATTTAAAAATAACTTCTTAATTTTGATATGTAAATCTGTATAACTTAGAACTTAACCCTCTTTCTCAGTCTTTTAAAATTTGTCTTTACGAATAGGTTATAGAAATTTCTGTTTGTTTTTCATTCAATATGATTTTAATTTCACATTGTTATTAAACAGCCTGAAGATGAGCGTATTGCTCGAAACGTTGCGCAATAAAGAAGACTTTTCATGGCATTTACATTTCTCCTTGTCATTGGATTTCTACTAAATATTAAATTGAAGCTCTGTAGAAGCAACCCGCATAATTATATATATTCAAGGTATGGACAAGATGGCCTCAGGGCTTATCGCCATGTTTGGAAGACTTCACGAAAGTTTCTCAAGTCAAAACTGGATGTTATTTTCTTGAAATGTGTCGGACTTGCAGGATTTTCCCGAAATTTGTTTACTTCAAACTCTACCGTGATAATCTATATGACTCTGAATTTTATCAATCGTCCCTGGAATATTTATTAAATAATGAAATTAATTATAAAATCAAAATATCAGATTCGCATAACAAGTCTCTTGGGCATTATATAACTACTCTTAAAAATACCTTGTCGTTGTTGGACTATTTATTATAATTTCTCTTGTACAACGTGAACTAGAAAAATTTCACTCTACCATCTTGGAAACACATGAACGTAAGTTAAAGGCTTTGGGAATGAATTCACCAAATTTTTTCAATTCAGAGAAGGTAATTTCGAATCTTTCTAGTTACACACTCTCCCCTCGGGAAAAGTTTTTACTGTCACTTGGTTTGCAATTTAAGCTTCCGTTGTTTCAAATATATAAGCCCTCGTTTTTTCTTTACTTTGAAAAATTTTTCAATGGCTTGAAAAATGTTCCCCATGTGGGGGATTTCAACAATCTCAAATGTCAGTTCTCAAATTTAACTCAAGAATTTTTCTTAAACTTAGAAATCTTAAATTTCAATCTTTCATATTTAGGAAGAGTGATTTGCAGTGTATTAAGAATTTGGCAAAGAACCAGGAGATTGTTGTGACTAGACCAGACAAGGGTAACGGAGTGGTTATTTTGAATAAATCGGACTACATAAACAAAACTAATGAAATCCTAAGTGATCTTACTAAATTCAAACAAATTCTAGAACCTGTAAATAAAGTCATTGTAAGGTTAGAAGACCAGGTTAATAGATTTCTGTCACGACTAAAGTCCTTAAAGATAATAAAAAATGATACTTACTCTCAGTTGTTCGCATCTGGTGCTAATCTTGCTCAATTATACTGTCTGCCTAAAATCCATAAAGCTGGAACACCTCTCCGTCCTATTTTAGCTTCGTATAACTTACCCACCTTTCAATTGGCAAAAATTTGTTGTTCGTCTCCTGTCCCCCTTTGCGAAAAATGTTTACACTATAAATAACTCGTTTGAATTCCAAAAAGAACTCCGGGTAAAAACTTCGATTCAAAAAAGTTTTTTGTCAGTTTTGATGTAAAGTCACTTTTCACAAATGTACCTGTATCTGAAACTATTGCCATTATTTTAGATAGGGTTTTTAGCTCAGTGGATAATTTTCATGGTTTTTCATTGTCTCATTTGAAGGAACTTTTAGAATTGGTCTTCAAACAATGCTATTTCACTTTCAACAATAAGGTTTACCAACAAATTGATGGGGTAGGGATGGGATCACCAGTCGGACCGCTAGCAGCTGACTTTTTTATGACTCATTTAG
Source organism: Bathynomus jamesi (assembly GCA_023014485.1). Lineage (NCBI taxonomy): Eukaryota > Metazoa > Arthropoda > Malacostraca > Isopoda > Cirolanidae > Bathynomus > Bathynomus jamesi. The sequence continues at coordinate 486,736 of JAJOZX010002312.1, read as the reverse complement.
AAAGTGTAATTTTTAGACAATCTCCCACTCATCTCAAGCCAATTTTCTATCGACGCTTCGTTGATGATTCGATAGCAGTCTTTGATAATGCGGTACAAGCGCAACAATTCTTTAACTTCCTAAATTCTTTGCACCCCAATATAACGTATACAATGGAAACTGAGCAAAATGGCTCCCTCCCCTTCTTAGATCTTTTAATTTCGAAAAACGGTGATTCTATTACTACATCAGTTTATAGGAAACCCACTTTCACTGGTTTGGGCATGAATTTTTTTAGTTTTATGATTTCAACTATAAGATGTCTTGTATTAAAACTCTCCTGTTCAGAGGATATAATTTGACCTCTAATTTTACCTTACTTAATGATGAATTTAATAATCTAAGATCATACTTTACAATAATAGTTTTCCTGTTCAATATGTAGACAAACTAATTAGATCCTTCTTAAATAATGTTTATAGCCCTCAACTTCCATGTATTACAGTGCCGAAGGATATAAAATATTTCTTGGTACCTGAAATGGGTCCCTTGAATAAGGAATTTAAGCTTAAATTTACAAAATTGTTAAGGAAATTTTTTATCATACTGATTTCCGCATCATATTTATTAATAAAACGTCTTTAGGTAGCTTTTTCTCAGCGAAGGATCGAACCCTGACTCGTTGCGTAGCGGTGTTGTATATTTATTTACCTGCCCTAGGTGTCTCCTTGGGAATTACATCGGCAGCACTGTTCGCTCTCTCAGGGCTAGATTTTATTCGCATATGGGAATAAGTGGCCGAACAGGTAAAATTTTAAAAACTAAGGAAGCCTCCAGCATACGTGAACATAGCATCAAATGCAAAATTGATGTCACTTTAGACAATTTTAAAATTCTTGGTTGTAATACTTGTCCCAACTCACTAAGAATTTTAGAATCCCTTTTCATTAAAGCATTGTCCCCTAGTCTGAATGTTGACTCATCGTCCGTCCCTCTCAATCTGCTATGATCCCTCCTCCTTCCCCAATTCCTTATAATCCCTCCTTCCCCTATCTCCCTCGCCATCTTTCATTCCCGTCTCCTCTGCTCAAATTAGTCGGCCTCGGATACTGCTGTATAAGGTAGATAGCTCCATTGTTCCAGTGTACTATTGGTAATTTTTCCAGTGTATTAATTTCACATTTACTACATGTATTTAAAAATAACTTCTTAATTTTGATATGTAAATCTGTATAACTTAGAACTTAACCCTCTTTTCTCAGTTTTAAAATTTGTCTTTACGAATAGGTTATAGAAATTCTGTTTGTTTTTCATTCAATATTGATTTTAATTTCACATTGTTATTAAACAGCCTGAAGATGAGCGTATTGCTCGAAACGTTGCGCAATAAAGAAGACTTTTCATGGCATTTACATTTCTCCTTGTCATTGGATTTCTACTAAATATTAAATTGAAGCTCTGTAGAAGCAACCCGCATAATATATATATTCAAGGTATGGACAAGATGGCCTCAGGGCTTATCGCCATGTTTGGAAGACTTCACGAAAGTTTCTCAAGTCAAAACTGGATTGTTATTTTCTTGAAATGTGTCGGACTTGCAGGATTTTCCCGAAATTTGTTTACTTCAAACTCTACCGTGATAATCTATATGACTCTGAATTTATCAATCGTCCCTGGAATATTTATTAAATAATGAAATTAATTATAAAATCAAAATATCAGATTCGCATAACAAGTCTCTTGGGCATTATATAACTACTCTTAAAAATACCTTGTCGTTGTTTGGACTATTTATTAATAATTTCTCTTGTACAACGTGAACTAGAAAAATTTCACTCTACCATCTTGGAAACACATGAACGTAAGTTAAAGGCTTTGGGAATGAATTCACCAAATTTTTTCAATTCAGAGAAGGTAATTTCGAATCTTTCTAGTTACACACTCTCCCCTCGGGAAAAGTTTTTACTGTCACTTGGTTTGCAATTTAAGCTTCCGTTGTTTCAAATATATAAGCCTCGTTTTTCTTTACTTTGAAAAATTTTTCAATGGCTTGAAAAATGTTCCCATGTGGGGATTTCAACAATCTCAAATGTCAGTCTCAAATTTAACTCAAGAATTTTTTCTTAAACTTAGAAATCTTAAATTTCAATCTTTCATTTAGGAAGAGTGATTTGCAGTGTATTAAGAATTGGCAAAGAACCAGGAGATTGTTGTGACTAGACCAGACAAGGGAACGGAGTGGTTATTTGAATAAATCGGACTACATAAACAAAACTAATGAAATCCTAAGTGATCTTACTAAATTCAAACAAATTCTAGAACCTGTAAATAAAGTCATTGTAAGGTTAGAAGACCAGGTTAATAGATTTCTGTCACGACTAAAGTCCTTAAAGATAATAAAAAATGATACTTACTCTCAGTTGTTCGCATCTGGTGCTAATCTTGCTCAATTATACTGTCTGCCTAAAATCCATAAAGCTGGAACACCTTCCGTCCTATTTTAGCTTCGTATAACTTACCCACCTTTCAATTGGCAAAATTTGTTGTTCGTCTCCGTCCCCCTTTGCGAAAATGTTTACACTATAAATAACTCGTTTGAATTCCAAAAAGAACTCCTGGGTAAAAACTTCGATTCAAAAAAGTTTTTTTTGTCAGTTTGATGTAAAGTCACTTTTCACAAATGTACCTGTATCTGAAACTATTGCCATTATTTTAGATAGGGTTTTTAGCTCAGTGGATAATTTTCATGGTTTTTCATTGTCTCATTTGAAGGAACTTTAGAATTGGTCTTCAAACAATGCTATTTCACTTTCAACAATAAGGTTTACCAACAAATTGATGGGGTAGGGATGGGATCACCAGTCGGACCGCTAGCAGCTGACTTTTTTATGACTCATTTAGAAAGTGTAATTTTTAGACAATCTCCCACTCATCTCAAGCCAATTTTCTATCGACGCTTCGTGATGATTCGATAGCAGTCTTTGATAATGCGGTACAAGCGCAACAATTCTTTAACTTCCTAAATTCTTTGCACCCCAATATAACGTATACAATGGAAACTGAGCAAAATGGCTCCCTCCCCTTCTTAGATCTTTTAATTTCGAAAACGGTGATTCTATTACTACATCAGTTTATAGGAAACCCACTTTCACTGGTTTGGGCATGAATTTTTTAGTTTTACTGATTTCAACTATAAGATGTCTTGTATTAAAACTCTCCTGTTCAGAGGATATAATTTGACCTCTAATTTACCTTACTTAATGATGAATTTAATAATCTAAGATCATACTTTACTAATAATAGTTTTCCTGTTCAATATGTAGACAAACTAATTAGATCCTTCTTAAATAATGTTTATAGCCCTCAACTTCCATGTATTACAGTGCCGAAGGATATAAAATATTTCTTGGTACCTGAAATGGGTCCCTTGAATAAGGAATTTAAGCTTAAATTACAAAATTGTTAAGGAAATTTTTTTATCATACTGATTTCCGCATCATATTTATTAATAAAACGTCTTTAGGTAGCTTTTTCTCAGCGAAGGATCGAACCCCTGACTCGTTGCGTAGCGGTGTTGTATATTATTTACCTGCCCTAGGTGTCTCCTTGGGAATTACATCGGCAGCACTGTTCGCTCTCTCAGGGCTAGATTTTATTCGCATATGGGAATAAGTGGCCGAACAGGTAAAATTTAAAAACTAAGGAAGCCTCCAGCATACGTGAACATAGCATCAAATGCAAAATTGATGTCACTTTAGACAATTTTAAAATTCTTGGTTGTAATACTTGTCCCAACTCACTAGAATTTTAGAATCCCTTTTCATTAAAGCATTGTCCCTAGTCTGAATGTTGACTCATCGTCCGTCCCTCTCAATCTGCTATGATCCCTCCTCCTTCCCCAATTCCTTATAATCCCTCCTTCCCCTATCTCCCTCGCCATCTTTCATTCCCGTCTCCTCTGCTCAAATTAGTCGGCCGGATACTGCTGTATAAGGTAGATAGCTCCATTGTTCCAGTGTACTATTGGTAATTTTTCCAGTGTATTAATTTCACATTTACTACATGTATTAAAAATAACTTCTTAATTTTGATATGTAAATCTGTATAACTTAGAACTTAACCCTCTTTTCTCAGTCTTTTAAAATTTGTCTTTACGAATAGGTTATAGAAATTTCTGTTTGTTTTTCATTCAATATTGATTTTAATTTCACATTGTTATTAAACAGCTGAAGATGAGCGTATTGCTCGAAACGTTGCGCAATAAAGAAGACTTTTCATGGCATTTACATTTCTCCTTGTCATGGATTTCTACTAAATATTAAATTGAAGCTCTGTAGAAGCAACCCGCATAATTATATATATTCAAGGTATGGACAAGATGGCCTCAGGGCTTATCGCCATGTTTGGAAGACTTCACGAAAGTTTCTCAAGTCAAAACTGGATTGTTATTTTCTTGAAATGTGTCGGACTTGCAGGATTTTCCCGAAATTTGTTTACTTCAAACTCTACCGTGATAATCTATATGACTCTGAATTTTATCAATCGTCCCTGGAATATTTATTAAATAATGAAATTAATTATAAAATCAAAATATCAGATTCGCATAACAAGTCTCTTGGGCATTATATAACTACTCTTAAAAATACCTTGTCGTTGTTGGACTATTTATTAATAATTTCTCTTGTACAACGTGAACTAGAAAAATTTCACTCTACCATCTTGGAAACACATGAACGTAAGTTAAAGGCTTTGGGAATGAATTCACCAAATTTTTTCAATTCAGAGAAGGTAATTTCGAATCTTTCTAGTTACACACTCTCCCCTCGGGAAAAGTTTTTACTGTCACTTGGTTTGCAATTTAAGCTTCCGTTGTTTCAAATTATAAGCCCTCGTTTTTCTTTACTTTGAAAAAATTTTTTCAATGGCTTGAAAAATGTTCCCCATGTGGGGGATTTCAACAATCTCAAATGTCAGTTCTCAAATTTAACTCAAGAATTTTTCTTAAACTTAGAAATCTTAAATTTCAATCTTTCATATTTAGGAAGAGTGATTTGCAGTGTATTAAGAATTTGGCAAAGAACCAGAGAGATTGTTGTGACTAGACCAGACAAGGGTAACGGAGTGGTTATTTGAATAAATCGGACTACATAAACAAAACTAATGAAATCCTAAGTGATCTTACTAAATTCAAACAAATTCTAGAACCTGTAAATAAAGTCATTGTAAGGTTAGAAGACCAGGTTAATAGATTTCTGTCACGACTAAAGTCCTTAAGATAATAAAAAATGATATTACTCTCAGTTGTTCGCATCTGGTGCTAATCTTGCTCATTATACTGTCTGCCTAAAATCCATAAAGCTGGAACACCTCTCCGTCCTATTTTAGCTTCGTATAACTTACCCACCTTTCAATGGCAAAATTTGTTGTTCGTCTCCTGTCCCCCTTTGCGAAAAATGTTACACTATAATAACTCGTTTGAATTCCAAAAAGAACTCCTGGGTAAAAACTTCGATTCAAAAAAGTTTTTTGTCAGTTTGATGTAAAGTCACTTTTCACAAATGTACCTGTATCTGAACTATTGCCATTATTTTAGATAGGGTTTTTTAGCTCAGTGGATAATTTTCATGTTTTTCATTGTCTCATTTGAAGGAACTTTTAGAATTGGTCTTCAAACAATGCTATTTCACTTTCAACAATAAGGTTTACCAACAAATTGATGGGGTAGGGATGGGATCACCAGTCGGACCGCTAGCAGCTGACTTTTTATGACTCATTTAGAAAGTGTAATTTTTAGACAATCTCCCACTCATCTCAAGCCAATTTCTATCGACGCTTCGTTGATGATTCGATAGCAGTCTTTGATAATGCGGTACAAGCGCAACAATTCTTTAACTTCCTAAATTCTTTGCACCCCAATATAACGTATACAATGGAAACTGAGCAAAATGGCTCCCTCCCCTTCTTAGATCTTTTAATTTCGAAAAACGGTGATTCTATTACTACATCAGTTTATAGGAAACCCACTTTCACTGGTTTGGGCATGAATTTTTTTAGTTTTACTGATTTCAACTATAAGATGTCTTGTATTAAAACTCCTGTTCAGAGGATATAATTTGACCTCTAATTTTACCTTACTTAATGATGAATTTAATAATCTAAGATCATACTTTACTAATAATAGTTTTCCTGTTCAATATGTAGACAAACTAATTAGATCCTTCTTAAATAATGTTTATAGCCCTCAACTTCCATGTATTACAGTGCCGAAGGATATAAAATATTTCTTGGTACCTGAAATGGGTCCCTTGAATAAGGAATTTAAGCTTAAATTTACAAAATTGTTAAGGAAATTTTTTTATCATACTGATTTCCGCATCATATTTATTAATAAAACGTCTTTAGGTAGCTTTTCTCAGCGAAGGATCGAAACCCCTGACTCGTTGCGTAGCGGTGTTGTATATTTATTTACCTGCCCTAGGTGTCTCCTTGGGAATTACATCGGCAGCACTGTTCGCTCTCTCAGGGCTAGATTTTATTCGCATATGGGAATAAGTGGCCGAACAGGTAAAATTTTAAAAACTAAGGAAGCCTCCAGCATACGTGAACATAGCATCAAATGCAAAATTGATGTCACTTTAGACAATTTTAAAATTCTTGGTTGTAATACTTGTCCCAACTCACTAAGAATTTTAGAATCCCTTTTCATTAAAGCATTGTCCCTAGTCTGAATGTTGACTCATCGTCCGTCCCTCTCAAT
>JAJOZX010002312.1:470000-472500 GCA_023014485.1 Bathynomus jamesi | reverse complement strand
GAAGGTTGCGCCAAAACGGCCAACCGCCCCAGAGATTTATAGAGATACTTGATAAGAGTTCAAGTCAATAGGTTGCATCTGAGAGGGACAACCGCCCCAGAGATTTCAGTTATATTCAAAGTCAGAGTTAGATTCGAAGTCAGAGTTAGATTCGAAGTCAGAGTTAGATTCGAAGTCAGAGTTTATTTCAAGTCAGAGTTTTACTTGAAGTCAGAGAGATTTATTCCAAGTCATTTTTTAATCCGAGTCCCAAGTTAGTTTTCAATGCAGTCAATTGAATTCAACTTTTTCCTTGTAATTTAAGAAAATGTAATTTAAGAATTTAATTCAACCTTTTTTTTTTGTTCAAAAGAATTTAATTCAACCTTTTTTTGTGTTTGTGAGAAGAAAATTGACCTATCTGTCTTTTCTTGTCATGCCATGGTTACGTATATAGATATATAGTTATGTAATTCATTAATTGTAACCAAAATAGTTTTTACAATTGTTTGTAACGATTTTGGTAATTATTGTAATGTATACGTGATAATATTAGTTGTGTAACAATTAATCGATCATGTACCTAATTTATCCTGCTCTGTACGATCGGGAAATTTACCCGTATGAAATTTCAGTCATTTAATTTTTACTAAAACTTCTACGCAATAAAACAGATGTATTTGTCTATATGCAAACAAGTTTTCAGACTAAAATATCAAATAATTCAAAATTCTATCAACATTCAACGAAAGAGTATAATTTTTCTACTTAACAGGAAAAAATTATTAAACCTTTTTAATATTTTTTTTTATTATATAAAAATAATTTTTAATATAAAATTCAATTGAAATTATTAAAAGAAAAGATTGTTCGAAATGCTTCCCTTTCATTTCAATAACTTTTTTATTCCTGATCGAAATTCATCTATGGTTCGATTTACTTTTATTTTTTTAGAATATTATAAAATTGTATTTAGCTCGTTGAAATGCATAATTGATTCATACTATTTAATTTTTATTTTTATTTTTCTTTTGTTCAATTTTAAAACCGTGAGATGTACTTTCAATTAATTGTAAGTCCTCTAAGTTCGTTTTTTTAATTACCTTATACGTGTAACTGATTAATTATGTAAAATCTATAATCCTAATTGAATTTTATTACTTTTGACACATATTCGAATTCATTTACGTTCCGTCCCTTCAGTCACTTTTCCATTAAAAACTCGTATGCAAACATCATCGTTCTAATCTTAATAATTTTTGCTTACTATATATAAATTCTCGTTCATGCATTTACTAAGTTGTTTTATCTATTCCTTAACGTAAATGTATATATATATTATATATTATATATATATATATATATATATATATATATATATATAACCCTAAACCCATCTTAAATTATTATACATCATTTTTAAACTTTGTTAATTCAAAAAACCTTCCAAATCCCTACACAATTGACCACAGGTCTATACATCATCCACTACGTAATTCGATTTGTACCTACAACAGTCAATAAAAATGCATACACACTATATATACTATATATACAAACCTCATAATCAAATCATTGAATATCACAATAAAACTATTTCATTACGTAAGTGCCAACTATGCGATTTAGTCTTAATCAATTTTTGCAATCATGCATTCATGCATTTTTGCATTCATGCATTTATACAGTTAATTTAACAATCTGTCTCGAAATTATCAGCTACACACTTTATACCTAGTACACAAAAATACACACTAGACCACAGGTCTATACATCATCCATTACGTAATTCTATTTTTACCTACACTAGTCAATAAAAATTAGCTTATAGATTGTACGATTTATATTTTTCCCTCTTACCTATTCATTATGAATATAATTTATCCCACAGAAGAAAAAAATAAAATTTTGTAAAAAATTTTAACCATATCATTGTTTGTCTAACTTAATTGGTTGTCTAAATTAATGTATTAATCCTATTAAATGTTTGTCTAAACTAAAGTATTAATCTTTGAATTCCTTTATATTATATAATAACTCACTTGTTCTGTATAAAACTTGTAATATAAAGAAAAATTCGTCACCTAACTTGAATTAGTTAGGATGTTATTTTCTCATTTGTATTGTATTAATGGTACCCTATTAAATTATTGTATAAATATCATTTTAAAAGGGGAGAGTAATGTAAAAAGCGAACAATGAACAATAGTTTTATGTTCGAATGTCCATTTTTACGTTAGAAGCCAAAATCGCAGAAGCGAGTTTTGGGTAAAATTTCGATTTGTAATAATGACTTATACACTATGACGTCACAAAATAACTTTATTCTCTTTACGTTCCCACTCTGTGTCTCTAATTCGTTCTTGTAAATCTTCCTAACAATGATTCGTACTATACGTACAAATTCAATAACTATGACGTCACATTTTCCCGTCATTAATTTCCCTTCATCATATCTCTAGTATTCAATGTATGAAAATTTATATATCATCATAATAAAAACTGTACACCCTATAGAAGT
>JAJOZX010002312.1:460000-465000 GCA_023014485.1 Bathynomus jamesi | reverse complement strand
TCTCACAATTCTTAATATTCATGAGAAGATTTTCAAAGCCAGAGAAAAATTTATAAAAATTTAGTTTATAATGAGGTAGATCAAAATTTAAGCCTAACGACAATATTTCTTTCTCTCTAATACTTAAAACTTTATTAGAGAAATTACAAATAAAATTATCTGGATTATTAAAAAACGACTGAGTGATTCCCAATTTTTCCAATTTGGCAGCATGTATCCTTTTATGTCTGTTGACAGTTTTATCACAGCAAGTTTGAAATTTAGTAACTAAACAATGATAATCAATATAAGACACCCTAGATTTTAGACCAAACAGAGAATTTTTATATTTCAGCTTGAGAAAACTCACTGTTTTAGTTTTCGATTGAAGCTCCAAATTTAATAATTTATGTAGCCATGATTTATATAGTTTGGAGTTATGGAGGCGTTTATTATTAACAAGAAGTTACCGTATTTGTTCGGATTACTTTTCGTTAAACGAAGAATTTAAATTTTTAAAACAGTACTTTATTAACAATTACTACCCTTCTCATCTATTCGATAACCAATTAAAGAAATTTTTAAATAACACTTTTGATACTAAACTCCCCGTAAGTACAGTACAAAAAGAAACCAGATATATTAAATTACCTTTTTATGGTTATTTATCATTGCGTATTCGAGGTGAATTGTCCAAACTACTCAAGTCTAGTTATCCCCAAATAAATTTTAGATTCGCCTTCGTCAACCCACTTAAATTATCAAATTTTTTAAAGTTCAAAGATGAATTCCCCAAAACTGTATGCCCCAATGTTGTTTACAAATACACGTGCGACAGCTGTAAGGCTGCGTATATTGGCAGCACTCAACTCCAACTGGAGGTGCGCCTTTCTCAACATTTGGGCTTGTCAGTCCGTACCAACCGTCCCCTCAGTAGCCCTCCACAATCCGCAATTAGAAACCACAGTGATGAAAACGACCATCCCCTTCACAAAACTCAGTTTGAAATTTTAACTAGATCCAATAACCTTACAGAACTCCGAATTTTAGAATCTTTGTACATCTATAGAAACAAACCCTCCCTTAATAATAATAGCTCATCCTACAAATTACGACTCTTTTGACAACCAACCGTGTTTCACAGATATACCCTTCCTAATCCTCTGACCACCTAGTGTTCACTTAGACTTTGCCAAGTATGGAGGTGGATGTAAACATTGTGTATTTACCTATTGAGGTAATTTAATTTTAGTTTTATAGTGATGAAATTTAATTTAATTTTAGTTTTTATAGTGATGAAATTTAAATGTTTTTAATTTTGTATTGATGCAATTTTCATTTTGCTTTAAGGTTTTAATTTTAATGGTCTTAATATTGTATTGATGTAACTTTCACTTTTCAATTTTGTTTTAAGGTTTTAAGACTTAACTCACTGATGATGACAAAAGATTTGTCGAAACGTCTGATGTACAAATAAATGAAAATGTTTGCCGTTGTGTTGATCCTTCTTTTCATATATATATATATATATGTGTGTGTGTGTGTGTGTATATATATATATATATGTGTTATATATATTATATGTATATATATATATGTGTATATATATATATATGTATATATATATATATATGTGTATATATATATATTATATATATGATGAATAAAACCACGAAGGAAAGGAAACACAAAATGGTGCTCAAGCGCTTTCGTCTAATGACATCCTCAGGAACACTGAAGTATATAAAAAGGTTAAGCCTATATATAGGTTACAGAAAGAAAAAAATAAAAAATAAATAACATACATACACACAAACACACATATATATATATATATATACATACATATCTATATATACAAATACATACATACATGCATACATACATATATATACAATAAGCAGAGAAGTAAAAATAATAAAAAATTAAAAATTAAAACCTTAAAGGATTACCAATGAGGCGTACAGATTGTCAGGAAAAATATCGATTTTTAGCACAAGATCAAATGGATTATAAAAATACAAATTTATACTGGAACTCTGCCGGGTTTTAGCACAATGCTGCCTATGGTCAGGTTTCGATATATATAAAAAAAAAAATAAAATGCAAATTAAAAGTTAATCGATTTTTAGCACAAGATCAAATGGATTATAAAAATACAAATTTATACTAGAACTCTGTCCGGGTTTTAACATATTGCTGCCTATGGTCAGGTTTCGATATATATAAAAAATAAAATGCAAATTAAAAGTTAATAAAGTAGAAGACAAGTTTACAAAGATTTAATGTTTTACACTTATCTAAATCTGCTTTAAAGGAATTCAACATAACAGGATCGAGTTGAAAAAGACCTTTGCTTATGTTGAAGTTATTTGAAAGTTGGATAATGGCAGACTCAAGAATATTTCTATTAACAATGTTGCTTGAATGGAATAAAACTGAAGCATTATTCCAATCAATACAGTGGGCTAACTCTGACAAATGGACAAAAAGGGCACTGGACAACTGTCCTGTTCTAACGGAATATTGATGCTGTTTTATACGTGTGTGCAAATCCTTTCCCGTCTGACCTATGTAAAAGGAATCACATTGTTTACAACCAATTTTATAGATAATGCCTGAATTATTGGTAGGGCTATTTTTTACTATGATATTTTTCACAATATTGTTATATGAAAATACTACATTAATATCCAAAAGTTTAAGTACATTAGCAATGCCTAAAAATCCCGGGAAAAATGGAAGTACTAAAATATTTTTTGACAAAGTACGAGTGTTAATATTGACACGATAGAAAGTTCGTTTTGCCTTGTTGAGACAAGATTCCATAAACGCAGATGGATAACACAAATCACTTCCAATACCGTTGATTTTTTCCAATTCGGCATCGATGTATTCCGGACTGGCGATCCTAAGGGCGCGGAGAAACATTGATGAAAATATGGCCTTCTTAATGGGGGTATCATGTCCCGAGTAAAAGTGTACGTAGGACAAATTGTTTGTCGTTTTCCGATAGATACTAAACTTAAAACCTGGGCTTTCCCTATGTACACGCACATCCAAAAATGGGATTGAATTGTCTTGCTCAACTTCTAAAGTAAACTTAATGGAGGGGACTTGATCATTTAACTGAAGGAGGAAGCTATCCAGGTCACGATTCATGGGCCAGATACACAAAATATCGTCGACGTACCGCAACCAAGGGATGCCAACCCCCAGGATTCTCGGAATATAGGTAATTTCGAAAAACTCCATATAAATATTGGAGAGGAGGGGCGATAAGGGGTTGCCCATAGCCATCCCAAAAACTTGTTGATAATACTCGTTATTGAAAGTAAATTTACAGTCTTTGATGCAAAGCTTAATGAGTTCCAAAACAATGTGTGAAGGTAGTGGCAGGTCATACTTATGTAATTCTTGGGAGAGAAAGTCAAGCATATCGTCAATCGGCACTTTTGTAAACAATGAACAAACATCAAAACTAATCAATTTATCGTTAGTTTCAGTACGTACATTATTCAATTTTTCCGTAAGATCCATGGAATTTTTTACATGTGAATCAGAGATAGTTCCGAGAATGGGGGACAAGACTTTGACAAGCCATTTGGAGAGTTTATAAGTAATAGAGCCCACCGAGCTAATAATAGGGCGCATAGGGTTACCAGGTTTGTGGGTTTTAATAAGACCGTAAAGGTAGGGCCTCGTTTATAGTGCGGCGAATGGTAATTACGAAGATAACTTTCCTAAACGTTTTCGCAATAGCCTTTCACAATTAAAAAAAGATGGGGAGCTCCATATTACTAAAGCAGACAAGGCTAACACCATAGTTATTATGGACAAAGTGGACTACATCGGAAAGATGAACGAGCTTCTCCAGGACCCCGCCACATACACCAAACTTAGGAAGAACCCGCAGGATGACGTCATCAAATCATTTAATAGTGGCTTGAAACGCCTTCTCAAAGATCATAAGAACTTAATTCCGCTTTTCATGTCCACTTCACCTGCTCTGCCCTACCTTTACGGTCTTATTAAAACCCACAAACCTGGTAACCCTATGCGCCCTATTATTAGCTCGGTGGGCTCTATTACTTATAAACTCTCCAAATGGCTTGTCAAAGTCTTGTCCCCCATTCTCGGAACTATCTCTGATTCACATGTAAAAAATTCCATGGATCTTACGGAAAAATTGAATAATGTACGTACTGAAACTAACGATAAATTGATTAGTTTTGATGTTTGTTCATTGTTTACAAAAGTGCCGATTGACGATATGCTTGACTTTCTCTCCCAAGAATTATAAGTATGACCTGCCACTACCTTCACACATTGTTTTGGAACTCATTAAGCTTTGCATCAAAGACTGTAAATTTACTTTCAATAACGAGTATTATCAACAAGTTTTTGGGATGGCTATGGGCAACCCCTTATCGCCCCTCCTCTCCAATATTTATATGGAGTTTTTCGAAATTACCTATATTCCGAGAATCCTGGGGGTTGGCATCCCTTGGTTGCGGTACGTCGGCGATATTTTGTGTATCTGGCCCATGAATCGTGACCTGGATAGCTTCCTCCTTCAGTTAAATGATCAAGTCCCCTCCATTAAGTTTACTTTAGAAGTTGAGCAAGACAATTCAATCCCATTTTTGGATGTGCGTGTACATAGGGAAAGCCCAGGTTTTAAGTTTAGTATCTATCGGAAAACGACAAACAATTTGTCCTACGTACACTTTTACTCGGGACATGATACCCCCATTAAGAAGGCCATATTTTCATCAATGTTTCTCCGCGCCCTTAGGATCGCCAGTCCGGAATACATCGATGCCGAATTGGAAAAAATCAACGGTATTGGAAGTGATTTGTGTTATCCATCTGCGTTTATGGAATCTTGTCTCAACAAGGCAAAACGAACTTTCTATCGTGTCAATATTAACACTCGTACTTTGTCAAAAAATATTTTAGTACTTCCATTTTTCCCGGGCTTTTTAGGCATTGCTAATGTACTTAAACTTTTGGATATT
>JAJOZX010002312.1:0-442500 GCA_023014485.1 Bathynomus jamesi | reverse complement strand
ATGGTATGCTTCACCTGCTCTTCGGCGAACATAAACGGCGCCAGGGGTCCCGAAAATCTGACAAAAAAGTAGGATAAATGAATTGTTTTAACATAACGGTTGTAACGCATTTAAATGCATTTCTATACAATGTAACAATATAAATAAGTAACTACTCTGAATGTGTGTCTTACCTCGAAGTTACTTTCATCGGACCAGATCACTTTAGCCCAGTCCTCAAGGGTCCAATTTTGGTGTTGTTTGGCCCACATTAGACGCTTCTTTCGGTTGACCTCAGACAGAAACGGCTTTTTCCTGGCCTTCCGTCCTTTGAGGCCTTTTTCTGCAAGCCTTCTTCCAGCAGTACGACTGGAGATGGACTTCCCAGTTGTTGACTGAAAGGCTGCAGCGACGTCCGAGGATGATTTCTTACGATCTGTCAGGCTAATTCTTTTCAGCAGCCGGTCTTCTCGGGCCGTTGTTGACCTTTTCCTACCTTGCCCTGCCCTATTCTTATAAGACTTGGTCTCTTTGTACCTTTTTAACGTTGTCTGTACTGCACATCTTGAGCATTTCATTTGTTTTGCAATCTTAACCTGGGATAGTCCTTGCGAATGTAATAAGACTATTTGGGCCCGTTCACCTTTTGAAAGTAGCTTACCCCTCGCCATTATTGTAGCAACTACTTTTGTAAACAAATAGAACGTGTGATATTAGGTCATTTCTTCTTCTTAACTTGCTTACATTTGTATTATCTTCGTTTTACATCTCACAAATTTCCTGAAAAACAAATAAATGTATGTTATGTTCGTTATTTATTCTTGATATCTTATCAAAAGCATTAAAGTTTCAATTAATCACTAAAACAACACATTTGAAATTATTAAACGAATTAATATGTAGTTTAAAACAAAAAAAGAAGGGGTGCCTAATAATTCTGACCAAGGCTGGTATATACAGGGGTTTGTTCAAAAAGTATCTGGACTGATGCGATTCTGGAAAGAATATGGTACAGGATTTGAGACTTAATTTCCCTCAAAGTACGCTCCTTCTGAAGCCACACACTTTGCCCAACGACCCTGCCACTGCTGAAAACATTTTTCGAAAGCACTTTTCGGAATGGTCAAAAGCTGCTCCGTCGAATTTCTTTTGATGGTCTCAACATCGTCGAATCGGTGTCCTTTCAGGGATTGGTTGAGCTTCGGAAACAAAAAAGTCGCATGGAGCCAAATCCGGCGAATATGGAGGCTGTTGTACTTGGGGGGGAGGGGGGGGTAGCGTATTTGGCCAGATATTGCTGGACAAGTTGCGTTATCGTGATGAAGCATCCAATCTCCGGACTCCCACTTCTGCGGCCGTTTCCTCTGAACTGCTTCACGTAGATGTCTCAAAACTTCAATGTAAAATTCCTTGTTGATTGAATACACACCACCTTCACAATCACATCGTAAGAAATCACCGTGAAACAAAACACGTTTATCTTCATCGGCTCAGCACAGTGGACTGACGCTACACAATGAAGTGCAACCCTATCAGTCAACTTGTCTCGACATGCAGAGACATGTTTAGCACAGTCTAACTCCAAGCGTAAACTTGATCTAAAAATAAACACCCTGTCAGGATACTTTTTGAACATATATATATATATATATATATACAGGGTGTCCATAAATATTTACCCTGAAAACAGTATGCTCTCATGTTTTAATGACGAATCTTGTATCAGTTTTCTTTTTACAGGTGATCTCGTACAGGCAGAGTTTCTGTGCTGGTGTGTTTCGTCTACCGCATTCGCCGTTAGGAGCGCTGTAGTAGCTGTTCAGTTAAGATGGCGTCTGTGACAGAAGGCACAATGTGCTGTGTGACTTGCAGAAACAAATCTCCTGTCAGTGTTCAGCGAAGGTTCAGAACAAAGTATGGAAAGAATCCACCTGATGTGAAGTTAATTAAGTCGTGGATGAAAAAATTCTTGGAAACTGGAGACGTGGAAAAGGGAAAGAGCTGTGGTAGATCATCAGTTTCCGATGGGACGGTTGAAAACATTCAAACTGCTTTCACACGGTCACCAAGGAAATCGGTGAGACAAGCTTCATGCCAACTAAAGATACCGAAGTCTACGGTGCACAAGGTGTTACACAAACGTTTGAAGTTACACGCCTACAAGGCACAAATTGTTCAAGAACTGAAACCTGATGACCGTCCAAAACGTGAACAATTCGCTATTGACATTTTGAACAGCAGTGACGAGGATAATGACTTCTTGTTACGTGTCTGCTTTTCAGACGAGGCTACGTTTCATATTAGTGGTAAAGTCAACAGACACAATGTGCGTATTTGGGGATCGGAAAACCCACGTGCCGTAAGGGAGCATATTCGGGGCAGTCCGAAGATCAAGGTCTGGTATTGACTAATGCATGACCAGATAATTGGTCCTTTCTTCTTCGCTGAGAACACTGTTTCCGCAACTGTGTACCTGGATATACTCACCAATTACGCCATCCCCCAGCTGCAGGACAGGCAGCCAACTGTCATCTTCCAACAAGATGGGGCACCCCCTCATTGGGCGCATGTTGTTTGTGAAACTCTCGACGCAACACTTCCAAATCGATGGATTGGCAGGGACGGGCCAATCCCATGGCCCACAAGATCACCAGACATTACCCTGCTGGATTTCATTCTCTGGGGTCATGTTAAAGATTTGGTTTATGCAACAGTTGTTCCAAATATCAGGACATTGCGAGAACGCATTACGGATGCAATTGCAACAGTTAACCCACAAATGTTGGAAAGCGTGGCGTGAGTGTGAATACCGTTTAGACATTTTACGTGCCACTAGGGGTGCACACTGCACATGTGGAAGCTTAAGTTCATTAACTATGTATCAAAACTTTGTATGTTTATCTACTTATGATTAAAACCGTTTGAATACGAGTGTTTATTTAAAAGTTATAGCATGCTTTAATCAGAGTAATCATTTATGGACACCCTTTATATATATATTCTATATTTCCGCCTGTGTCCTTTATGCAAGCGCTAACCGTTTGACCTAGAGCTACCATATTTGGCACGGGAACCTCTTATGGGATGAAGAAGGTCACCAGAGTCGGTCAGCCTGTCTGTTCGTATTACGGGCGGCAATGTGAAGCTCAAGATTTTCACGACTGTTCTTTCCTATAGTTTTATTGACCAAATAATTGAACGGACAGTAATTGGGAGTTCAGTTATTTGGTCAGGGGGGTTTTGGGGGATACCTGATCAGATTCGGAAATCTTGATACAATGTGAAGCTCAAAATTTTCACGGCTGCGTTCTTTTCTGTAGTTTAGCCTGTCTGTCTGTCGGGCAGTAATGGGGAAGGGTGGGGGTGGGGGAAGTGGGAGAGAGGGGTGGGGGTAATGGGAAGGGGGTTAGCCCCCAAGTAGCATAAAGGTGGGTGAGGAGGTCTTGGGGAGCATTCGGTTGACCTAACCGGGCATTCAGTTAACCCGGGCAACGCCGGGTACCTCACCTAGTGTGTGTGTGTGTGTGTGTGTGTATAAAACTTTGTTATAGTGTATCGAAATTGATAACCAATGTTACACACAGAGTGAAGTAAAGTGAGCCTGCCAAGTTCGGGCGGGATCCATCCAGCCGGAGATGAGAAAGTTCGGGACAGACAAACAGGGACATCGTCCATTTCGTACGTACGTATGTATATAGCTTTCAGTGCAACAAAAAATTGTAAGTTATATACTGTACATACCAAAATACTTGTATATTTCCCTATGCGTACAAGGGTATTGTAAGACAAATGGTGCAGAGCTTTATTATATCTATTGCTGTAATCCTCGATGTTATAAATCATAATGTAATATTTGAACAATAAAAGGAATATGGAGACAGTTAAAACGAAATTTGAGAGAGAGTCGAGCAATTGTTGAAAGTAGTTTCTTCTTGCATCCTACCAGATCCGGACACGCTGATTGATGCTGCGAAAACGCGCTGTATATTGTTGATGTCTGTGTGGAGGAGGGTGTGCATTGTTCATATGTACAATTTAAAGTTTACTCTGGAGTAAGATGTTCAGGCGTCATACGCACTTTATACACAAGCAATTTAAAATTATTGATAATTCGCTGTTCATTTACCTTATGAACATCTTTTGTTAATATATGTAAAAAAGAAACCAGGTTCTTAATTTATGATTGGAATTTAAAAATCGCACTTAGTGGTTAAGATGAAGAAGATATACAAAAAGAAATTTTAATTATATCTATAATGAAAACCAAGTTACTTAATTAAATGGGTATGACATCAGATATATAATTAAACTATAAGGACATTAACTTAAATGAAGGGTTAAATGACTAAATGAAATGGACAAAATATATATATATATATATATATATATATATATATATATATATATATAACTATCGGCAGGAAATCTCATTGCTCAAGTTAGGAATCTGGTGGATGCCGAGATGTATCCGACAGCCTCCAAGTGTCTCAGTGAATTATGAACAAAACTTTTCTTCGCCGATGTGGTATCGGAGAGTACCAGCATTCAGGAAGAACCTTTAAGAATACGAATTATGAATAAAAGATATATACTAAAAATGGAAGACACTTCCATTACATAATTAAACAAGGGAAAAAAAAATCGCAATACAAATATTAAAACAACTTCTAAACAATATAATAAAAAATAAAAGTTACAAGACAAGTCGGGCTGTACTCACCAGGAGTTAATGTGTCTCTTACAGAAGAGATATTAGAGACGACTTGTCATACAAATCATCGCTTTTTAGAAAGCGAACGTATGAACACATTCTGATCGTTTAGAAAGGGTCAATGCTAGTGTAGAATTTTAATTTTATAGGGAGTAATCCTAATCAAGAAGAGTATCTTGACATCTCCCCCCCTAAAAGAAAATGTAACTAATTACATTTTCAGAACTCAAGATGGACATCTACTCAAGATTTCTGCAAAATGATTTAACCGTCCTTTTACATGCATTATTCTAAATTGATAGGTTTGCAGCATGAGTGACCATCTCATTAATGTGCCATTAGTGGACTTCACATTTCTTAAATATGACAGGGGTTTGTTGTCAGTTTAAGAAATTCTTTTCCTACCAGACACTGAATTTCTGAGTTCCCCATACTATAGCAAGGCATTCCTTCTCTATAGTAAAGTACCCTTCTCTGGGTAACAGTTTTCTACTTGCAAAAGCTACAGGCATTGCATTACCTTCGACGTCATATTGCAGCAGGACACAGCCAATTCCCTTATTTGAAGAATCCGTACGTAATCCGAATATCTTTGTGGTATCAGGTATCTTGAGGATTGGAGCCTTCATGAGAATTCTTTAGTTTATTGAAAGCCTCTTGGTGTTCATCCTTCCAGTCTAGCTTTTCTCATTTTCTTCCTTAGGTCAGTCAGTTAGGGGAGCAGAAATGCTGGCAAAGCTTTCGATGAACTTCCTATAGAAAGACACAGTACCCATAAAGGATCTTTATTCTTTTTTATTTCCAGGTCTACTCATATTGAGGATAGCCTTAGTCTTTTCCCACTAGAAATCCCAGATACTGAATGGATGAGAATTCAGTGACATTTAGTCGGTCGAGCTGTGAGGCCGCATTCGTTGAGCCGTTCAAAAAGTAGGCGAAGAGCAAGCAAGTGTTCCTGCCAAGTTTTTGTATGGACATGTATGTTATCGAAATAAAACGAAACATGCTTTAAGGGTTTCAAAACCAGTCTCATTAAGAGGATATAGGTACTACAAGCTGTTACGAGCCCAAAGGGTAGTCTGGTAAATTGCATTAAACCTAGCTCGGTTGCAAAGGCTGTGTACTTACGCGAGGATGTTTCTAAGGGGACCTGATAATAGGCTTCACATAAATCTATTTCAGAGAAGAATTCCATTCCTGCAAACTTCTCTAGATTTCTTTGATGGTGGGCATTGGTTCAGAGTCAAAGATGGTAATAGAGTTGAGCCTACGAAAATCTGTACATACCCGGATGCTATTATCAGGTTTCCGTAAAAGTACGACTGGAGAACAATATTCTGATGAGAATATTCTGATGAGGGCTCTATTATTCCAAGTTGCAAAAGCTTGGAGACTTCACTGTTGATTGTTGAATTCCTCCTTCAGGTGAACCGGCACGGGATAAGGTTTTTTTTTTTGTAGAGGGTCTGTAGAAGTAAGACTTATTTTGTGTTCTAACAGATTAGTGCATCCCGGGATGTTAGATAAGACATCTCTGAAATCTGTCAAAGGTTAAACAATTCGTCAACTTGTTCTTTCTTCAGTCGAGAGTTTACGGACAAAACTTCCAAGTTGAAGGGTACATCATTCGAGAAGGCGGTCAGATGAAAGTAGTCTTCCTCAGGTTGGGGTTCGTCAGTGATGACGGAATCTTTTACCAAGTAAGAACAGTGCTTCGTCACAAATTCCAGATTCTGAAATCTCCAGTTTCATCTGTAACCATAAGGTTATTAACCACAGCACGCCAATGGTACTTTTTAAGCATATTAGCATGGTAGAGTTTCTTTCCCATTGATACTAATTAAATAATTTACCTTATTGCGCCTTTCTAAAACAGGATAGGGTCCTTTCCATTGCATTACTAACTTGTTGGTAGCAGTAGGAAGGAGTAAAAGCACCTCATCACCGGGCTTGAAAGTTCTGTCTTGTGATTTTAAGATCATAGTAGGTCTTACATAAAGAAGCACTAGTTTCAGCTTTAGCTAACTTTGCCGTTTCCTCAAGTGTATCTCTCAAGTCAAGGACACTGATATGTGGAAACCGTGTCCGAGTTATCCTTGTTTTGCCACAATTCACTCAAGATAGATATGGGGCCTCTAACTTCTCTGCCGTACAAGAGTTCGAAAGGTGAAAAGCCTAATGAGCTATTGGGTATTTCCCTATAAGCAAAAAGAGCAGCTGGTATATACCGATGCTATTGGGTCGGGTGATCTTGGCATAATTTTTTAATTATGCTCTTCAGAATACCGTTTAGTTTTTCACAAAGTCCATTACTAGCAGGATGAAAGGGAGTTGTAAACACTGGCTTGATTGATAACAATTCATGAATCTTCCCCATAACTTCGGAGGTAAATTGTGTACCACGTTCTGATAGAACTTTAGACACGTCCACCCTTGAGAAAATAGTTATTATGAGAGCTTCGGCTATAGAGAATGAATCTATATTTCTGAAAGGTACTGCTTCCGGGAATCTGGTAGCTGAATCTATTACAGTAAAGATATACATATGCCCTTCTGATGAAGGAGGGTGTATAGGACCTACGAGATCCATTGACACTTCCGTAAAAGTCTGTAATGATTGGAACTTTTTGTAAGGGTACGGGTTTTACACGCCGCTTTGCTGATGTTTTCTGGCAAACAACACACGAGTGGTAGTATCTTAATATATCTCCAGGTGCTCCAGGCCAATAGAACTTTTAAAACTTTCGGCTGCGTTTTAGTATAACCAAAGTGGCCAGCAAATGGCGTGTCATGTGCCATTTTTAAGACAAGGTTACGGTATTTGAGAGGTATAACTAAAGCTCTTTTCCCTACAAGTTCGAAATTAGGACTATTAATGCACACTATAGGTTAAATCATCTCTTACATATTTATAAGAATGACTACTACGAGACTTCAATTATCCCGTCATTCACGCTCCTTTTTACGTTAACTAAAAGTGGGACAACCGTTATTCGGCCTCTAAATTTCTCAAATGATACTTCATTGTTAAAAGTAGTTTTAAACAGATGAGGGGGATTTAATTTTACTTCTAGTTTGAACCACTTGACAACGTCATCCACATAAGGGATGGATTCTCCTATTAGGACAGGACAAAACTTAATAGGTGCTCTGACGTCGTAAGTCGACCCTTCAAAGTATGTACACGACAGGCGACATTTTACTATCGGAAATCTATCAGCCCTACCCAAGTAGTCGTAAACAGTAGTCCATTTATCATGAGTAGCTGGAACAGGTGGTAATACTTTATCCGAAACTATAAGACAAGTACACTAGGCCTGTTCAAAAATCAACTTTTTCTTATTTTCATAGGTTTCTGTACATTTTCCCATGCTTTTTGACCTGAAAAAGCCGAAAAACACAACTATTTTGACCTAGGATGTTGGGAAGCATTGCCGCATGGAGCTTTAAATTTTCTGCCTTGAAATCGGCCAAAGCGCCAATTCCGGGGTCCCTTGAATTATGTTTTGCACTTTAACTTTTGATCTAAACAAGATAGAGCAACAAATTAGGTATCAAATGAAAGAGCATAAAATTAATAAATAATAATAAATAAATAAATAATAATTAATAATAATAATAATTAATAAATAATAATAATAATAATAATTATCTATCATTTTTCAGGAAACAACAGAAACTCAATCAGAATCTAGAAAACCATCTACAAGTTACAACTTCACAATGGCATTAAGCAAGGAGCTGAGGGAGCTCCGTGGGCGCACAGTTGATATCTCAGAACCTCCACGTACTGTCCACAGGCAGGTGTCAACTGGGCCATCTACCAGATCTCTCACAAACTTTCCTGGTTGGATACCCTTCAGCTTTTATCAGTGGTTCCCAGCTTCCCACCAACAGACAGGCGTTCCAGTATTTCCTTAATCTTCAGAATTTACCGGAAAATGCAGGGAGGCCCATGGTTCAAGACCTTGCATATGAAACAGTTGAATCTATCATCCCATTCTGGCAGATGGCTAGGATCAAGACAATGACCAAGTACAACGCAATGAAGCTCTTCATGAAACTACATGAGAAACATCGTGCTCTGGTGAAAAGCAAAGGAAGAGCAAGTAACCCTGGAGGAAAAAGAGGAGAATTTGTGCTGGAATTAGACAGCCTGTTCGATATAGGAGCTCCAGATGCAATCCAGGAAATACAGAACAACAGACTGTTATCCAGAGAGAAGAAAGATGAGGATATCAGGTTCTACGAAGACCAAAAGACTGAGAGGAAAGGTCATATGTCTGGTCATGACAAGATTTTTGAGACAAGATCCCTGCAGCAAGCAGCGAGGAATGAAAGACTGCAGCATAGACAAGAACAAGGTAAAACTAATTACTTTGAACGTTACAAAAAGTTTTAAGTTTTACTCCATTGCGATATTTAGCATGTACTTAACAATTACTGTCTTAACATGTTGTACTATTTTACAGCTGCAGCAGAACAAGAGGCAGTTGTTCATGTGGATGACATTACCTGGGGTGACAATTGACAACGACGCTAACACAGAGGACATGGATTACCATGAGCCTCGTCCTGGATGTTCTCACCATCAAGACACTGACTAGTGTGACTGACGTTTCCAAGGAAGGTCATGGAATGTGATGTCATCTGCAATACAGCTGATCGTCTTGGTTTATCAGACAATCAAGTTACTGCCATGGTTTCTGCCACCTTGAAAGCTGGAGGGGCTGATCTGGATAACTTCGTCATCTCAACCTCAACAACACGTCGCAACAGAATGCTGTCCAGGTATAATATCAGCCAGAGTCACATGTCCAAGTTTTGTGAAAACCCCCCACAGTACGCTGCCTTACACTGGGATGGAAAGTTGCTCAAAGATGTCTTGGGCAGTGAACCTGGAAGTACCTCAGAGACTTTAGCTGTGCTAGTGTCTGGTCCACCTTCATACACTGAAGGAAAGTTATTGGGAGTACCTGTCATCGACAATTCTTCTGGCACAGCTCAGGCTGAGGCTTCAATGGATTTACTGGAGACATGGGAACTTACGGATAATGTTACTGCCCTTGTTTTTGACACTACATCCAGTAACAGTGGAGTTCACAGAGGAGCTGTCAAACTGCTAGAGAAAATGCTGAACAAAAAGGTGTTTTATCTGGCCTGTCGACATCACATCCTGGAAATCCTAGTAGGAGCAGTTTGGGAGAAGCTGTTTGGGAAGGTGAAGGGGCCAGATAATCCCTGGTTTGAGCATCTGAAGGATGTTTGGACGGACTTGTCCAAGGAAAACCCAAAGATGCTGGCTATCAACAGCAAATGGCTGAAGGAAAAGAAGAACAGTGAAGAAATACTCCAAGACATTCTAACAGCAGAAAGGCTTCCAAGAGCCGACTACAGGGAAATGGCTGAACTGACAGTCATTGTTCTTGGAGGAACGCCTCCTCGAGGTATTCACTGGAGTCGACCAGGCGCCATTCATCAGGCCAGATGGATGGCCAGAAACCTGTACTCCATGAAAATGCTGATGTTTGCAGATCAACTTGAGTACGACGAAGACACTGTATCAAAGCTGGAAAGACTCAACACCTTCCTTGCGCTGTTCTACACTCCTGTATGGATGATGTCAATGTCTGCTGCAGATGCTCCCGTGAATGATCTAAGTCTAATCCAGGACATGTTGAAGTACAAGAAACTGACCCAGAGCTTGCTGATGCAGTACTTAATAAGATGGAAAACCACAAATGGTACCTGACGCAGGAAGTCGTGCCATTTGCCCTGTTCAGCAGTAGATTGAGTGACACATTGAAGCACGACATTGCTGCCCAGTTACATGCCACTGAGAAGCCAGACAGCTTCAGAACAGGAAAGCCTCTATTCCAGAGAGTCACAGCTAAGACCACCCTGGTTGATCTCATTGGCCCAGAATCACATTTCCTGCTGGACACACTGAACATTGGATCCGAGTGGCTTCTGGAACCTGTCACGTCTTGGCCACAGAATGAGGACTACAGAAAAGCGTTGGACTATGTTAAGAATCTGAAAGCGGTGAATGACATTGCTGAACGTGGTGTCAAGATGATGAGCGACTTTGCAAATGTCATAACAGATGCCAAGCAAAGGGACTATCTCCTTCAAGCTGTGGAGTTCAACAGACGCCGCTTTGACAGCTTCAAGAAACAAACTCTCAACAACTGACTGTGTAAATGTCATTATGAAATTAATCATGTAATGCTTTCACTTCTTGATCGATTAGACTTGACAAAATGTTAATCTCAAA
Source organism: Bathynomus jamesi (assembly GCA_023014485.1). Taxonomy (NCBI): domain Eukaryota; kingdom Metazoa; phylum Arthropoda; class Malacostraca; order Isopoda; family Cirolanidae; genus Bathynomus; species Bathynomus jamesi. Next base: position 431,533 of record JAJOZX010002312.1, on the reverse strand, counting down.
TTTGTGTCATGAATAAGGCGCCTTGTCTGCCTTGTGTGAGAAAACGAATTTTGTGATATTTCTGAAATCTTTGTATGTACCAATGTGCCATTTCTTGTTCCAAGACTATCATAATTGTATAAGATAGAAAGAGGATTAAAAACACTAATTTGGTGCCTATTTTGTTGCTCTATCTTGTTTAGATAAAAAGTTATAGTGCAAAACATGATTCAAGGGACCCCGGAACTGGTGCTTTTCGCCGATTTCAAGGCAGAAAACTTAAAGCTCCATGCGGCAATGCTTCCCAACAATCTAGGTCAAAATGGTTGTGATTTTCGGCCTTTTCAGGTCAAAAAGCATGGGAAAAAGTACAGAAACCTATGAAAATAAGAAAAAGTTGATTTTTGAACAGGGCTACAAGTACACCTGTATCTCTAACCAAAGTAGGTACTTCGCACCCATTAACTGATCCTACCTCAAATTTTAAACCTACGTTAGGTACTTTAAGGTCAAAAGCTAAGTTGACTTTTTTTCCGAATCTGCAACTTCCTTAAAAAATGCAGGATTGTGGACACTTATTTAGTATGACCCTCAACACCACAATTATAGCACTTTACAGGGGTTTATTTTCTATTGAAGCTTCTGCATTTGAATTCGTAGTGGGTTGAGTAAATGTTTACGTATGGTTTTAAGATTCTTAGTTTTTGGATATAAGTTGTGGGAGCTAGCGTAATTGTCGGCAATTTCCATCGTGCGTTTTAAATTATTACCGATATCTTCCTTAACATAAGCTCTCATGTCGGGAGTGCACGTAGAGAGGAAATGATCTATGATAAAAATCCAGGAGAGACTCAAAAGATTTCTATTTTACATCCATCCAACCAAAATTTTAGGCAACGTTTGAGGTGATAACCAAATTGTTGGTAAGTCTGGTTTGGACCTAGCCTAGTACTTCTAAATTGTTTCCTGTAATATTCTGGCGTCATATGATAAGACTTCGTTAACTCTAATTTAAGTTAAAAATAGTTCGCGGTTATCTCATCAGGTAGCATAGTTTAAATTTCTAATGCTTTACCTCTTAAAGTGAAGCTAACCTAACTGTACCCTCGGATTCTAAATCGCAACCTTTAAGTTCAGCTGCAGCTACTCTTTCATATCTGGTTATATAATTTCTTAAATCTTCACCGTCTTGGAAAAATGGGAGTTTAATTTCACTCGTGCATGAAGTTATATTAGCTGAACACCGTTGACTAGCTGACTGATGGTGCATTTCTAAAACTAAGTTCGTGCTCTTTCTTTCTCTTCCTATTCTTTCGTGCTCCCTTTCCTATTCTTTCGTGCTCCCTTTCCTTTTTTTCCTTTCTACTCTCCTCCGAAGCTTTATTTTGTTGCTTTTATAGAAGTACCTACTTCACTACCGTCTAACCCTATGGTTTTAGCGATTTCCATAAGTTCAACTAAAGATGGCGTTGCCACATTTGTAAATAGAAAGGATCTTACAATATAATTTAAATTCACAAAAAAAATAATTTTACTGACTAAATTCTAAGTTAAACCTCACTTCTGTTAAATTACGCTCCTGAAAAAAAAAAAATTATAACCACTCTCCCTAATTGAATTTCCCCGAAAGAAAAAAGACCAAAGAGGGCTTAGCTGGTTATAAAGCCAGTTTCTTAGAAGGGGAGGACTGACTACTCTTCCCGTGACTTCGCTCCGCTTCGACAGCCAAACTACTAAGGCACTGAAAGAACCTTTGAACCCGGAAGGTGATAAAGGTACAGCACTGACTCGAATTCTCGGGTGCACAAAACGGACTGCAAGTAGTCCACACACAGGAAAGTAGGACAACCTTCCTGAAAAATCAAGAGAAGTATTAACACAAAAACTAACTTTTAAGCTTAAACAATCGACAAACTAACGACCAAGGGAAACTACTCCAATCCTGTCCGCAGCGCCAAATATGTCCAAAAGAGATCACGTTCTTAATTTATGATTGGATTTGAAAAATTTCACTTAGTGGTTAAGATGAAGAAAATATACAAAAAGAAAAACTTAAATTATATTTATAATGAAAACTAAGTTAGTTAAAAATGGGTATGACATCAGATATATAATTAAACTATAAGGACATTAACTTAAATGAAGGGTTAAAGTGACTAAATAAAATGGACAAAATATAAATGACAAAAGATAATAAATGATATACATATAACTATCGGCAGGAAAGCTTATTGCTTGCTCAAGTTAGGAATCTGGTGGATGCCGAGATGTATCCGACAGCCTCCAAATGTCTGAATTATTAACAAAATTTTTCTCTTCGCCGATGTAGTATCGGAGAGTACCAGCATTCAGGAAGAACCTTTACAAGAATAATAGGAATTATGAATACAAGATATATACTAAAAATGAAGACATTTACATTACATACACTAAACAAACAATATAATAAAAATCACAAGACAAGTCGGACTGTACCCACCAGAAGATAATGTATCTCTAACAGAAATGAGGTTAAAGACGACTTGTCATACAAATCACATCGCTTTTTAGAAAACGAACGTATGAACACATTCTGATCGTTCAGAAAGGGTCAATGTGGGTGTAAAATTTTTATTTTATAGGGAGTAATCCTAATTAAGAAGAATATCTTCTTGACAATATATAATTGATGAAAGTAATTTTAAAATTATGTAAATGCCTATAATATCATTTTGTGTACTTTAAGCTTTATTAGAGTATGTATTTCACTATTAAATTCAAGTTTATAAACACTCCTTTCCAAACGTGCATTTAAACTTTCCTCGCTGACCTTTTCAACTGTAAAATCTTTTTCACATCTCATACCGACAATCGAAGTATCCTTCTAAATCGTGCCGACAACTGCGTCTTATATAAAGATATAATTCTTCATGGTGAACAGTAAAAGTGAGATCAGGCTTGTATCGCTTTAGTCCTTTGTACCAAAGTTCATGATATTTCGAGGAGGCTGCACCAAACAAACTATCGCCGCATTTCAGGGGGTCCAGCACCACTGTACGTTTGATAGCCCTTATTTCTTTTCAGTACTTTTGATCGGCCTCCATCCAGGCATCATATTCGTGTTCCCACAAAACCTTGTGAGTTAAGTGGGAGCTTATAACTTGGCCGCGGGTACGGGTTCATGCGAGACTATCGGCTGGAGATCTGTCATGGATCTCTCCCATGATACCACACTCAGGACGTGGCCATCCATGTCATCAGCATCCGCTAAAGGGGTACACTGTCTTCTCACCAGTGGTAGGGTCCTCGCTTAGACCATCCACCCAAAAAACACGACCATTAATCTTGATTGCCACTTCTTCCGTTTTACGCGCGTGTTTTATGTATACACCTGTATGTGTGTGAGCCAGTAAATAACCTTATACACAACTTCGCTGAACGTTTCGGGGAATGACGGCTAGCGTGTCTTTAGGCATGAAGTTATCTACAGAAGCTAAGGCAAACAAAGACCCTAAGATCCACTCTAAAGTTAGCCCGAGAGAAAAGAGAGAGTAGGTGGTTAAAAGAAGAGAATAAGGGGTTAAAGTAATTGGCAAACCTATCACTCGTGGGTTAACATTCATTCAGAAAAAGTGAGACTCGCTATCATCAGCCGGCCACTGCCGACAAATCGGAAAAATAGTCGAAGAGAATACGAAAGGGGTGAAAGATGAAAAGTAAAATAAGAGATTACAAACCATGCAAAACAGTCTTAACTCAAACACTGTCATACCATGCAAACTACAGACATACAAGTAGAGAGAGGATAAGAAAAGAAAAAAAAAAGTAGGAAGAGTATATCAAAAAGTGGGTTAGTTTACGCTACGAGCTACATCTAAGTTCGTGTGTGTAATTTTTTTTTTATTGCTGGCATATCACACGCTGGCATGTCACAAGTTGGCATTAATCGTCAACAGACTCATCCTCGACTACTACCCCCAGAGCTCCTGTTGCTAATTGTTTTATTTTAAACAACGTTAATATTTTCAAAAATGCCTATCTAAATGGTTCTTAAACATATTAACGCTGGTAGTGTTCACGAAAGACGCGGGAAGATTATTCCATTTATCAATTACTTTAAACGTAAAAACGTTTTTAGCGATATTAGTAATGAAACGTCTGCCACGCAACTTAAATCCGTTATTACGAGTATTGCTATTATCGAAAGTGAACAGTTTGTCAAAATTTATGTTATCGATTTTATTAACGATTTTGAAACCTTCAATAAACTCCCCCCCCCCCTTAATCTCCAAGTTTCGAATGAATGCAAGTCTGACTCCTTAATCCTATCTTCGTAAGACTTGTTGCGCAATGACGGAATTAGTTTCGTGGCGCGACGCTGAACCCTTTCCAACCTATCAATATCTTCACGCAAATTCGGCACCAAAACTGAACGGCATATTCTAAGTGAGGCCTGACTAGGGACTTGTGAAGGGGCAATATAATATTTTTCGATTTAAATTTGAAATTACGCGCTATTAAGCCTAACATCCAATTAGCTTTTGCGCAAGACTCCAGGCACTGGTTCCTAACTTTTAAATCCCTAGATACGCGTACGCCTAAATCTACTTCCTCGTCAACGCTCGCTAACTGTCTATTGTCCATCGTGTACGTGTAATTATTGTTACGAGAACCTATATGCAAAACTTTACATTTGTCTACGTTAAATTGCTTCTGCTACTTATCCGTCCACTCCATAATCTTATTTACATCGTCTTGGAGCCTATTTTTATCGTCCACGTTAACAACTTTACTGCCTATTTTAGTATCGTCCGCGAATTTTGATACGTCACTGGTCAAACCTATATCTATGTCGTTAATGTAGATTACGAATAGCAATGAGCCTAACACTGAACCCTGAGGAACACTGCTACCTACATCCAACCACCCCGATTCCCTACCATTAACAACGACCCTCTGTTTCATGGCACGAAGCCATTCCTCTAACCAGTTACCTACCTGACCGCGTATACCGTGCGCTTTAACCTTCGTAATTAATCTTCTATGCGGAACTGTATCGAACGCTTTTTTAAAGTCTAAATAAATAACGTCAGCCGCTCTATGCCTATCGTATTCGCGCACTATTTCATTATAAAACTCTAACAAATTAGTTAACCCTTTGACGACCGGTATACGTTTCTTTGCACTTAAAAGTTTAGGTGTTATTGGTATTCACAATTAGATATGTTTGTAACTATAGTCACTTAAATGACCCATTTTGGGGTTAATTTTCCAACAACTAAACGATACCTATATAAACATTTAGATGTATTTGTAGAAACGTTGCATCATTGTACAATTTATATTATTTCGCTGGGACACATATGTCCCGTGGTCCTCAAAGGGTTAAACAAGATTTATGGCGTCGAAACCCATGCTGACTACTATTAATCAAATCGCGATTTTCTAAGTGATCGACGATACGATCCCTAACTACAGATTCCAACAGTTTACCGACAATTGACGTTAAGCTAATAGGCCTATAATTGCTAGCTACTGTGCGGTCGTCTTTTGTAAAAATAGGCGTAACGTTAGCTAATTTGAAGTCTTCAGGAATAATCTCCGCTTCCAGTGACTTATTAAATATTTTTGTTAAGGGGCCAGTAGGATGGGCGCAAACGGAGAGAGTGCAATGCAGTCGCAAATGTTGATCAATGCTGCAAGAGGTTCTGCAACAGAGGGGAATGTTGCAAGATGTTATGCAACAAATGGGAATGTTGCAAGATGTTATGCAACAAAGGGGAATGTTGCAAGATGTTATGCAACAAAGGGAAATGTTGCAAGATGTTGTGCAACAAAGGGGGATGTTGCAAGATGTTATGCAACAAATGAAATGTTGCAAGATGTTATGCAACAAAGGGAAATGTTGCAAGATGTTATGCAACAAAGGGGTTATGTAACTATGGGGGAGGAGTTATTCCCCAAGTTGGAATGAACTCCGCCAGCAAGCTGGTGGAGACTCCTTTGGGGGAGAAGTTGGGACGGCCTCACCTCCCAAAGGGATATACCTAACCTAAAAGAGGGAAAGAAAGGAGAGAGGTGTTCGCTTGGCAGGAGCCGAGCGCATATTAAGACCAGCCGAGCGTCCGCTGTCTTATAAGATCCTAATCAGCCAGTTCACTTAATTGGTTGAGTTGCCAGAGTGTGCTATTTATTTAATTAAAGCATATATCCTTAACAGTTGGCTTAGAAGGCTTCTTAGAAGGCGTAAATGGCTTGTTCAGGTGTACATTATTAGGATTGAGTTGCCAGATTGCGCTATTTACTTAATTAAAGCATATATTCTCGACAGTTGGCATATTCCGTCAGTTGGCTTAATCAGCCAGTTGAAGAATACCTAGAAGGCAGAAGTATATATATTACATTTTCAACTGCCAGATTGTGCTATTCAGATATTTTTGACAGTTGGCTTAGAAATCCGTCAGCCGTTTTGGAAGGCAGCCATTTGATATAATTAAAAAATAATGTTCTTTACAACCAAAAGAATTAAATAAAACACCATTACATCATTCTGTTTATTTAGTCGAATTATTGGAATCAATTTCACGAAATATATAGAAAATAAATATACAATCAAATGGTGGAATATATATGATCAAAAAATAAAATAAAAAATAATAATAGCATAAGAAATACGAACGAGGAATATATATATATCAAAACTATTGACTTCTCCTTAGAGAAACGGAGCTTACAGATGAAAAGAAGGACCAACAAAACAGCAAACATTTCCGGTTATTTTTTATACTTCAGACGTTTCGACAAATCTTTTGTCATCATCAGTGAATATAAGTCTTAAAACCTTAAAACAAAAATGAGTAATGAAAATTACATCAATACACAATTAAAATCATTAAAATTACATCACTACAAAAATTTTAAATCATTAAAATTAAGTTAAAATTACCTCAATTGGCAAATACACAATGTTTACATCAACCTCTATACTTGGCAGAAACTGAGAGAAAACTGTATGGTCAGTAAATTAGAAGGTATGATATGTCTATGAAAATCGGTTGGTTAGTTAAAAGAGCTGTAATTTGTAAGATGAGCTATTATTGTTAATGGAAGGTTTGTTTCTATAGATGTACAAAGATTCTAAAATGCGGAGTTCTGTAAGGTTATTGGATCTGGTTAGAATTTCGAACTGAGTTTTGTGAAAGGGATGTTTGCTGTTGTGTTCGTCCTCCTTTTCTTATATATATGTATATATATAATCAAAATATAAAAAACGATGTAGTATAACCATCAGTATATTAGTACAGGAAAATATATATATATATATATATATATATATATATATATATATACAGTATATATACAGAGTTATATTAAATTAAATATATTGAAAATGATAATAAAAATCACTAATATAAAAACCGAAGGAGTATAATCAGCAGCATATTAGTACAGGAAAAATATATATACACACAATTATATTAAACAAATAAATATATTGAAATATACATCAAAATACTTTATGTTCTATGGCGCAAAACTCACACATAATCGAGTCTACAGTCACATCATTATTGCTTTGCACTACGCGGTAAATACGCCTTAGCAATATTTCACCGCTGAAGGCGTGCGGGCGCCTATACTCTATATAAATGGCCTTCATATCGTTCAATACTATTTTTGTGCCCACTTTACATTCGGTTGGCAAGTTATCTTTAAACACAGCCAGAGTACATTCAAAAGCACGCACAGAGAGATCATCGTTAGCCACCACGTCATTATTAAATACAAGTTTATAAACACTCCTTTCCAATCGAGGGTTTTTTCTTACCGTTCCGAGCTTTCCAATCGAACTCTTCTTCACAACGCATAGCGGCAATTGAAATAATCTTCCAAGTCGTAACGACAGCTGCTTATTATATAGAGGTACAACTCTTCAGTGTGAACAGTGTAGGAGAGCTCTGCCCTGTACCGCTCAAGTCCTTTGTACCAAAGTTCGTGATATTTCGAAGAATGTAAACCTTTTAAATAAGCATCCAGCTCTAGACCATTCTCGCCTTGTTCATTCCTACATTCCATAAATCCGTCGAACAGAGCGGTATGCGTATTCAAGAACCGTGTCAAAATAAATTATATCCGTAACACGCGCGTCTAATATAGGCTTCAGCTTGCGGAATCCGACGATTTCAAACATTCTGTCGAGGATGAATCGGTTTCGCGTGGGACAAGAACGTTATTATCAGATGCATTCTTCTACATCAGTCGTATATCAATGCATGGCTGATCTTTATTTATACACAACTTACAAACAACGGCATATGAGGAGGCATCACTAATCTTTTCTCTTCTTGTACCTACATCTGCAGGTATTTTATAATGGTCCTCACCCCATTCTCAACTATCATGAAGATTCTATTCATCTCCTCAACACTTAAATAAATAACATTACGTTTGCTTGCTTGCCTGCAAATCGTTTCAAGTACATAGTTAATGGTGACAGTTTCACGCCTGAACACGCGCAATGACTTCGTCACGGACACATCGTACGCGGCATTGAGAATGCTTTTCAAAGGAAGTTCCATCGTATTCGCACGTCCAGTCGGTTTAAGCTCTGGGATGACTATGAACATCCGGTGCGCTGTTTAGCTCGGGGAACATGTGTGGAGGAGTGAGTCACATTGGTGAAACGTGTACGGGCTTGATCGAACTCGTGTGTTTCGAGGGGGGTGATGTACACGGGTGGGCGGCTCGGCTCGACGGGGGAAGCGAGCCACACCATAAACTGTTGAATCGTGTACGGGTTTGTTGCAACATGAGTCATGTGAATACTTGTGCCCAGATATTTTTGTTCATTTTCACGAACTAAACACATCTTAATCACAATGCGGTGCACTATTTGAGAGAAACATATGCCCATATTTTTCTTTTGTTTAACAAACGATACTCGTCTTTAGTCTGTTAAAAACTCACACAGGCCATTAGCCACAACCTCACTACAAACCTGGTCATGATACATATTAATATAGTGGTAAAAATACTTAATATGTCCATGATGACAAGAGTTACATTCTCAACCGTAAGGTACGAGTACTCGGTATGATGCAACATGATATAATATCGCTTGGGACACCACTCATCAACAAGACTCATTATCCATAACCGTTGCTTATCTTCTGCACGTGTTGTTTCTTCTACTTCACTGTATATGTGAGCTTTTATAAAGGATAGGTCTACAACATACTTCAATACATCGCTTGTACTACGAAATCCTACAATGCCCTTGCCAGAATAACCGTAGAGTATTTGAACATCGTGTTCTTTCGCAAGGTTCAGTTTAGCTTTAAAAGTGTCAAAGGAGGGTGGAATAGGGAGACTTTCAGTATCCACCACATCTTCACACTTTGTCGAATACCACTTCATAAACGTTGAACACGCAATATTAAAGGTAGCCATTACTATTTTTCGTCTACGCGTGAAAATACACATCTGAGCTCAAGGGTTTGCAGAGGTAAACTGAGCACGCCTGGGTAGAAATATGCTCAGGTAGTGGCAGGAGTCACGTGACCGATCTTACACTGGGCGGAGCTTAGGAATGTGCACAAGCACCCACGCAAAGGAGAAAATGAAACCTTAATTGAAGCAAATATACGTAATAAGTAAACATATCGTTAACAACACACACATATATATATATATATATATATATATATATATAAATAAATACAATCAAGGATTAAGGTAGCCAAAGGGTACGGTATCATACGTACCAGGCACCTGGTAACGTTTCCTATAGGTGTTACGGTATTCCTTCGTGCCCCTGGGTTCCTTCACACACCCCAGTTTCTGCGCCCGAAAATTGTGTGTCCGCACAGTCAGTTGGGGCGGCTGGTCATCCTGATCTTCCAAGCACACTAGATCCTTCAACGAGTCAAAGTTAACGACTCGTCGGTTCGCATGGTTAAGCGTGATACCCTTAGCCTTCACGATATATTTCATATCATTCCCCACCCTCAACCGTACCCCATAGGTTTTTGGCCCTGTTGATATAAATGAGTCTGCGTATGCACCATCACCATACTCATCCTTGATCTCGTCAATTAACTCCGAGGAATTCCCCAATAGCAGGCATGTATTCACCCTCCCTCGCTGTGAATATCACGCTATCTGTGTCAGCGTACAGCACCCTCCGCCCAAGAGAGTGCAGTAGTCCCCGATGCTTGATGCGGGCGTAGGCCGTTGTGAAGCTGGTTACAGGTATGTTTGTAACCTGTGAGGTATCTGTTGTGGGAAATTCAGCAGCCAAAAAGGGTATCTTTACGGCTACCCGCGTCCACCCTTACCTCAGGTTCGAAAAGGTATCGTCTAAATTAAACTTTAAACTTAGGGTTCTCACAACTTAGACGCTATTAACGTTTAATTATATTCACTTACAATTAAATAACTCTTAAGGCAAGCTTAAACTCTTTATTCGATAGATTTAAATTAATTGGTTAGAGGTATTAAAAACAAGCCACGCGTTAAATAACTAAGTAAATAATTAGAAATAAATTTGTTTAATTTAGATTGAAGTTGGGTAGATTTATATTTAGAATTAATAAATAAATTAGTTTTCTTTAATACTTTAAAATATAAAAAGCGCAAAGAAAAATGATAAATAAGGAATGATTGTTATGCTATGATAGGTCATGCAAAATGAAGGGACCCACCTTTCTTAACAGATTTTAAAAGTTTTGAATACTAAGCTTGGATTGTACTTATAGAAAATGTTATAGATTTTGTTCCAAGATAAATCTTGGATAAATAATAGTCAAATTTAAATGCATTGACCAGATTAGATTAATACCGGAATGTGCTTACCTTAAACACAAAGCCAACAACTAATTAAAGTATTGATTACTTACAGTCCTCAATGATTTGATCCTAAGAAACTAGCCTAACCTAACAATTCAATAACTCCTAAACTGAATTATTATACAAGAAAAATAATTTAGATAAAGCACAAAAAATGACACTAGATTTTAGATTTAATTAAACTGCTAAAGCTTTAAATCAAAGCCAAAAGGTTGTAAATTTCCTAACTGAACACTTTGAATCAGGGGAAAACTGGAGACTTCCTCACAAAGCGAAAGCTGAGAATAGACTCCTAAGAAACTAAACTAACCTACGACTTCCGCTTCTTCGACAAGCTTCTAGGAACTTCGTAATTGGTTTATACCATTTCGGAAAAAAACGAAACAGTATATATACATATATTATGGATTTATATAGACTTTTAATAGAGTACATAATTTTTATGATCGAATATGAATTAATTATTTATTTTCGTTGATTTTGGTTGGTTTGTGGTTATGTTTTACTAGGTTTTAATTGGTTTTTAATATATTTTGATAACTTATGCCATTGGGAGTATAGTTCAAGAATTCCTGAACCCACTGTCTAAATATTTTAGACATACTCCAGGCCAAAAGAAAAAAACCTTAAAATTAATTAATCGTCAATCGATTTCTTATTCGATCTCTGGCTTTTTGAGCTGCTACACGAGTAGATCTTCTAAGGGTAGCATTCGGATTAGAAATAGATGGAGTGCAATGACCAGAGGTTTGAGTAGAGTTCGGAGATGGGTCAGATGAACTTTCAGCATTTAATTCCAGAGGATATTAATGCATTAAAGTTCTACTGACAATGCCGGATGATGTTTTCAATTTCACCGAACGAATAAATCCGTTGATACCAGCTTCGAGTTCGGTGATTCGTCCCATCTGCCAGTTCATACGGGATCCGTCTTGATAGATTAGTACCAAGTCACCGACTTGGACTTTCTGGTTGATTGATGATTTTTTCCATTTACCGTTATTCCTAAGAGAAACTAAGTATTCCTTCTGCCAGCGCTTCCAGAATTGATTCTTGATTTTAGAATATCTCTTTTGCCTAGCATTTAGGTTTTCAGTTGTGCAGGGTTCAGGTTCCAAAGTTTGATGATGGTCCACGGTCGTTAAGTTTCTCCCGTGTAGTAAATGGGAAGGAGTTAAAGCTTGAGGATCATTTAAGTCATCACTCACGTGAGTGATGGGCCGATCGTTGATAAGTGTTTCAACTTCAACAAGTATGTTTGTAGATCCTCCAATGGTATGAAGGAATGTCCTAAGATTTTCTTTAGAGAAGTTTTGGTTAAGCCTTTTAATCTTTTCCAAAATCCTCCTATCCACGGAGACCGACTAGGACTGAACCGCCATTCGCATTTATGTATATTTAGGAAGGCGTTGACTTTGGAATCCTTTTGTATTTTCATTAAGAATTGAGAGGCCGCTGTAAATGTTTCAGAGTTGTCACAATAGATTATGCGAGGGCATCCTCGGCGATGAATACACCTTTTAAACGCTCGTAAGAAAGAGGTGGCGGTATTGTCTTCCACTAATTCTAAATGAATAGCCCTAGTCACGGCACATGTGAAAAGATAGACATACATTTTGATAAATCTGCCTTGACCCTTCACATGTAGCGCTCCGGCGTAGTCTACTCCCACGACTGAAAATGGATGTGATTCCACAATCCGCGGTGATGGTAAATCCGGCATAGGAGGAATAAAAAAAATGTCTCCCATGCAGGCGTTTACAAATCACACACGATTTGAGGATAGATTTGACTTCTTGTCTAATTTGTGGAATCCACCATTTCTGCCGCAAAGAATAAACCACCTGGGAAATAACAGCATGTCCCCTAACTGAATATGATATTTTAGAATAATTAACTTGGTAAAATGATTATGTTTAGGCAAACTTCCCAAGTCTTCCCTTGCATCTTAAAACCCCTTCATGAATGAAAAGATTAAATTGTTTGATTAGATTGGTGGCTATAGATTGATTTTCAAAGTGCGAGAATTCTTCAGGTAAGGACTCCCTTTGTACTGTTTGGATTAAATAATCTTCAGCATCTTTAATTTTTTGTAGATTGATTTCATGATTATCTACAGAACATGATTGATTAGTTTGCTTCTTGAGTAATTTAATGAATCGGAAGACCAGAACCGTAACATGAATTAATTTACTCATGCTACTGTATCGATTTATATCGAGAATTGTTTCAGTGTCGTGCGACACAACAGGGTGAGTTTCAACAAGAAATTCTTCGCTTTCTTGTGTTTTAACGTTTTCTGGCCATTCTTCTTCATTACATAACCAATCGGGTCCAACAAACCACTTGTTGGACTCTAAAAATGCTTTAACGGTGATACCTCGTGATATGAGATCGCTAGGATTTTCTTTCATTAATACATATTTAATCTCAGCTTGAGGTACCAACTTCTTGATTTCATTTACGCGATTTTCTACGTAAGGCTTCAAAGGCTTATTTGTTGCTGACCATGACAGAGCAACTTTACTGTCCGACCATAAATACAGGGTGTACATAAAGTCAGGATCTATTTTTGTGAAGCACTTGGAAATTATATGGAATTCAATCATAAAATGATAAAGTGGTAACATTTATTAAATAATTAAGAGTAGGATTCGACGTGACGCCCATCAGTATCCCTGCACAGCTCAAATCGTTCCGCAGCATTTCTAAACACATTCTGGAGCATTTCCGGGGTTATGTTATCTGCAGCAGTTCGTATACGTGTACGTAAGTTTTCAAGACTCGTAATCTTCGTCTGATAGACGTGCGATTTGATAAAGCCCCATGCAAAGAAATCTAAAGGGGTTAAATCTGTTGATCTCGCTGGCCAAGGTCTGTTGCTTCCGCGTCCGATCCAGCGATTTGGAAAACGTCCATTTAGATAATCATGAACAATTTTGACATAGTGACAAGGAGCACCATCATGTTGATAGACGACGGGGATAGGATTGTTAGTACCGTCGTCTATCAACATGATGGTGCTCCTTGTCACTATGTCAAAATTGTTCAGGATTATCTAAATGGACGTTTTCCAAATCGCTGGATCGGACGCGGAAGCAACAGACCTTGGCCAGCAAGATCACCAGATTTAACCCCTTTAGATTTCTTTGCATGGGGCTTTATCAAATCGCACGTCTATCAGACGAAGATTACGTGTCTTGAAAACTTACGTACACGTATACGAACTGCTGCAGATAACATAACCCCGCAAATGCTCCAGAATGTGTTTAGAAATGCTGCGGAACGATTTGAGCTGTGCAGGGATACTGATGGGCGTCACGTCGAATCCTACTCTTAATTATTTAATAAATGTTACCACTTTATCATTTTATGATTGAATTCCATATAATTTCCAAGTGCTTCACAAAAATAGATCCTGACTTTATGTACACCCTGTATATATATATATATATATATATATATATGCGCCTCGGTGTGTAGGGGTTAGCACCGCTGACTATGAATCCATTGGCCCCGAGTTCGAGAACCGGTGATGGCAGCCGGCGCGCAACAAAACCCAGTTGTTCATCCTTCCACACAATAAAAGAAAGTGGTTGGTAGATAATTGGGTACCCTAAGTGGCCTAGTGGTTAAGACGCTGGGCTGCTGATGGGGCGTGGTTCGGATTCCACGTTAAACTGTAGGTCTAAGGTGGAGTGAAAACTTTGACCTTCGTTAGAATGAACAATTCGGGCGGAAGTTAACCAAAGGTTGACCGAAGGTTTTATATATATATATATATATATAATATATATTATGATGTACTTGTATATATGCAGTATACTTAAATACTAATATGCATAATTATACAAAATAAATTACTAATAATAAATATTGTATTATGATGCAAACAGGAATGTTAGCTCGATCTTAAATGGTTTTAACTTACAAATCCCTCAAAGTCTGAGGGTGATAGAGAACGTCTGTTTACAATTTCGTAATCAACGTCATAAAAAACATAAGAATCACCCACATTTATCGAAAGGAGAATATTTTGAGCAATGTAATCTAATGAATAATTGAAGAAACAAAACACACTTTCACAATAATTTTCTCGATGAGTTATTTCAATAATCGTTCACTGTATTTCAAATTGACACTTGTTTAACGTATGAATTGCGCAACTCAATCAACATATCGAACGAAAAGGATATCTTTAAACTAAAAATGTTTATAATATATAGTTATAAAAACTAATTGTTTCGGAGTATAAATTTTCTGTCAAGAAATGAGATTGTCTTAACATTTGTCATTCTTGTGTATGTCCAGCCTAAGCTCTCTCAAGGTTTTGTACTGTTGAAATTTAACATCAGACTCTTGTTAGGCTACAAGCTCTTGTTAGGCTAGAAGCCTGAGGAGAGTAAAATAGAGAAGAACAAGGCAAGACACTGAGCCAAGTCAAACATACTTAATCTAGAACTAAAGTAAATTTAAAAATTTCATAAATTTATGCTATCTTGAAATTTTATAATTTTAGAATCCTTATAATCTTATAATTTTTTCAATTCTCAGTGGCCTTCAAATTCTTCACTCGTTAATTGTAAGATTTTATAATGGTATATTTTTTTTATTTTTTATTTAATTGTTAATTTTAAGTTTTTATAACGATAATAATTTTCTAACTTTCAACTCTACAGTATCACTCTGGATGCATATATAATACTACATTCTTACATAAGTTCTTACTTTACTACAACCGTTTTTTTTTTTTTTTTATTGATTTTTTGCATATACTGTTGTATATGTGTATGTTGTATATTTTTATCTTGCCATTATTTCTATTAACGTATCACTCTAATCGTCACATCATGATCAACACTTTAAATACTCTCAATACTGTAAATGAAATTACTGAATCTGAAAACGTAGTCATCTTCGACTATATCTCAGTAGTCAACTCCTCAAACAAGAAATACAACAATGGCAACCTGTCTTTCCTAAACTTAAACATTCGCAGTCTTCCATGCCACTTCGACGAATTGACAGCTGACCTAAAATTATGACAACATAAATTCACGTGCATTATATTAACTGAAACCTGGTTAAATGAAAATAATAAGATCTTTTATAACATTCCAGGGTACATAAGCTACCATGTATGTAGGGCTAGCAATAGGGGAGGAGGTGTAAGTATATTTGTAGAGTCAAACTACAAGAGTAAAAGTAACGAAGACCTGACGATCATAAACGATACTTCAGAAACACTTGTAATCGAAATGTTTATTCATAACACCCAGTATTCAACTAGAGGCACGTACCAAGAACCAACTAGTAACGTATCAAATTTTATTACAAATATCGATATAAATATAACCTCCAATTATATTGGAACAATTGTGTTATTGCAGGAGATTTAAATATTGATCTCATAAAAGAACATTCACAACATCATGACTGCAAGTGGCTTTAAATTCGCTGTTACAAAACCAACTAGACTTCATAATGACATTAGAAATTCGACTCTGCTAGATCAGATCTGGGTGCGAGCCCCACTTCACTGCATTTCTGGTATAATTATACTGAATATCACAGATCACTTGCCTACATACACCATGCTAATCACCCATTTCTTAGGAAAGGAAACAATAAAAATTGACTGTAGATCTTACGGCTATAATACCAAATCAAAGTTCTGAGAGAAATATCAGCTTTTGACTGGACCAGAATAACTAAAAGCAACCATAATATTGGAACAAAATTTCAAGCATTCTCAAACACATTAATGGATATATTCAACATAAACTTTCCTTTTAAATCAAAAGTAATATCTAAAACTAAATGCAACACCCAGTGGACCACTCCAGCACTCATTGTGAGTATTAAACACAAGCATACAGTACTCTCTTTAAACTATGGAAAACGGATATTATTATTATTGAACACAAATACAAAAATTACTTTAACAGAATTAATGCAGTCATTTAAAACGCAAAAGCAGATCATTATTGTTAAAAAATTGATGAACAAAAATCCAATCCAAAAAGGCTATGGAACACTCTAAAAGAGTTAATTAACACAAATAAGGTTAAAACAAATGCTTTGTCCTCCCTCACACAAGGTGGAAATTCTTACAGTGACCCGAAGACAGCCAATTTATTAAACAACTTCTTTGCAAATATCGGCCCCAATACTGCAGCCTCGATCCCAATTACAGTCACTTACTACCGACAATACATGCCACAACCAAATCCAAACTAATTTTTCTTTGATTCAATCCTACCATACGATATTTCTCTAGCAATATAAAATCTAAAAAATAAAGATTCTGACATCAATACGTTCCCGGTAAAAGTAAACAAATTAGTATCCAATAAAATTGCAATACCACTCAGTAAGGTAATGAATGATTCAGTAACATTAGGTATATTCCCTGACAGTCTAAAGCAGTGGTTTCTATCGTCGGGTCCCGACCCAAATCAGGGTTGCGGGGGTCCTCAAGTTGGGTCGCGAAGGGTCACTATTTTCATTATTTCTAAATTCAATTTATATTTATATAAATATTTAAATTTTAGCATAAGCTTGAGGGTCGGGAGGTCCTGTTGGTGGCCAATTTAGGGTCGCAGCAAAAAAAGTTTGGGAACCACTGGTCTAAAGGAAGCCAGCGTATGCCCTCTATTTATGACTGGAAACCCAAACACTCCATCCAATTATCGCCCCATTTCCGTATTGCCAACATTAAGTAAAGTATTTGAAAAAATCGTGTCCAATACACTAAATAAATTCTTAATCAAATACGATATTTTAACTCAAATACAATCTGGGTTTAGAGGTGGACATACAACAGAAGATGCCATAAACCAGCTATTAGAAAGTGTGTATCAGAGCTTAAACGGCAAAATCACACTTCCTTGATCTTCGACTTCTTTAAAGCATTTGGTACATTTCGCATGAAATCTTATTGAATAAACTTCACATATATGGAATAATAGGAAATATCCTCGATTGATTTAAATCATA
This sequence comes from Bathynomus jamesi, assembly GCA_023014485.1. Classification (NCBI taxonomy): domain Eukaryota; kingdom Metazoa; phylum Arthropoda; class Malacostraca; order Isopoda; family Cirolanidae; genus Bathynomus; species Bathynomus jamesi. The sequence continues at coordinate 413,728 of JAJOZX010002312.1, read as the reverse complement.
TCTGTCAAATCGTCATCAATACATCAGCTTAAAAGATAATTTACCCGACAAGGGGATGCTAATTAGTGGAGTCCCACAAAGATCTACGTTTGACCCATTACTATTTCTAATTCACGTCAACCAATTTCATCATTGAACCACATTAAATTGCATACAATACGCAGATGATACCATACTTCTCCCCATCATAACTCAGACTTTCTGATTAATGAAACGAACGGGCAATTAGAAATGTTTATAAATGGATGTGTGCTAATAAACTTTTATTGAACCTAGTAGTTTGACCTCAAAAATCCCGAGTGCAATGCAATTGCATGCAACATTGCATATTGCAACTTGCGACATTGCATGCAGCATGATGAGCTCAGGTCCCCCAAAAATACATATATGTATGTGGGTGTGTATGCATGTAAATGTGGGACAACTAAAATAAAACACAAGAAGGAGGCGAGTGAGAAAACCCATCAATTCGTAGCCATCGCGCATCACATAATGGTGTTTTCAGCATCACAGCCATCTGGCTTAGAAGGCAGCCAATCGTAAACCCCTCACAGCTGGTCGTATAGGACGCACACAGCTATTTTCTTGTACGTACTGTATATATATATATAAAGGAGAATTAGCATCGCTTTGCCTCAAAAAACACACACGTAAAGTAGAATTAACACCGTGGTATCCCAAAAAATACAAGCGAACCCTTAGAATACCTCACAATTCTCTTCACACATAGACTCATCTCAACAAAACACACGCACATAACGTACACACGTAAAGAAGAATTAGAGCAGTTCTATCCCCAAAAAATACACGAGATCCCTTAGAATACCTCACAAACCCCTTCATACATAACCCTATCTCAAAAATAACGAAATATATATCATACCTCGCAACCATAGACAGTATCACCCCCAGACCCGTCTCCATCAAACCAATAAGGTCCCAAAAAACATCACAGATAACAGACAAAGCTAATTAACAACTCGGACGGAATGCCATCATTAGGACAAAATTCTGATGTATTGGAATCCTGTCTGTTCTTTAAAACAAAAACTGAAACACGGCAAACAAAATTTAAAGCAAAAACAAAATTTTTGTCTTAATATACAAATATATCTTTAAATCTTATTATAAAAAATATTAATATAATTTTATAATAAAACTAGATTTTAGTTTTAGGGTAACTTATTTATTTTTCTCCTTTTACCCTGCAATAAAGATTCTACCATACTGCCAATTATTTGAAACAAGATTTGTATTAATATGTACAAATATTACTTGTAAGCATATTATAAAATATATCCATTTAATTTTAAGGGGTAAGTATTACTTTCACGGCTCCACGAAAATCAACTTTTTAGTTATAAAAGTCATGCATTTATATAGATATAGAATAAGTAAAAACCCTGCTATCTCTAATTTTTTTTTAAATTTCTCCAAAATTTTTTAATTAATATTTTTAATAAGAACTACTTTGTGCCATTACGCCGCATGATTGCCTATAAAATGTGGCAATGAGGTGGAAATGCGTCAGTTTGGAGTGTAACGTTGTTGATGATGGATGTGTGCACTGGATGTTCCGTCAGTGATCTTAAACTAGTTACAGAGGATTGTGTTAAATTTCACCAGAGTCACAAACTGCTACTGTTTATGAAAAAGTGCTCTAAGTGTGGGAAAGTGTGTTCCTTTGATAAAAATACCCAGTTCGTTCGCTGCCAAAAGCGTCAGTCAAATAGTAAAAAGTGCAACTTTAAATTATCCCTAACGAAGGATACGTTTTTTGAAGGATCCCATCTTAGTATTAGACAAGTACTTCTATTTGCTCGTTATTTCTGCTATTCTACTTTTTCTATGAAACATGTTAGATTTGCATTAAACATTTCAGTGAAAACCTTCAAGGATTGGTTTTCTTTCTGCCGTGAAGTGTGCATTTCCCACTTTATAGACCCATTGATAAAGGCCCATACTCAGAACATTGAACGAAGCTGGAGGGACCTTAAAGCATCAGTTCCAAAGTATGGACGTAAAAAAGACTTTTACTTGGGATATCTAGCGCGATCTTTATTTCTGAAGACGCATCCTGACCCCAGCGAATGTTTCCATAGTTTCCTTTTAGCTGCAGCAAAATTGTACAACCCAGGATATAATTAAGGTATGTTAGTTGCCCCTAGTCAATTGAATGCCCGGTTAGGTCAACTATATGCCCTTGACGATTGGTTAGGTTAAGTCATGATATTTTCGTTAGTTAACGAAAATATTACGACTTAATCTAACCACTCATCAAGGGCGTACAGTTGACCTAACCTGCCATTCAATTAATCTTAGTTATTTAATTTGTGATAATTATTGTTTCTTTCTGCATTATTTGGTGATAATTCTTGATTTTTTCTGCTACTTGCAGACTATCATTAACATTTAATCGCGGAGAAACAATTAAATATTTTAAATAAACAATACCATACTAATACGAAAAACACCTAATCGGGGCAAACGCGCCCGAAGACTAGATTTGGGGCATTTCATCTGCGCACATTTCATGTGTTGCCAGTCAGTATTTTATATCTTTAATTTAAAAAAAAACATTAATTATTTACGTACAAACCTTAATTAAATTTCTTATTAAACAAAACATTATTAATTTCTTATAAACAAAACATTACTTTTTCATTAGACATTATTATCTTTATTTAAAAATCCAGTTCATGACACTCGCATCACCCCCTTGAAAATAAGTTTTCACTTGGAAAATTTATTTTTCAGTTTTCTCTTTTTTTTCTTTAACAATTTCAAAGTTAGAACAGACCTTAAATCATTTCAATGACAAATTCGACACATTAGATATTTTGCATCATTTCATAAAAATCGGAAAAAAATTTAAATATTCACGTTTGCATAAAATAACATTTCACACTAATAATCAAATGTACGACCTGTAACAAAGCTGTTACGTGAAAAATAAAGGCTATTTTTCTTAAAACTGGTTACAATAATTTTCAAGTTCACAATCTATTCCAGCGATTTCTCATCAAAGATCGCTTTACATCCGAAAAATATTCATATAGTTACTTAGTTGCTATCAGGGCAACATAGAAACAATAAGAACACGTTTATAAATAATACTGACCAGAGCGCACATACTATTACACGAAACAAAACAAATTTGGGCAATAATCGCACCCTTTCACTTATAATTTCATTAAATAATAATCAGTGTACATTAATTTCTGGACGTTGTTTAGATAACAACCCGCAAAGCTGACAACGGACTTCCTAAATTTTCAATCGCAGCTCTCCTGCTCACTTCGCTAGAATGAAAGGGTTTGCATCACCATGCAACAGATCAGCACGCTTGAGGTTCCACTCTCTCTCGAAAAAATGGCGAAAAAAAAAAGTAGAGTCGTCCAATTCAAAAAGGATCAGGGGATGGAGATATACTGAAAGTGGAATTGGACGGAATTTGCAATTCTAGTCCAGCTGAAAGACTCCCTACATGGCATCAATCAAACGATCACTTCTCCGTAGGTGGTTTCACAACGAACCTACTGTATGCCAGTAAAGCCTTAAACACTTGTTCAAACGCTCGTGGTTTGCCTACTATATTCAATGCATCGAACAGCGGGACCAGGACTGCACGAAAATACCAGTAGACCAACTTCGATCGAAACTGTCCTACAGTAAATCGCTGCGCATTCGGTTTCATCTCTCTCTCTCTCTCTCTCTCTCTCTCTCTCTCTCTCTCTCTCTCTCTCTCTCATTGATAGGATAGCTGCCCTGGAAAGGCGGTCCAGCGATGGACTGGTCAGAGCTCGGGACCGCGGAGAAAGGGTAGAGGTGCAACCGGGGGCCAGGGTACAAAATCAGTGTCAGGAATTGCCAGCGACCCATGTGGAATGCACGGAACCGCGGCGCAAGGTGTAGGGCAGGGAGGGCGCAAAGAAGGGGCTGATAGAGAAGGGTGGGAAGGGGCCGATAAAGGAAAAGGGTGGGAAGGGGCCTACTGATGGTCCAAAGAAACCGAAGGATGTAGCTGCCGGTCTGGGTGGGTCGGGTGGTGTAAGTACTGCTGAGTCTATGGGTGGCGACGGGTATCGAAAGGTCTCGGGCAAGAAGCCTGCGAAGCCGAAGCCTGAGACCCCGGTTGTCCCTGTCAGGACCTCCAACCACTTTAGTCTCCTGTGCTCGAAGGAGAAAGACACCGTTTTGATTGGGGACTCGCAGAACAGGGGCCAGGAGAAGTACTTTGCTTCTGCAAATCGGGACAGGAGGAAGGTAAGGTGCTTACCCGGGCGAGGAACGGCGCACTTAAGGAAGGAGGTAGAGAAGCTGGGCGTGACTAGTCGGAGGACTGTGATCGTTGTCCACGCTGGTGGCAACGACCTGTTCCTCAAAGGCGGTAGGGTAGGTTTTACAGAAGGGATCATCACGGAGATCATGTCTCTTGCGGATGATCTAAAACTTAAGACAGACAGGGGAATGTTGATGGGTATTTTACCGCGGATGAGTGCCAGTCACCACGCGCTCAGTGAGGTCATTGGCATCAACGAGAGGGTGCAAGACTTGTGCGTCCCGCTGGGCGTGAGGTTTCTTGACCCATTCGACGCGTTTTCGGGTAGGTGGGACCTGTATCAGAGGAATGGTGTCCACCTCAATGTTAAGGGTAAAGGTATGCTAGGCACGCTGCTTGACCGGCACCTATACCATATGGTGAGGTCAAGCCCGGGGATTGATGATGGGCCCACACCGGGGAGAGATGATGTTGAGCAGGTGGCGGACGTACCTTCAACTGAAGGGTGCGTCCATGTACAGGTAGGTGACCATCCTTCACCGTTGGGGGGGCTCAGCCTCCTGCGGAAGTTGCCCCCTAGTTGTTGAGGGGCTCTTCAACTCCCGACAGCCCTGGCTGTTCGGGAAACGGGTCGTGCTAGGGGGCGGTCTGAAGAGGGAAGGCTCCCTCCGTGCAATGCTTTTTAATGCTAGGTCGATTAGGAATAAGTTTTGCGAGCTACCGGCGCTCTTAGCATCAAAATACCAGGATATCGTTGCTATCACCGAGTCCTGGATTCATAAGGATCGTAGGGACTACGTTGGGGAGTTCGAGATTCCCGGATATAGAATGTTTCACAAAGACCGCACCCATGGAGAGGGGGGAGGGGTACTAATATACGTGAGGGACACGTTGAGTCCGGTTGACTGCCAGTTTCGATCTGAACGGGAGCTGCTTGGCGTCGATCTGAACGTGGGAGGGACGAACTATAGGTTAATCTTGGTGTACAGACCTCCGCATCACCTCCTCGAGGAGGATACAGCCCTGTACACCGAACTCCGTAGCCTGCTAGGGGATAGGGTGTGTGTAGTTTTTGGAGACTTCAACTGTCGCGGCATAAAGTGGGAAGACAGGACTGCTGATGCCGAAGTGAGGAGGCTAGTTGACTTTCCTGATGAGAACTTCCTGACTCACGGGGTCAATGGGCCTACACGAGGCGAAAACGTTCTAGACTTAGTATTCACGACCGAAGACAACCTCGTCACTGGCCTCACCGTTAACGAATCGTTGGGCGGGAGTGATCACGATCTGATTAGGTTCTGTGTCTGCGTCCTTCGGGTGAAGCGTATTGACTCTAGAGGCAGTAAGCTCGATCTACGGCGGGCGGACATTGTTGGCCTCCTGGATAGCGTAGGTAAGTTGGGGTTAGAGGTCGGTGGCAATGTTGAGGAAGTATGGAGTGCATTCCGGGACCAGTTTATGGTGCTGCACACTGCTGCCATACCCTCAAAACCGGTCACCCCTGCTTCAACGCAGCCTAAGTGGTTCAGTCTTGACATCGCTTCGGCTACCCGAAATAGGAAAGCTGCGTAAAGGAGGGTGAAGGCAAGTCTCTGTAAGGGGAACCCTAAGGAGTTCTTCAGTTATGTTAATAGTAGAAAGCCCATTAGAAGCATGATAGGTCCGTTAAAGGACCCCAGCGGTGTTCTGCGGACCTCCGACACGGACATCGCTAATGTGCTGAATGAGAACTTTGCGGGAGTGTTCACCAGGGAGGACACCCGCGTCATTCCCGAGCCAGGCGTCAGGCACGAAGGTGCTGGCCTGGATAGTGTTCAATGTACCGCGACAGTCGTTGCTGATAGAATAGACAAACTGAGCGCGTTAAAGGCTCCTGGGTCAGACCAGTTCCTCCCCAGAGTGTTGCCGGAGGTGCGCGACCAGGTGGCTCCCAACCTGCCTACAGTCTTCAACAAATCGTTGGAAACGGGCAAGGTTCCTGGTGACTGGAGGGAAGCCAACGTGACCCCTATCTTTAAGAAAGAGGATCACGAAAGTCAAGGGAACTATCGTCCCATTAGTCTCACTTCAGTTGTAGGTAAATTATTAGAGGGGATGATAGCGGATAGGATCGTTGACCATTTGGATTCCTACAAGCTGCTTGGGGATTCCCAACATGGGTTTAGACGGCATAGGTCGTGTCTCACCAACTTGCTCGAGTTTTTCCACGTCATGCTGAGTGAGTATGATAAGAGTAGAGCGATTGATATACTTTATCTCGACTTTCAGAAAGCCTTTGATAAACTACCTCACCGGCGGCTAATGGCCAAAGTCCACGCGCTGGGTATAGGTGGGGAAGAAGGTAGGTGGATTGAAAACTGGCTGAAGAATAGGCGGCAGAGGGTTGTAATTAAAGGGGTTAGTTCGGGTTGGGCCTCGGTCACTAGTAGGGTTCCTCAGGGTTCCGATTTGGGGCCACTTTTGTTTATCATTTACATAAATGATATCGACGGTGGCATCGTCTGTCGGATCGCCAAATTCGCTGATGACACGAAGCTTGGGGTCAATGTCTGGACGCCCGAGGCGATAGAGCAACTGCGTGCGGACCTTCGTAGGATAGGAGAGTGGTTCGAAAAATGGCAAATGCCGTTTAACTTGGGTAAATGCAAAGTGATGCACATTGGCTATGCCAATCCCAAGTCGGGCTACTCGATGTTGGGGAGCAATATCGAGGCGACTGATTTGGAAAAGGACTTGGGTGTGCTAATTCGCAGGGACCTTAAGTTTACGAAACAGTGCGTAGAGGTGGAAAAGAAAGCCCAGAAGCTGTTGGGTTATATCAGGAGGCAATTTCGATTTCGGAACAAGGAGATTGTTCTCTCTCTGTACAATTCCCTGGTTCGGCCGCACCTGGAATATGCTGTGCAGTTCCGGTCAGCCACCCTCAAGAAAGATATTGACAGGCTGGAGCGAGTGCAGGCGAGGGCCACAAAGTTAATCCCTTACGGTAGGCATATGGGCTACAGTCGACGCTTACGCGCCCTGAATTTGTTTTCGCTGGAAACTCGGAGGCTGCGTGGTCATCTCATCGAGGTTTTCAAGCGCTTACACGGGTTCAACGATGTCGATTTTAGAAGCATGTTTAGTTTAAATGATAACACAACTCGCATCAATGGTTGGAAGTTGGTTTTGAACCTGTTTAGCACTAGTGTGTGTGGGAATTACTTTACGTATAAGATCTGTGACACGGCGAACAGGCTACCTTCAGAAGTTGTGAACAATTCCTCTGTGGATCAGTTCAAGAAAAGGTTAGACCGAATCTTGCATATTATTTGAGGGTGTAGGAATTTTTCCGTGGCACCCTTTGCCATTGGTACCTCCTCGGTATGGGCCGCAAGTCCTTTTGAGGTACTGCTTTTCCTTGTAACTCCTTGTAACTCTTTCTCTCTCTCTCACATTGGTGATCGATCACCTAATTCGGGTCAACTAAACGCAATGGGTGGAATTCGGATTCAACTTAGTTGCCTCCAAATCGAGCCTCTCGAAATTTTGAAAAAAAACTATCGAAAAGTTTGTACTGCTACTGATTATCACTTTTCACATATTTTAATTTACATAATTTTCTCAACACTTCACTTCGAAACAATAACTATAATTTGCTCGGGACAAATTTGCGTAAAAATATGACAATGTTACAGAATTTCGCGAAACTTTAATTACAGCCTAGCTACCAATAAGGTTACTTATGGCAGTTACATCGGAGAAGATAAAAAATTCGGGTCTTATTAAAAATTTGGACTGTGTTCGAATTTTTTGAAAGTTGCATTACAGATACAGTTTTTCGCCATGATTTCAAATATGAAACTCATTTTTTGAGGAAATTTTTTATTTGTATAAGTCTATGAATCAGAAGTGCTTGCCAATCATGCTTAACATAAGCTCGTACAAATTTTGCCCTTTGTGACAACTCGCCTTTTTATCCTTTACCTTAGTCCTTTTCGCTGCGGCTACCCAGGCAAGGTGGGTACAATCTTTGTGTATAATTTAGGTCTCGAGGGTACGGGGGCAGAGCCCCCGTAATACGCTCCTACCCTAAATTTAATTTTTTTTTGCGTCCTGCTTACTGTGCGTTCGCTGGTTTAGTACAGGGTGGGGCACGGGAATCAAGTGTTTTTTGAATAGCTAGTAATCGGCCATTAGGAATGGGAGGGGCGTGCGGTAGGTAGCATTCCATTCCTGGGTTCATAGCATTTAACTTTAACTAACACTCACCTTTATCTTTCAGGTGCCATCATGGAGCAGTGGACGTTAGAACACCGCATGTTCGCGTATGATCATTTTGTTAGGAGTGGCGAGTCAGTGACAGCAGTTCAGCGTGCGTTTCGCCGCAGATTCAACATTCATCGAAATTACTCTGTTCCCGCTCGTGACACAATCTTACGTTGGGTTAACAATCTTCGAACAGGAGGCTCAATAATGAAAACAAAACCGAAGGGGCCGCAACGCACTGTGCGTACTCCAGAGAACGTTGAAAGGGTCAGACAAGCGATGTTGCAAAGCCCAGGCCGCTCTGCTCGGAGACATTCAGCTGCACTCGGAATCAGCAATCGTACTGTTAGACGGATTTTGCATGAAGAATTACATTTTCACCCATACAAGTTAGCGATGGTGCAGGAATTGAATGTAAACGATTGCCCCCAACGACTGAATTTTGCACAGGAAATGCTTGCACTTTATGAGCAGAATGAAAACATGATGGTGGTAATGAGTGATGAAGCCCATTTCCACCTTAATGGGGCCGTCAACAATCAAAACTGTCGGTATTGGGCTGCTGAAAATCCGCGACAACTCCATGAAAAACCGCTGCATAGCCCTAAGGTTACAGTTTGGTGCGCGGTGGGAAAGTTTGGCGTCATCGGTCCCTATTTCTTCGAACAAAATGGGGTTACCGTTACCATAACATCTGGGCGTTACATTGAGATGGTGAACACCTTTTTCATCCCTGAGTTACGAAGAAGGCGTATTGCTCGTCGACATTTGTGGTTTCAGCAAGATGGGGCCACGCCACACACCGCCAGAGCGTCAATGGCTGTTCTTCGCCCCCTGTTTCCCAACCATCTCATTTCGAGATTTGGTGACATTGCATGGCCCCCTCGGTCCCCTGACTTGTCCACATGTGACTTCTTTCTATGGGGGTACCTCAAGTCACGTGTCTACGAGGACAAGCCCCGTACATTAGATGCATTGAAGGAAGCGATCCGTCAACAAATCATCCAAATCAACAGAGACCTGCTGGGAAGAGTGGAGGCCAATTTTCGTAAACGCCTTCAACAATGCGTCGACGGCCAAGGACATCATATGCCAGATATAATTTTCGGTACATGATTATTATGACATGAAATGCTATGTTCTTACGAATGTTGTTCTACCAATATATTTTCTTTACAAAAATAAATATCATTTTCCTGATTATTCCAAAAACACTTGGTTCCCGTGCCCCACCCTATATTACCCAGCGAAAGCCGCAGCAGCATCCTTTTTACATCCTGTAAGGACTTAACACCTTTTGCATTTAATACGTCACCAATATATGCCATCATAGTGACTTCCGGTAAGACGCGCCAGTTGATTCTTCCGTCAATACATTTTATTTACATATCGTGGCGTTTTTGGCATTGCTTCTTTTTGGACACAATCCCCACACTTTGCATTTTGTGCAAGGCATCAGTTTCGCTTAAAGAAAACTATGATTATAGGCAAAGGTGGGCAGGACCGAGTTCCAAAAGGACAGAACTCCAGGAACTCGGTCCTTTTTAAGGACCGTGAGCGGGAAAGTCGGTCCTTTTCTCAGTGAGGACCGAAATGAGGAGCGACGGTCCATTTTTAAGCAATTCCGGACGGTCTTTTTTAGTGATTTTAGTGTGTTTAGTGATTATTTGAAGTTCTAAAGAAGATGGATCGTTTCCTCCAGAAGACTCAGAAAGAGACTGAGACTAAACTGAAACTTGTTTCAACACCTGAAGGACTTGTTCATCAAGTTTAACACGCCTATCCCATCCAGTGCCGCCGTGGAGAGGCTCTTCTCTTTGGGGAAGGACGTCCTCAAGCCGAAAAGGTCAGGGCTCAGTGACAGCCATTTTGAAATGCTAGTCTTCTTGAAGGGAAACTCAAGCATTTAACTTGATAACTTTTTTTCATCATTTATGTATTGTATTAATTATAATTTACGTTAATAAAATTAAAGATTTCCAGTGTCTTTAATTTCATTTTTCATTTTAATCAAATTTTTCACTTATATTATATATAAGGACCGAGGACCGAGTCGTTCCTAGGTCCTATCTTCAGAAAGGACCGGGACCGGGACCGTCGGTCCAGTTTGAGGCAAGGACCGGGACCGGGACCGTCGGTCCTTTATGAGGCCCGGGTGCCCACCTTTGATTATAGGTTATCACTCATTTTCACTTACTAGCAAAAACAGGCACTGTTCCTGCAAACAAACGCCAGGAAAATGTTAAATATTTATTTCTGCAAAAAATGAGTTGCATACTTAGAATCAGCATAAAAAACTACCAGTGACAAAATTTTCAGAAAAATTTAAGTCCAAAATTTTTAATAAGATCCAAAAATTCATCAAACACCACGAAACAATACTGCACAGTATAAAGATGAATGCGCCCATACATAGTAACTGTTAGTATAATTTAAAAAAAAAAAAATTATTTAAACTATCTTCAGAAATCACATCGATACATTTAAATAGAAAAGACAAAATTGAAACCCAGAAACTTCATGTCATCAACTCACGATAACAATGAACTATCTTACATTTTGTGGGCAGCGGACGTAGATACCACAAAAACGTTACTGGCAATCTAAAAATGCTCTGTTTCCAGTCAGCAATCAATCTAGAGCTCCAACTACACGAGCAAACGCAAATGAATTTTTAAAAAATAACAGTTTCCAAAACATAATCATTAAATAACAAAAATTTAAATAGTAATACCGAAAATTAATTTAATATATTAATTCTAACCTGCAACGCTAAATTTCACAGGAAGGAAACTCATAATTTACAAAATTAAATCTGAGACAACTCTCTTCTTCAACACGAAACCCAGCATGGTTTATAAATCACAGTAATTCCATTAATTTATCGTTTCCAAGTGAAACTAAATACAAATTTTCATCGTTATTACAAATAAGAACAGATATTATGAACCAAACATACAGCGCAACCTACTACATAAACAAAAATTAAAATAATTTACTGCATTATGAAACGGGTGTTCACTGTTTTTGTAAGCGAACCTCTATGAAAATATTCCCAACCGAATCAAACTGCATTACATCATGAAATAATTTTGTAATATTTTCTATGCAAACGCGTGAACGTAAAAAAAACATTTTTCATTATTTATACCCAAATTAAAATGTTAAGCAAAAGCACTCCTTATCACAGTAAAATCTAATTTCGGAATAAAAAAAAAATTTAATCAGCCTAGCCATACAAAATATCACCTGGAATTTTCATTAAAACTCATGAAAGAACTAAAAATAGACAACAAAACTCAGTCCACCTATAAAATAAAAATGAAAGTATAAAAAAAAATTCAAAGAACCGAAATTAATTTATCAAAAGAATTTACTAAAACATTTCCTGTATTTCAAATAAGCACATTTTCTCACACAATTTACATACGGCATGTAAAATAACCTTAATCAGTCTGAATCGACCCAGTATAAATTAGTGTCTTTAACCATTATTTTTCGACTTTGAACAAAAAACTTAAAATTACACTTATCGACCTTAAAATTACAAATCTACCTTAAAATTATACACATATGATGTTCATGTGTAGCTTTACATCCTTAATTATATACATCCAGTCGAAGAATAATCTTAAAAACTACCCACTAGATACTGGAAAATTTTGTTATTTATTTAATCTTTTACAATTCGCTACTATATACATATATACAGTATACCTAGAAATACGAGCGTCACATTTACACTCCGAATTTTAGACCTACCGTATAAAATTGCATGTAATAATTTCATTACAACTAAAATAATTTAATTCATACAAGTAAGTGTGAAATTTATTTACTAATTATTATTATTATTATCAGTTATTATGAATTCCGAAAAGGTAAACACCAAAAAATTTTTAAACACAAAATAGGTAGACTGTACAAAGAGCAATAAAAGTTGAAGAGAAAAAAAATGAGCCATCTGACCGGATTTCTAAATCTGAAATAAGTCTCCACGACTGAAGAGAACGAAATCTGAAGAAAGCGAAATGATCACGACGCTATGAGTAGAAACAACTAAAAAAATTTGACTCCAAGAATAAACTGAGTCGAAGGGTTCAAACAGATTCAGACTCCATCAAAATTTTAAAAATGCCGCGCGCCATCTTGAATTACAGATATAACGAATTTTTAAGGAATCGGAATCGGAATTTGTTTGCAAATGAGGTACACAATGCATTTTACTGTTTAATTTACCGAAACAGAATATCTACTAATTATATACAGACTATAAAACGGGTAGCAATGTAATTTGGCCGTACAGAAGACGTGGGAATGCAGTTATTTTAATTTAATTGGGACCACTGCTAGCCACCAAAATGTCGTGTACCTCATTCAATTCTTTGTTTTATTCGTTATTTACTTTACTTTATTTTGCTACTTTCCTCTTATCATTGCTTTTTCTCTCTACACTCGTTTCACTGTACTTTATAACCACAGGCAGACGGATAGCCATGGCCGGCATTATGCTTTCGAACAATGAAGGGACCGGAGATAATTACACAATTTTATTTACTATTTACTGACCTTTTATTTATGCCAAAACAATTGGGACAAATGGGGTAACACGAGTGCGGACTATCATTAACCTTTAATCGCGGAGAGAGACACAAATCTTTTAAATAAACAATAACATACTAATACGAAAAACATCTAATCAGGGCAAACCTGCCCCAAGACTGGATTTGGGGCATTTCAGCCGCGGCACACTTCATGTGTTGCCAATCAGTATTTTATATCTTTAATTTCAAACAAAACATTATTAATTATTTACGTACAAACCATAATTAAGTTTCTTATTAAACAAAACATTAAATTCTTATAAACAAAACATTAATTTCTCATTAAACATTATTATCTTTATTTAAAAAACCAATACACGACAATGCCGTTTAGGAATAACTTTTAGTATGGATATATTTAAATAACCGGACACATGCTTACGCACAAAGGCTTTCTGAATTATATCATATTTACCAGGGGTTTTATGCCTGTAAAATGCCCCTCCCATACAGGAAGAAGGGCCAAAATCAAGGTTCAAGGTTTAGAGGTGCCTAGACACTCTGCATTTGAAAGAGTGGAGGTCATAGACTGTGGAAAGACGGATTGAGGAAGATTGTTCCACAGCTGGCAATTAGAGTAGATGAAAGATTGAAAATACTGATTAACCCTTGCTGTGAAAAAACTATATAAGGCTATGGGTTGACTGCCTGATACCCTTATCCGTTGGAAATTTCCAGCAGATTTCAGTGGAGAGTTAACGACAAAAGCCCTATGTTTTTTCGTTAGAAAGTTATGTATATGTAGGTCTTCAAAGGACCTCTGATTATTTGCCTTCGGTATTTGCGCTGCCTAAAGGTAAAGAAAGGAATTGCCTTACCTTATTATTTCGTTGGGCCTCGCTTCTGTTTCGATGTAGGGCGCGACGATCTTTTTCGATGTAGGGCCGTGGTACGATGGAGCTACACAGTGAGTTGACTCGATGTAACTAATATAGGCAGTCACTATTTAAACACCTGAAGGAACAGGCCTATCCTTCTCATAGTTATTAAGTTTTATATCAAGAGGATTTCACTTAGAACTTATAGGAAGATAAAGGACATCTTCCTTGCTTAAAGCATCGCTGTAACATAAGCAGCTCCGAGCGAGCCGTTATAATATAATCTTCGTATTTTTATTATTTGCTGGTTTCGCAAAGTTCGTTGATTCGTCTCTCGATGTAATTTTCATGAGTCGGCAGTGAAAAATTTTGAACACGAAATAATAAATTTGATTTTCTTGTTGTTATGCAGGCCAGATGCCTACATATGGGTTCTATGTACGTATGGCAATTATTTCATTCCCAATAGGCTATGTCGCCAATCCCGAGGCAATTTTGTAGATATTTAATTCAATTAATTAATAATTTATATTTAATTAAGAAGTAAAGGTACCACATACGATACCATGTTGTAAGCGTGTATAGTTTTTCCATATACTGGGGAGGGGGGCCGGAGAAAAATTTGTATGTTATAGATTAAATTTTTTGACAAACTGTGTAAAAACATGTAAAATGGATTAAAAAGAATGAAGTAGGAATTTAGGAAGAGAAAGGTTACTAAAGACCTATTTAAATATAAAAGTTCAAGAGGCCAACTTCTCAAGTTTAGTTAAAGTTATGTCAATCAGTTTGACTCCCTTCAGGTATAGGAAATTTATGAAATTAAAGTAAAGTTATTAAGCATTTTAACTTTCTCATTATTTGTGTAAATTTTATAAGTCACCAGTTTTTAAATGCTGGTTTACTAATGTTGTTTTGGAGTTTTGTCATGTTTTGTTTTGCTAACGATTTATGTTTTAAAGTGACTTCTACGTTGGTGAGTTAAATGAAATGTACTGTACTTCCATGTTGTGTTGTTTAGTTAAAAGAGTTTGTACTGTATTCAAACCTCCTACCACTTCAGACTAGTCAATACCCGTAGTTTTAGTAGAGTAAATGTTACTCCTCCACAGGTAGATCTGAAGGGCTTGGGGATTTGAATCCTGTACTGTTTTTGTGTTGTTTGGTCTCTGGCCATGGGAGGCCATAAGACCGTTGTCGTTTGGCCCATTGCCAAGGGAGGCCATAAAACCCTTGTTGTCTGGCCCATGACCAAGGGAGGCCATAAGACCCTTGTTGTTTGGCCCATGGCCAAAGGAGGCCATAAGCCATAAGACCCTTGTAATAGTTTGCCCTATGGCCAAGATAGGCCATAAGGGCCTTGTTAAATAGCTTTGGCTATGGCCAAGGGAGGCCATGAGCCCCTTGTTGAATAGGTTGGGCTATGGCCAATGGAGGC
Source organism: Bathynomus jamesi (assembly GCA_023014485.1). Lineage (NCBI taxonomy): Eukaryota > Metazoa > Arthropoda > Malacostraca > Isopoda > Cirolanidae > Bathynomus > Bathynomus jamesi. The sequence goes on along the minus strand of JAJOZX010002312.1, from coordinate 398,338 downwards.
CATCAGCCCCTTGTTGAATAGGTTGGGCTATGGCCAAGGAAGGCCATCAGCCACTTGTTGAATAAGTTGGGCAATGGCCAAGGGAGGCCATCAGCCCCTTGTTGAATAAGTTGGGTTATGGCCAAAGTAGGCCATAAAACTCTTTTGAGTAGAGTAGTTTGGGATATGGCCAAAGTAGGCCATAAAACCCTTTAGAGTAGTTTGTTTGTATGTGCCACTGTCTAACCATATAATTTTTGGCACAAAATTATGTGCACAGAATCAGAGGGCAGCAATAAAAGCTTTTACTCTCCGATCCTTGGTTATGTTCAGACAGGTTGTTGTGTTTGACACATGGAAAGAGTACAGTGTGTGTGTGTGTGTGTGTGTGTGTATTTTTTTTGCATTCCTCTGAATCCAGTTGGTCTTCAAAACTTGGATTCACCACTCCAGTGAAGTCAATACCCATAGTTATGATTGAGTAAATGTTATGTGTCCTACAGGTAGGTCTGGAAGGTTTGGGGTTTTGAAGGAATCCAATCTGTTTGCAAGGAATGTATGTCTCTGTTGATGAAATATGTTGAGTGATTCTTCTTTAAAAGAAGAATTGAATGCTTGGAGTTGTATGTATAATTTATATACTGTATGTATGTGTACAAATGTATATTTTGTTGTAGGGTTTTATTTTTGAGTTTTGTGTTATGTTAACCAATTTGGCGGAGTAAATTCCCTCAAATGTTGCATTTGAGACCCTTATATCAAGCCTTGTCTGTTTTATGCCTATATGTGAAATAGGACTTAGAATAGGTTGCGCCTATATGTCAAATAGGACTTAAAATAGGTTGCGCCTATATGTCAAATAAGACTTAAAATAGGTTGCGCCTATATGTCAAATAGGACTTAACCCTTTAAGGACTGAAGGTACAAATTGCTAACGTTTCAAATACAAGCATTCATAACTTAACCCTACAAAAAATTCTGGGCTTAAAGGGTTAAAATAGGTTACGCCTATATGTCAAATAGGACTTGGAATAGGTGCGCCTATATGTCAAATAGGACATGGAATAGGTTGCGCCTATATGTCAAATAGGACTTAAAATAGGTTGCGCCTATATGTGAAATAGAACTTAAAATAGGTTGCGCCTATATGTCAAATAGGACTTAAAATAGGTTACGCCTATATGTCAACTAGGACTTGGAATAGGTTCCGCCTATATATCAAATAGGACTTAGAATGTGTGTGTTAGGTGGGTGTAGGTTTGAATTTGTGCAATTGCTTTAGGTCTTTGTGATGTTAAAGTTCTGAGTTGAATTTTTTGATGTTAAAGTTCCGAGTTGAATTTTGTAATGTTACAGTTCTGAGTTGAATTTTGTGATGTTACAGTTCTGAGTTGAATTTTGTGATGTTACAGTTCTAAGTTGAATTTTGTGATGTTAATGAGTCTTATCAGTAAGTTAAATTGCTGAAATAAATTTTATAACCTACACCACAGGTTGAATTATAAATTTAGTGTTTTTAGTTAGAATAGGCCTTAAATGTAAAGAGTAGGGCCTACTTTGTGAGGTAGGCTTTTGTATATTGAAATTTCAAATTGTAGAGTTTGAAGTAGGCCTTTAGTGTATGAGTATGTTAGGCCTATTAGGTAAGGTAAAGTGAGTTGGGCTTACTAAATAGGCTTAGGTTGGAATTGGCCTATTTTCATAGGACCTAAATTGAGTTAAGCCTGTTAAATCAACAAGGTTTTGTTTTGATTTAAAGAGTAGGACCTATTAAATAGGCTTAATGTGAAATGGGCCTACTAAATAGGCTTAGGTTTAAATTTGGCCTATTTTTATAGGACCTAAAATGAGTTAAGCCTGTTAAATGAACAAGGCTTTGTTTTCGGTTAGTGTAAAGGTAAAATTTGTGTTAGTGTAAAGGTAAAGGGATCGGTTCCCCACACGGGCCACCATGTGAAAACTATATAGGGCTATGGGTTGATTGCCTGATACCCTTATCCGCTGGAAATTTCCAGCAGATTTTAGTGGAGAGTAACGACAAAAGCCCTAAGTTTTTTTCGTTAGTTATGTATATGTAGGTCTTCAAAGGACCTCTGTTTATTTGCCTTCAGTATTTGCGCTGCCTCATGGTAAAGAAAGGAATTGCCTTACCTTATTATTTCGTTGGGCCTCGCTTCTGTTTTGATGTAGGGCGCGACGATCTTTTTCGATGTAGGGCCGTGGTACGATGGAGCTACACAATGAGTTGACTCGATGTAACTACTGTAATATAGGCAGTCACTATTTAAACACCTGAAAGAACAGGCCTATCCTTCTTATAGTTATTAAGTTTTATATCAAGAGGATTTCACTCAAAACTTATAGGAAGATAAAGGACATCTTCCTTGCTTAAAGCATCGCTGTAACATAAGCACCTCCGAGCGAGCCGATATAATATAATCTTCGTATTTTTATTATATGCTGATTTCGCAAAGTTCGTTGACTTGTCTCTCGATGTAATTTTCATGAGTCGGAAGTGGAAAATTTTGAACACGAAATAATAAATTTGATTTTCTTCTTGTTATGCAAGCCAGATGCCTACATATGGGTTCTATGTACGTATGGCAATTATTTCATTCCCAATAAGCTATGTCGCCAATCCTGAGGCAATTTTATAGATATTTAATTCAATTAATTAATAAATAATTTATATTTAATTAAGAAGTAAAGGTACCACATACGATACCATGTAAGCGTCTATAGTTTTTCGATACTTGCATTAGAGAGTTGGACAGAAAAGGAATATGTCAAAACTCAGGTACTGCATGCTCTCCTTAAAGGATGAAGCATACAGCTAGAGAGTTCAAAAGGTCAGTGCCCATTATAATAGTGATAGTAAAGAGTGATTTAACAGTGCAGCAAAGAAAGAGGGATTGAAGACAGCCAGCAGTATGCAGGGAATTGATGAGGTGAAAAGCCTTTGATTCCACCCATTCAAGTAGAGCTGTGTGGGTTGAGCCAACCTCACACATGAGAAGCATACTGTACAAGGTCCATGTACAGAAATAGCAACTGAGTGGGGGTGAAGAAACTGTGTAGCTGGTACAGCGTGCCTAATCTCTTACCTGATTCACAAAGAGTATACATGTGATAAAAAGCAACGCCAAGAATGTTAACAGAAGAGGAAGGAATGAGTTGTGTATTGTTGAAGTTAAGAAAATAACTGTGTGGAAGATGAGCAGGCAGATGAATGAACCGCATTTTTGAGGCAGTGAAATCCACAATGTTTTCTGTGCTCTCTCTCTCTCTCTCTCTCTCTCTCCTCTCTCTCTCTCTCTCCATATATATATATATATATATATATATATATATATGTGTGTGTGTGTGTATATATGTATATATATATATACACATATATATACACACACACACATATATATACTGTATATATATATATATATATATATATATATATATATATATATATATATATATATATATATATATATATATATACAGGGTCTGTAAAAAAAAAACTAAGCCAAATTCAGACCTTTATTAAAACAAAACCATTTATCTAATTAAGTTGAATTTTTTACACAATAAAGTATCGGTAATCACCTATTATCCTTTAAATTTTTATGACGATATCTTCAGAATTGTTAATTTTATTAATAACACTGGGCAACACGTATTTTACTGAATGATATCTGACACTTGATTCTAGGTAATTTGGGTACGCTGAATACGAATTTCAACTCGGTTTGGCTCTATCAGGTCCTGATTCTTGTCGACAGCCTATGTGCCATTTTCCAGATTTTTAAAATTAGGACTAAAAAATTAAGTCATGTGTTAAATTTTTTTTTCAAGTTTCATGAATACAAGCAGTTCAAACTACAGTAAAATTACATTATAACGATAGAAATGACTTAAAATAAAAAAACAAACAGATATGAAGCTTTCACTGTGGCAAAAATTTTCTTTTGTAAGACTTTCTAGCGTATTTGCTTGTTGATGGCAGGTCTCTTTTCAAGCACCATCAGTAATCAGCCATCATGTGGGAATCCCAGCGGCCTTGGTACCGTTCCTCCATAATTTTGATATCTTGGTGGAATCTCTCCCCTTGTTCGTCACTTACATCACCTAAATTACTTGGAAATTGGTCAAGATGGCTATTCAAAAAATGCATTTTTATGCTCATATTGCAACCTAACTCTTTGTAGTCCCTTAAAAATTTTTTTACGATTTCTTCGTAGTTATCTGCCCTATAATTCCCTAAAAAGTTTTCTATCAAGTCTACGAATGAGAACCAGCCATTTTTTTCGCGTTCATTCATGACATTAGGAAAATTGCTGTCTTTAATCATTGTTCTTATTTGTGGACCGTCGAAAATTCCCGCCTTGATTTTTTCATAACTTAAACTTGGAAATTTTGAAGTTATGTATTTGAAACACTCGCCGTTCGTATCTAAAGCTTTTACATATTGTTTAATGAGGCCTAGTTTTATATGCAGAGGAGGAAATATGATTTTATCTCTGCTCACTAAAGGTGGATTAATTACGTTTTTTTCTCCGACAGTAAGTGATGTTCGTGCTGGCCAGATTTGTTTGAAATAATGTTCTTCCTTGGCTCTGCTGTCCCATAAGCAAAGGAAGCAGGGATATTTAGTATACCCTCCTTGTTGTCCTAGCAGAAAATTAACCATTTTTAAGTCAACACATATGATCCACTCGTGCTCCCTATATTTGATAAGATTTAAAACCTTTTCTATATGTTCATACTTTTCTTTTAATTTTGTTGAGTGCCCAATCGGTATCGAGCCGTATAGATTGCCATTATGCAACAACACACACTTAAGACTTCTTTTCGAACTGTCTAAAAACAAGCGCCAATCATTTGCATCGTAAGACTCAACCCCCATCTTCTTTAACAAACCAACTATGTCGCAGCAATATACTAAACTATCCTCTGTTCTAAAATATTTAACAAGTTCTTCTTCTCTTTTTCTGTAAAATGAAATATATGTGTTTGAAGTAAGCAAGTTTTTCTCTTTAAGTCTTGAAGCTAAAATTTCCGCAGCCTTTTTTGGCAAATTTAGATCCCTTACAAGATCATTCAACTCGGCCTGGTTAAACTTTTGCGGATCGTTTTGATTTTCAAATACGCTGGGGTCAAAATCGGTGTCTGACTCCTCAAAGTGCATAACAATATTTTCAGGAACATCTTCAACTAATTCTTGAGTTGGCAGACCCTTAAATTTTGGAATGGGGATCTCATTTGAATGTAGCACAGGTCGTATCGCGGTGTCGAAATTTGGGTACTCGATACAATGTTTATTTTTCTTAGTGAAGCCCGAAGTCTTGACAAAGCAAAGGTAGCAATCGGTCTCGTGGTTAGTAGGCTCTCGCCACACCTGATATGGAAAAAAAATTGTAAAGCGTTAACAAAAGCGACGAGAGACTTTTTTGAATTTTATCAAAAGTTATCACCCAAACATTTAACATTTCTATGTGTTTCAACCTTATGCAATATTTGAGTTTCTTATAAACATTTTCTGTAAATTTTTGTTTATGTACCTAAGTTACAATTACATTTAGGTAAGTTACAGTATACTAGTGATTAAATTACGTAGTTTTATGAAATCATAAACTTACCATCGGAACTCCAAAAGGTATTTTTGAATCCGAACCCTTCGTCCAATGTCGCAGTCTTTCAATGCATATAGTGCAGGCTTTATGTGGAGCCCACGATTTATCTTGGTCCCCCAGTTTTATGCCAAAATAAGCTAAGTAAGCTCTTTTTACGAAGTCAGTTATATTTGCTCGTTGATGTGGAAGTGTAAAATTTCCACATATATAACAGAAGGAATCAGGGTTGTTTTTGCATTTGAACTTTCTAGTGCTTGATGACATATTGCTTGATTGTTCTGCCAATTTGTAAAGGTATTTAAAGCCCTTAATTCATATAAATTTAAGAAAATCTGAAATATAAACACAAAAATTAGTTTAAATAGGTACTTATTATGAAATAGGTACTTACAATCTATGAAATTAAACTAGAAACACGGATGAGTAGGTACAATATAAATTACGTTTAATTAAATCAACTATATTAAATCACGATGACAAAATTACTCACTAAATCATATGCCAATTCAAAATTATGTTAATGCCAAAACTTAATTAACTAACTCAACTGACTGACTGACTGACTGACTGATTGAATTGACTGATTAACTCTGGAAACGAGTCGCTTTTATATATTTTAGTTGTCCCTCTAGAATACTCTACAGAGAACAGGAACGCTCGAGAAAATTTTAGAATTCTATGATATTTTTAGCTTAATTTACTAATATTAAAATGGGTTAAAAATGACAAAATTAAAAATATTTTTAGGGTGTTACATATAAAAATATACATAATACAACAATACCATAACAATAGGTACAAATACCTAGATAAAAACCTAGTTGCATAATGTGTAACTGCAAAAAGACTTAGCGAGTATTGAGAAAAAAAACTTTTTATGAATACGACGAAAGAGGAGGGGTGTTGAGCAAAATCAGGACCTGATAGAGCAAAACCGAGTAAAACTTCGTGCTCAGCGCACCTAAATTACCTAGAACTAACTGTCAAATCTAATTCAATAGACAAAAAGTTGAAATTTGTTCCCCAGTGTAATTAACTAAAAAGTGAGATTATCCTACTTAACATGAAAATTTTTTTTTTACGATATACTGTAGATAATTTTTAGTTTAATAAAATTAGAAGAACTGTTCAATATGATTCCCTTGCATTTCTATCACTTTTTTTAATCTTGGTCTGAATTCGTCTATTGCTCGATTTATTTGCTCTTGGGGGAGCTCTGCCCATTTTGCGATAATCAACTCACGCAAATGATTGACATCCTTTATTCTGTTCCTATACACTCTCTCTGCCAAGTTTTCCCATATTCCGTAGTCTACAGCGTTTAGGTCAGGGCTGTTAGGTGGCCAATTATTCAGTTCCAGAAATTCAGGCACATTCTTTTTCAAATATTCGATGGTTGTTTTGGCAGTATGTGATGTTGCACCATCTTGTTGAAAAATAAAGTAACCTTGACTAGCCAAGTTTCTCATTTCTGGAAGCATTTTCTCAAGCAGGGTATTTGAATAATATTGAGCATTAATTTTCACTCCTGGCTCAATAAAAAATATTGAAGTTTTTCCCAACTTGGACACTCCAACAGAAACCATGAAGCTAGAAGAAAAGTGACTCCTTGTTGCGTACAGTCTTTCATCTTGGATTTCATTTTTCTTCGCAACATCAGAATAAACCCAGTCATTCTGTGAGTTTCTTGGTGGCTCTACCTTAAAACGTTTTTCATCCGTAAAAAATGTCTTGGAAAGTTTATCTTCAGTTATTATACGTAAAATACGTTTGGATTTCTCAACTCTTTTCTGACAGTTTACTTCTGACAATCTTTGTCCATGCACTCTTTTAAATGGTTTAAATTGCAGATCAGATCAGATTTAATAATCCTTCTTACGCTTGATTCTGATATTTCTAGTTCTTTTGATATTTGAGCAGGTGTCATGTGGCTACCAGGTTGATCCTCTTGACTAAGGATACGTTCCTCCACTTTCTGAATATTTTCATCTACTCTAACTGATTTTGTTCGCCCACTACCAACCTTCCTTTCAATGCTTCCTGTTTCATCGATAGTTCTCAATAAGTAATCTAAACCTGATCTAGTCCATCCTTTATAATCGAATTCAGAAAGTAATTTCCTTGCACTATAACCTTTTTCAACTCTATAATGCTTTATAATTATTTTATCTTCATGTGAGAATGGCATATTTAGAGGTATTCACGAAAAATTTTAAATCTAGACAAATTCTGGAAAAGAGAAAAAAGAAGATATTACATAATGAGAAAAACTGAAATTTTCGCAATCTGTAGAAATAACCGCATAACTCCTAAAATATTTAAAATAAAGTTACAAAATTATCACGGATTATTTCTGAACCTTTTATTTATTTAGTGTAAAAAAATATTTGAAATCTCTATCAAATTGTGCATTTTATAGAGATTTCAAATTGGCTTAGTTTTTTCACAGACCCGGTGTATATATATATATATATATATATATATATATATATATATATATATATATATATATGATGAATAAAACCACGAAGGGAAAAGAAACACAAAGGGGTGCTCAAGCGCTTTCGTCTAATGACATCCTCAGGAACACTCAGTGTTCCTGAGGATGTCATTAGACGAAAGCGCTTGAGCACCCCTTTGTGTTTCTTTTCCCTTCGTGGTTTTATTCATCATAAATATTTTTCACGTGTCACTTTCGTGAAATAATTTTTCATACATATATATATATATATATATATATATATATATATATATTAGGGTTGTTGTTATTTGGGCTTAAATTTAAAATTTTGCGATTTTTATGAATGCACCCTCGGATATTGTGCGAATAGCTATAAAAACTAATCCTGTAAAGTTTGAGAGCGATCGCATAATTTTTACTACTTTCCCCGGGTACTTTTGTATTCTCCCCCGGTTGAATCATAGGATAGTGTTGTACGTTTTTTGAAAGTTGTCGTTGCGGAATGCCGTTGGCTGGAACTGATATCTTCGGCATGTCAGTACTTTGTAGTTGAATTGTATACTAGGTCCCTCTCTACTCGAGTATTAGCCCCTCAATGGGGGGGTTTCATGGGCGTCCATCTCCCACTCATTGTTGCCTAGTTTGCAGAGGTCACGGTGGACTTGCGAGCGTCAGGTTAGGAGGAGGAACTGACGCTGGTCCTCGTCCTTTGTCAGTGCCAGGTTGTAGTCCTGCATCATAGCGACGCCGCACTCGGCTAAGTCGTTAGTGATGCGGAGACTCGCCATTCTCCGCGCGGCGGCGGCATACCTTGGATCACTGGGCCACTCCGCTGGGTCGGAGGACAGGAATGTGCCGTCGATGCCTAGTACGTGGAACAAGAGCCTCGATGACTGGGTGATGAAATCCGCGAGGGTCTTGCCGTTCACCACAGCCGGCTTCGGCTCGACGACGACGCGCTTCGGGGGACTGTCCGAGCCCTCCTGCTCCTCGAGCGCCTTCACCATCATCCTCTTTGTCTCCGCAGATGTGTTGTCGTCGAAGAAGGCGAGCGACACGAGTGGCTCGCTCAGATACCTTGACGAGTGCCTTGTCCTCGTAGCCGATAATGTCTTGGAGGAGGGCAAGGTCGTTCGCCGGGGCGGCGGCGGGGTTCGGTGAAGCGAATCAGGCTGGGACGTAGAGGGCAAGGGCAAAGTTGATGAATCGCATGAAACCGGTCCGCTCCCGCGCGGTGAGGACCAACTGTTCGCGGAATAGGAACATCTTGAGGCAATAAATGCCCTTCGCCATCCATCGCGCGCGGTGGAGGGCGCCTGGGCACGCCGCCGAGGACGATAATGGACAGCTCCAAGAGCTCGCGGTAGTCATAGCGCGGCTACTGTTGGGAGAGGTGGAAATGGTAGCGGGCGATGAGGTCGTCTCGCGCGTCCATGAGGGCCGCCGTGGCCTCCTCGTCGTCGATGACCAGGTGGCGCTCGGTGTTGATGGAATCCCACCGTTCCTTGAATAGCTTGAAGAGATGGACGTTGGGACCGGAGGAGGCGCGGAAACACTCGCCGAACGCCTTGGCGGCGACGAGTTCGAGCATGTGGTGACGGCAGGCAAGGTTGAGCAGATCCTTGCTCAGCTTCTGTTCGATGAGCACGCAGGCGCCCGCGCGCGCGCCGGTATTGTACGCCGTCGTATCGAAGCTCAGGCCGGCGACGCGGTTTGCGATGCCCAGTCCTCCAGCGCCTCGAAGACAACGTCCGCCATTGCTTGACCAGTGCCGGTGGCGAGTTTTGGGACAGCGAGGAGCTTGGCGACTCCTTCGCCGGAGACAAGGACGGGCAGCCGTTCGACGTTGTCCGTGCCTCCCGTCCTGGCGGATTGCACCCAACATCAGTGCACACATGATTTTCCATCAGTTCTTGAAAAGTCGGGCGACAGTCCTCAATTGCACAATCAACATCAGAATCCGACGACGAAAAGTGCCAACCTTCGGGTGAAGAGCCGGATGGTGCAGGTGTGAGACTCATCGCTAATGAACATGATGCCCTTCCCCCTCCACTGAAGAGTGTAGATCACTGTTGGGGTGTACATCGATTCTGCAAACCTCGGCGCTAGAATAGTCCAGCTTGAAAAGTTGAAGTGTAAGACGGTTATTTGCAATAATAGATTGATTTTATTCGAAAACTTTTTACACAAGCAGAACTCGTATCAAGAACGGGTAGCCGCATATATACCTTAATTGCTTTCTAAAGGGTGACACTCCTGAAGGCCCTGCTATTGCATAAATTTTCATGAGACACTGTGGTGCCTCTATCCTATTCAAGCGGTGACGATGAGCGTGGTGACCCATTCGCCCTCTCAACTGTAGAATATATCGTCCTGAAATGTCCAATCACATCATCATCAGGTAATAATGATAATAATAATAATAATAATAATAATAATAATTATGATGCCAGTTTTGGCGCGATTACAACTCTGAACAACCATTATAATTACCAATTTCAATTAATATTTTGATCATCATAGTTTTAAAAAGCGAGGTGTTGATATTTATAGTTGGCAAACTACTGTAGTATCTTCTGTGAGAAACATTTTAATTAAACCGGCTATAAGATAGAGAATTTTTTCTCTGTGCAAGCAAGCGCACACACACATACACACACACACACACACACACACACACACACACCTCGATCTCTTCATGCTTGATAACGACACTTCTTCATCTAAATCAACGACGTTTGTGTCTGCGAGGTGGCCTTCTTCAGCGTCACTGTTGAAAGACCTGTAAGTAAAACAATGTAATTATTCCCTATATTCAACTGTTCAATGTAACTATTTAGAGTATATAATATATATATATGATCGTTATGTAACGAGCAGTCCTTTTTAAGGGAATCGTACAAAATAAATAGAATGCACCCACCTTTCAAGAAAATCGGAGACCCGAATTTTCAGTCTTATTAGTTTCTTTTTCACGGTTGGATGAACGAATGCGTAGGCTATGATTGTTCGTTTGCGTATCCTCTGCTGGACTGGTGTAGAATGGTAGGGAAAAAAGCCCCCCAGCTGCCCAGCCGATTACGTAATTCGTGGGGATGTTGATTTTGAGCTGACACGCATTCAAACACGTCCCCATCCGCCATATATATGCCTTTCCTTGTCATAATATGTCTTTCTTTGTGAACAGACGTGTTCTATGAAGTGTCCAGTATTACCAATTGAATAAATGTTTTTATTCGAAGTGTCTTTAAAAGAAAGGTAAGTGTTTGGTGTTTTCTTAACTAAATTACCTCCTGTTATTTATTGACTTTATTGATTTTATTTATTACTGTGTTATTTGATTAAACTAAGGCGAGTGCAAGTGGCTTGCCTTGTTTGTTTTCCTTCGAGAGGGTAAAATTCCAAAACGTGGTCTAATGAGGTTGAGTTTTGCTTTGCTGAGGATCCTCAGGTAGGGTGTGGTCACCGTCCGTGAGAAAGAAAAAGGAAAAAGGAAAAAACGTCGGCCGAATTGTGGACAGATAAGTTTTACTTTTTTTTTTTTTTTTTTTTTATCCATCTCTATTAATACTTTTTCTTTTCCAGAACCTTCGTTGGTAGCTTAATGAAGTAGATATTCATTTAGTATTAATTTGGATTACAGGAACCTGTTTCTGCGTTTCAAGATCATTTTTTCATTTTTTCGGGCTTGCGCAGGTGACATCACAATAAACACGCGGTAGACCTACGTTTCATTTATTAATTGTTCCTTACTTATTCTAGGAAACTTACGTCGTTATTAGATTACTATTATTAACTCGATATTAATTTCCAAAAGCTCGTTTTTTAATTAGTTAATAGCATGGCACACCCGTCAAATACTTGCAGTCGCTGTAAAGGAAAATTTGCCGCTTACGCGTTTATTTTGGCTAATAATAATGATCAGTTAGTTTGCAGGTAGTTCTCAAACATGGAATTCCTGAGGAAGGAGCTGGAGTGTGAGAGGGAGGCTAGAGTGAGGCTTGAAGAAAGGATGGTGCTCCTGACGGCAAAGTTAGAATCACTTGGGCCTTCTGAGAGGAGTTATTCTTCAGTCACGGCCTCTCTTGCCTCAGTTTCTACTAGTGATATAAATAATACTAATAGCCCTCTCTCTTCCCCTAGTTCCCGACCCTTCGTGCAAGTGCGCAATGGAGCCCCATTGAGACAACCTAAGACTTGTCTACCGGTATTAACGAACAATAATTTTTCTGTTTTAGGCTTTGAAGATGTAGATGAACCTGAAATACGACTTGTTGGTGATTCCATTGTTCGAGGGCAGCTCGAGGAATTCTGCGGGAGAAACCCCCGTCGTAGGCGCCGTTACTGCTACCCTGGTGCAGGGGTAGAGGACATAACTAATAGTTTTGATTTTTTTACAGACGGAACCTCTGAGGACACAACGTATGTTATTCAGTCGATACTAATAACGTCCTAAATTCCAGATCGGAAGAGCTGCTGGCTAGGTACAGGGACTTACTGGAGCGACTAAAGGAAAAAACTAATAAGGTTGTTTTAACAGGTATACTTCCTCGAATTATAAAACGTAACGAGTTCTACAGCAAGGCGACCTATATTAACAATAACCTAAAGTTACTTTGTCAATAGGAAGGAGTGCATTTTGCGAATTTTTGGAACAGTTTCTACGGCAGGAGGGACTTGTTCCTCGGAGATGGACTTCTCCTTAATGACGTTGGAGCTGCGCGTTTAGGAAGACTATTTCATAATACTGTTTCTTTTTTTCAGGCTGCCGTAACTCGATCGGTCCCGGCGTAATTTCCTTAAAATTTCCTTGCCCGCGCGAAGGTATCGCGGTTACAAGCAATGTGAAGGTTCTATCCTTAAATGCTCGTAGCCTACGAAATACAATAAACGCATTTTTATCTTCAATTGCTTGTAAAGACTATGATTTAATTGCGATAAATGAAACGTGGTTTAGCACTGAAACACGTGACTTTGTAGGGGAGTACCAAATTCGAGGTTATAGACTAATCAAAGAGCTGATACAGACGAAGCGTATATCGCGAACCTAACAGAATAATAGGTAGTGAGCAGGCCTTAGTTATGGGTGACTTTAATTGCGCCAACGTGGATTACGATACAATGCAGGGAGACGTGGGAGGTAATCGTTTATTAATTTTCGCGAGGATAGCTATCTTCTTCAAAAGGTTGGGGAGCCTACGATGTTGGACAGAATTTTAGATTTAGTAATAACTACGGATGATAGGCTAATCATGGATCTTCAAGTAATAGAACCGTTAAACAATAGCGATCACAATATGGTAGAGTTTGTCCTCTCAGTAAGTCATTCGAAACCAGCTAACTCGACTAAAATTCCTAACTTCCAGCACGCAGACTTTTGTAAATTTCGAAATGAATTGTCACACGTCAATTGGGAAAACGTAATGCGGATCTCCAACGCAAAAATAATGTAGGAATCGTTTGAAACAATATTTAGGACTATAAATGAGGAATGTGTACCGTACAAGTTTAAACGTGCGAAAGTAAATAACAAGCCCTTGTGGTTTACTTCAAGAGTAGGGGATATTATAAAGAGTAGAGATAGAGTTTATAGGCTACATAAGTGCGATAAAGACAATTTGTGGTTACAAAACAACTACATATCTCTAAGGCGTGAAGCGAAAAGTGTAATAAAAAAGTCCAAGCGGGATTTTGAAGTCTCCAAAGCTCGTGATGGCAAAGAAAACCCCAAGCGATTCTTTCAATAAGTCAATAAATAATAGGAATCCAGTAAAGGGTGTCCTGGGGCTGTTGAAAAATTTTGACGAAGAGCTAGTTTTTGAAAACAAGTAAATGGTTACCCTGCTAAACGAATTTTTTACGTCAGTTTTAAAATAGTAGATGTAACGAATATCCCTACAGTCATAGATATAATACCTTTTGACAATGGTAATACTTTAGATAATATTGTGGTTAGTGAAAGGGAGGTAATGCTTTATATTGATAAAATGAAAATGCGTAAATCACAGGGGCCGGATTCCATATATTCCATACAACTAAAAGAATTAAAACAAAGCATTGTTTTGCCGCTAACAAAGATTTTTAATGCGTCTATTTCTGAGGGGTGCGTACCAGATAATTTCAAGTTAGTAAATGTCACACCTATTTTTAAGAAAGGCGATAAAGGTGCGGCGGGAAATTATAGGCCAATCAGTTTAACATGTGTTGTAGGTAAGCTACTGGAATCAATAATTAGGGATCGTATAGTCGAACACATTGAATTGCATAACTTGATTAGAAATACGCAGCACGGTTTTAGGCGAAACAAATCTTGCATAACTAATCTTTTAGATTTTTTGCAAAGCGTGGTTAAAGTTTACGATAGTCATCGGGTGGGTGATGTAGTGTATTTAGATTTTCAAAGAGCGTTTGACACCGTACCGCACAAAAGACTCATTGAAAAAACTGAGGCTCATGGAATCAGGTGTAGTAATAAATTGGATAGAAGAGTGGTTGCGAGGTAGGAAACAGAGGGTGGTCGTTGATGGAGCGAAGTCGTGTTGGGCTAATATAGCGAGTGGCGTTCCTCAGGGTCCTGTATTGGGCCCCTTGCTTTTTCTTATATATATTAATATATATTAACGATTTAGATGTCGGCCTAGTCAGTACAGTTTCAAAGTTTGCGGATGACACGAAGTTGGGTGGAAGGGCAATTAATGATGAAGATAGAGGTAAAATCGAGGAAGATCTGAATAAAATCGTTGATTGGTCAGTCACATGGCAAATGAGATTTAACGTCGATAAGTGCAAAATTTTACATATAGGTTCGCGCAACGGTAATTTTGCGTATATTATGTCAGGGAAGGAGTTGGCAAGCGTCGAACATGAAAAAAATTTAGGAGTTATAGTCACTGGTGATTTAAAAGTGCCGAAACAAAGTACAGCAGTTGTCAATAAGGCGAACAAGGTGCTAACACTGCCCAACACCAATTTTGCTGATTTAATTCTAACACCTGTTTTTAGGTAACTTTGGTGTGCTGATTTCAAAAATCACCTTAGTTTTTACCTATCACGTCAGGTTTTCGAGCAATCAAATACGGATATTTTGGAGATATCGCATTTTGGCAGGGTTATGCCCAATTTTTTTCTTTTCAAAAAATAAGTTTTTACATACTCAGAATCAGCATGGAAAAGTAAACAATTGTGCAGGGAGTGAACTTTAAAATACAATGGTAATATTGACACATAAAGTGATTAAAAGTGTTTAAATAAGCAAAAAATGAATCCATATTAAAGCAAGCACGGGACCAGTTTTCTTAACAGTCTTTTTCTTGTTTTCTTACTTTTCAGTGCTGATAAATTTTCTCTTATAGGACTTCCTAGAATGAGAGATGTCAAGACAATCTCTTTGCAGGCTCCAGCAGTAGTCAGCCATCATATGGGTATCCCATCTTCCTTGGTATCGTTCTTCCATCACTTTGATATCTTGGTGGAACCTTTCACCTTGCTCTTCACTAACATCACCAAGATTTTCTGGAAATTTATCCAGATGACTGTTGAGATAGTGAACTTTAATGCTCATGTTGCAACCCAACTGCTGAAAGTTTACAAGTAAATCCTTTACAAGATCTTTATAATTTTCAGACTTTTTGTTTCCTAGGAAGTTCTTAACTACTGCCATAAAAGCATTCCAAGCTCTTGCCTCCGTTTCGGTCATTGAGTTACTGAACTGCGGATCTTTCATCAGTTTTCTTATCCACAGATAAAATTTTAACAGCAAAACAGCTGTTAACAGGTCTCAAAAATCATCAATTTTGATAAGCGCCCCTCATGGATCACCCAAAATAGGCATATTGCATTGCACGAAAACCTAATGTGATGGACAAAATCTAAGGTGATTTTTGAAATCAGCACATCACTATTATCCAGAAACAGGTCTTAGAATTAAATCAGCAGCAAAAAATGTTTTTTTGTTGGGCAGTGTAATTTTTGTCGCAATGAATTTTGAGTACAATTCGCGCGATATTATTGTTCCTCTTTATAAATCATTATTTAGACCCCATTTGGAGTACTCGATCCAATTTTGGAATCCGCATATGCGAAAAGATATAGATAAAATCGAAAGAGTTCAAAGACGAGCAACTAAGATGATTCCGTTGCTTAGGTCGAAGTCAGTAGGGTGGGCGCAAAAGGAGAGAGAGCAATGCAATTGCAAATGTTGATCAATGTTGCATAATGTTATTCAACAAGGGGAGGGGGAATGTTGCAATATGTTATGCAATAAGGGGAGGGGGATGTTGCAAGAACAACAAGGGGTTATGCAACTTGCGGGCGGAGTTATCCCCCAAGAGAAAGAGAGAGGAAAGAGAGGAAGAGGGGTGTTCGCCTGGCAGGAGCCAAGCGCATATTAAGACTTCAGCCGAGCGGCCGTTGTTTTAATATCTTCCTAATCAGCCAGCTGGCTTAATCAGCTACGTGGCTTAATCAGCCAGTTGGCTTATCTGATTGAGCTGCCAGATTGCGCTATTAATTTAATTAAAGCATATATTCAGGTTTAATCCGCCAGTTGGCTTAACTATCTACTTGACTTAGAAGGCTTAAATGGCTTGTTCAGGTGTATATTGTTAGGGTTGAGTTGCCAGATTGCGTTTATTTATTTAATTAAAGCATATATTCTGGCTTAACCAGCCAGTTGACTTAGAAGGCGTAAATGTCTTGTTCAGGTGTACATTAGGGTGGCCCACTTTTCAATTTTTTTTTAAAAGTATAGGTTATCGTAGTTTTTCCCATTATTTGGCACTATACTAGCACATTGGTACCATTTTTACAAAAATTGATCAATATTTAGGGGTCTCGCATCGACCTTGAAATTACGAGTTTGTTTTTTTTAAATGCGTACTTTTTAACTTTTTACTGAATCAAGATAAATCATTAAGTATGGATGTTTTCTGAATCCTCTTGATGAGAGAAGTCGTTTGGTGTGCCTTCCAATGTCATACGACTAACGGTTTAAAAGTTGTGCCTGTATACAGGTAATACCAATGTGCCAGTATAGTGCCAAATAATGGGAAAAACCACGATCACCTATACTTTTCAAAAAAATCAGCAAATAGCAGACAAATAAGGAAGAAAGAAACAATAACTTAAACAATCACTTTTGCATTGTATTGACCACTATCACACGTCACTGGCTGCAACGTTGTCCCTCTGTGCTATGTCATCGTGGCGAGTGATGACTTCTTGAAGTCGCCGAGCTCTTTCCGGTTCTTTTCCACCACTTGCAGAAGATCCTGCAGCTGTGCCTCGTCCTTTGTGACCGTGTTCGCATAGTCTTGTATCAGTTGGACTCCTCTTTCAGCGACGTCATTGGTGACCTGGAGATTAGAGATCACATCCTTCAGACGACAAAAGTCCTCGTTCTCGTCCCACTTATCAGTTGGAAGGGTGAGCCACGAAGACCCATACATCTTCAGACCTGCAAATAAGAACCAGGAGGACTCGTCGATCAGGTCGGGGAGTAGCGTCATCTCGTCGACTGAGACGTTCTCGTATGTGAACTCTTTGGGTACAGGGAGGTGGGACAGCTTCTCTGCCATCTGTTGCTTCACAGTGCCATCCACCTTGTTGCTGCATAGAGCGAAGATGACGGTCTGAGGCCTCAGATACCAGAAGTGCTGCCTCATCTCATCACTGCCAGTGACGCTTCTGCCACCTTGCGGTCCACTGCTCTATACCTCAGAAAACGCTGGTATTGTACCAGGTCATTCAACGGCGCATCAGCTGCTACAGGGGCTGCCAACCAAGCTGGTACGTACAGAAGAGCGATGAACACCACGATCCTGTGCAGTTTGTCGACCAGCTCGGCGTCGAGCTCCAGCTGCCTACTGAACCTCAGCAGTTTTGTATAGTAGATGACCTGAAACAGAATAGGCACCATTGTAAGTAAGACAGGTTTATTGTTACCAATTACTTTGTTTGCGTTATAATGAAATGTTTATCTTTGAATAACATTTAAACTTATCTCTAGATTATTTTTGTTTGAAAATACTAACTTTAGCCATCCATCTTGCGTGGTGGTAGGCTCCTGGGCGCATGAGGTGAATGCCACGGCGTGGTTGTGTCCCGAGTACCAGGAGCGTGATCTCTGCCACTTCCCGGTAATCGTCTCTGACGAAACCAGAAGCTGTGCACAGGAAGCTGACCGCCGCGTCCCGGAGTTCTATTAGCCACGTACTCTCCGCCAGATTCTCGACCTGCAGCTTGCAGTAGGTCGAGAGATCGAGCTCGTCCCATCTTCAAAAATAATAAACAAGAAAATTGCGTGAGAAAACTCTGAAGTTCCGGTTTGGCTTGCTGTTTTATAATCTAGTGGAATATCATGTGTCCTAACTTTACCTTGCACAAAAAATGAACTAACCTTCTCTTCAACTGCTGAAACAAAGGATCAGTTGGTGCCGTAGTCCTTCCGAGCAGGGTGACGGCTACTGCCCCCACGATAAGCTCTAGGACGTGATGACGGCATCCCAGCTGGAGTAGCGGTCGCCCGAGCATGTTTTCCAGCCGGACAACTGCACCCTGCACCCTCCCCGTGTTGGTGGAAGTGGTGTCGAAGCAGAGTCCGATGACGCTCTCCTCACATCCCCAATCTTCGAGAGCATGTATGGTTGCCCGCGCCTGCGACAGTCCGGTGCCGTCAGCAACAGTTGGGACTGACAGCAACTTTCCTTCTGTGCAATGAGGAGCCCTGGAGATGAGAATTGCTTGGCGGTGCTCCGCCGTTCCAAGGAAGTTCTGAAACACATGCCATATATTTCAATTTCATGGTTGTAAAGTAACCTATTTTTGTTCACATTCAGTTCTCTTTTTAAATGACATTATGCTTCATGAATCTCATTACTAAATTGATAGCTATGAAAACTTAATCAACTGACCTTGACCATTTTGCCATCCCAGTGGACAACAGTGTGCCTCGGTGGCGTGAAGGAGTCTTTCACAGCCGTCGCCACTTCACGGCGATGTGACACTCTTCCCCGGCGAGCCGTTTCTTTCGAGATGCTGAACTGATTGAGGTCTGCTGGTGGATCCGCCGAACGTGTGATAGCAGCAACAATGCTTACTACCTATGTAGAGAATGGAAAGTGGAAAGGAAACTGTCAAGAATACATGTGGGTTACGGGACACTTTAAAACTGACGCAATCGATGAATACTATACACAATACGCACCTGATTATTGGACATGCGGAAACGATCAGCCACTTCTATGACAGCAGGTGCAGTAAGGATGCGGCGAGGAAGATTGACAGACACACTTGGCTCTTTCGGCAGGGGGAACGCTAGTTCTGTCTCCGACTCTCCTGACATGCCAGTATCATCATTCTCCATGGCCTCATCTCCGGTTTCGTATGCACACTTTGAGGTTTGCGGCTCCTGGCGAGGACGTTTTCTTCCTTCCTGTAGCTTTCTTTTTACAGCGAAAACTTTATCGTTCCCGCTCATCGTTGCCACCCGAGGACCACGTTGATCGAGGTAGAAGTCAATGTCTTCTTTCTTGTCCTTGTCGGACAGCAGTCGATTCTTCTTTATATCCTCGACAGCGTCAGATGCTCCGATATCCCACAGCTTGTCCACACTGTCCGAAAACTTCTGCCGTTTTCCTCCAGCGTCAGTTTCTCGTTTTCTGCTCTTTTGGAGTAAGTGCCACTCTTTCCACAATGCCTCTAGCTTCCGTTCGCAGTTGAGCTTTGTGATTGTTTTAATGCGGGCCATGTTCCAAAACTTTAAGACGTTGTTTACGGTTTCTTTAAATGCGTCTTTCCTGTTAGCAGTGTACTGGATAACACTGAAGAAGTATTGCAAAACCTGCCGTGTTGTTGGCAATTTGCTACCACTGATGGAGGACGACGGTTGGCCAACTAAAAAAATTTCCGAGGCCGATCTTCGAGAAGGTAGCGATGTTATTTTCGCCTTTCCTTTTGATGACTCTCTATTTGTAGCTTCAAGAGTTCTTCCAGTTATGGTTGCCATCGATTTGTCCATGACAAAGGATGAGGAACTCAGACAGAATTTCAAAATGTTATGATCTGCAAAAAAAGAAATAGGTTAGGTACCTGGCACAGGCATAGTGCATTTTCTAATTACCTATATACATTATACATTCCGCCCGGGTATGGTGACTCATTTTTTTGAAAAGTATAGGTGATCGTGGTTTTTCCCATTATTTGGCACTATACTCGCACATTGGTATTACCTGTATACAGGCACAACCTTTAAACCGTTAGTCGTATGACATTGGCAGGCACACCAAACGACTTCTCTCATTAAGCGGATTCAGAAAACATCCCTACTTAATGATTTATCTTGATTCAGTAAAAAGTTAAAAAGTATGCATTTAAAAAAAAAAAACTAGTAATTTCAAGGTCGATGCGAGACCCCTAAATATTGATCAATTTTTGTAAAAATGGTACCAATGTGCTAGTATAGTGCCAAATAATGGGAAAAACCACGATTACCTATACTTTTAAAAAAAAATTGAAAAGTGGGCCACCCTAGTATACATTATTAGGGCTGAGTTCCCAGATTGCGCTATCCAGACATTTTTGACAGTTGGCTTAGAAATCCGTCAGCCGTCTTAGAAGGCAGCCATTTGATATAATTAAATGTCGTGTACGACCAAACGAATTAAATAAAACACCATTACATCATTCTGTTTATTTAGACGAATTAATGGATTCAATTTCACGAAAAATATAGAAAATAAGTATACAATGGTATTTATATGATCAAAAATAATAATAGCATAAGAAATACGAACGTTGACTATATAATCAAAATAAATATACAATCAAATGATGGAATATATCTGATAAAAAATAATAATAGCATAAGAAATACGAACGAGGAATACATATATATATATATATATATATATATATATAAAATCAAGAATATACAAAACGATGTAGTATAACCATCAATATCCATCATTCTGTTTATTTAGACGAATTAATGGATTCAATTTCACGAAAAATATAGAAAATAAGTATACAATGGTATTTATATGATCATAAATAATAATAGCATAAGAAATACGAACGTTGACTATATAATAAAAATAAATATACAATCAAATGATGGAATATATCTGATAAAAAATAATAATAGCATAAGAAATACGAACGAGGAATACATATATATATATATATATATATATATATATATATATTAAAATCAAGAATATACAAAACGATGTAGTATAACCATCAATATATTAGTACAGGAAAAAAATATATATACAGTTATATTAAATAATTAAACATATTGAAAATAATAAAATAATAATATACAAAACGTAGGAGTATAATCAGTTGCATATTAGTACAAGAAAAAAAAATATATATATAATTATATTAAATACGTAAATATATTGAAAATAAATATATATCAAAATACTTTATGTTCTACGGCGCCAAACACTAAACTAACACGTAATCGAGTCTACAATCACACCATTATTGCTTTGCACTACACGTTAAATCCGTCCAAACATTACATCACCGGTCAAGGTGTGCGGTCGCCGAAACTCGATATAAATGGCCTTCATATCGTTCAATACTATTTTTGTGCCCACTTTAAATTCGGTTGGCAAGTTATCTTTAAAGACGGTTAGAATACAATCAAAAGCACGCACAAAGAGGTCAGCGTTAACCACAACATCGTTATTAAATACAAGCTTATAAACACTCCTTTCCAATCGAGGGTTTTTTCTTACCGTTCCGAGCTTTTCAATCGTGAACTCTTCTTCACTGCATAGCGGCAATTGAAATAATCTTCCAAGTCTTAATTACAGTTACTCATTATATAGAAATACAGCTCTTCAGGGTGAACAGTGTAGGCGAGCTCTGCACTGTACCGCTCAAGTGCTTTGTACCAAAGTTCGGGATATTTCGAAGTGTCCAAACCTTTTAAATATGCATCCAGCTCTAGACCATTCTTGCCTTGTTCATTCCTACATTCGATAAATCCGTCGAGCGGAGCGGTGTATGCGTATTCAAAAACCGTGTCAAAATAAATCATATCCGTATCACGAGCGTCTAATATAGGCTTCAGCTTGCGGAATCCGACGATTTCAAGCATTCTGTCGAGGATGAAACGGTTTCGCGTAGGGACAAGAACGTTATTATCAGATGCATTCTTCCACATCAGTCGTATATCAATGCACGGCTGATCGTTATTTATACACAACGTGCAGTCAACGACATATGAGGGGGCATCACTAATCTGCTCTCTTCTTGTGCCTACACCTGCAGATATTTTGTAACGGTCCCCTCCCCACTTCTCAACTATCACGAAGACTCTATTCATCTCCTCAACACTTAAATAAATAACATTACGTTTACCAGAGTTTGCTTGCCTACAAGACGTTTGAATTACATAGTTAATGGCACCGGTTTCGCGCCTGAGAACGCGCAATGACTTCGTGACGGACACATCGTACACGGCGTTGAGAATGCTTCTCAAAGAAAGTTCCATCGTATTCGCGCGTCCAGCCAGTTCAAGCTCAAACATGACTATGAGCCACAGGTGGGCTGATCGGCTCGATGGGCGGAATGAGTGACGCCGATGAAACGTGTACGTGTTTGTTCGAACTCGTGTGTTTCGGAGTAGTGATGTAGATGGGTGGGCGGCTCGATGGGGGGAGCGAGTCACACCGTAAACTGCTGAAGCGTGTACGGGTTTGTTCGAATACTTGTGCCCCATTTTGCTGGGCAAAGAGAATTTTCCACTACATGAAGGAATACCGGTTTTAATGTGTTATCACTCACCAGACGTTCATTTCCACAAACTAAACATCTTCACAATCCGGTGCCTATTTGAGAGAAACATATGCCCATATTTATCCTTTTTGTTTAACAAGCGATACTCGTCTCTAAAGTCTGTTGAAAACTCACACAGGCCAATAGCCACAACCTCACTACAAACCTCGTCATGATATATATTACATAATATAGTGGTAAAAATTCTTAAGATTCTCCATGATGACAAGATTTACATTCTCAACCGTAGGGTACGAGTAGTCGGTATGATGTAACATGACATAATATCGCTTGTCAAACCACTCATCAACAAGACTCACTATCCATAACCGTTGCTTTTCTTCTGCACGTGTTGTTTCTTCTACTTCGCTGTATATGTGAGCTTTTATAAAGGTTAGGTCTACAACATACTTCAATACATCGCTTGTACTACGAAATCATACAATGCCCTCGCCAGAATAGCCGTAGAGTATTTGAACATCTTGGTCCGGCGCACGGTTCAGTGTAGCCTTAAGTGTATCAAAGGAGGGTGGAATAGGGAGTTTTCAGTATCCACCACATCTTCACACTTTGCCGAATACCACTTCATAAACGTTGAACACGCAATATTAAAGGTAGCCATTACTATTTTTCGTCTACGCGGGAGAATATACGTCTGAGATCAACGGTATGCAGAGGTCAACTGAGTACGTAGGGATAGAGATAGATTCAGGTAGTGGCAGAAATCACGTGACCGTTCCTACAGTTGGCGGAGCTTAGCTTTTTTCCCGTACACACACACACACACACACACACACACACACACACACACAGGCACGCACGCAAAGGAGAAAATAAAACCTTAATTGAAGCAAATATACGTAATAAATAAATATATCGGTAACAATACACATATATATAAATACAATCAAGGATTAAGGTAGCCAAAGGGTACGGTATCATAGGTACCAGGTACCTGGTAACGTTTCCTATAGGTGTTACGGCATACCTTCGTGCCCCTAAGTTCCTTCACACACCCCAGTTTCTGCGCCGGAAAATTGTGTGTCCGCACAGTCAGTTGGGGCGGCTGGTCACCCTCATCTTCCAAGCACACTTGATCCTTTAACGAGGAGTCAAAGTTAACGACTCGACGGTTAGCATGGTTAAGCGGGATACCCTTAGCCTTCACGATATACTTCATATCTTCCCCCTCCCTCACCCGTACCCCATAGGTTTTAGGCCCTGTTGATACAAATGAGTCTGCGTATGCACCATCACCATACTCATCCTTGATCTCGTCAGTTAGCTCTCCGAGCTCTCAGCATACAGCACCCTCCGTCCAAGAGAGTGCAGTAGACCCCAAAGTTTGATGAGGGCGTAGGCCGTTGTGAAGCTGGCTACAGGTATGTTTGTTACCCGTGAGGTATCTGTGGCCAGATCGGTGATGTTGTACTTTATTATGTAAGTATTACCTCCATTCACGATCTCCATAACCTCTTATTCGGGAGCGTTGGCGTAATCCCAGAATTCCTTCAGTATAACTTTGTGCCAAATGAACGTTACCTTTGCCAATATTCTGTGCAAATTTCCCCCAAACACTGTTTAGACACAACTTTGCACTATAGCGCTTGCCATGATTCTTAACAATTTGTGAGCGGTCAAGCTGTATACTTTCATGGGCACGGTAACGCTGAATATAAGCCGATTTTTCATCTTCGGTATCAACCCCTCGCGGATATCCTGATGCTTCTACTTTAGCCTTTAAAAAAGCGTTTATATATGGTGTTAAAAGGTTGGGTAGCTTCTGAAACCTCCACACCTCATGTATCTTCAATATTCTGTACCCATGGCGAACGGCTAGGTCCATCTCAGGGCTTGTCTATACACCTCTGATCTTACGCTGGTTGGTTGTATGGTTACAATCACCGTTGTTCTCCTGTGCGCACTTCACGCACAGGGGAAACATGAGCTTGTGATCTATAACGACGGGTAAAATCGGCATCCATAAATCGCGAGGGGGAAACACGTCTACGAAAGAGAGTTCAAAGTAGCGCTGATTGAAGTTAGCTGAAAACTCCTCGATTCTTGGTATGGTGGGACCCACCAGTTTTTCAAGCGCACCTACGGGATACGGATTGTTCTTCATCACGTAGGGGTGTAAAAAACAGAAGTCGTAGTAATGGAGTTTCACGACCTCCGTAGGCGGAAAGTATCCTTGAATGGGTTTGTACGCCCTCCAAACAAGCTGTCACCGCATATGAGGGAGTCCAACACCATTGAACGTTTGATGGCTCTTATTTTTTCACGGTACTGGTCAGGGTTGGGGACTGTTCGCCGCCGCCCTTTCGCCGCCGGAGGTTCGCCACTGCCGGTTCGCCTCCAGCGATTCGCCGATGGGGACTATTCGCCACCAGGGACAATTCGCCACCATCAATTTATTTAAATTGGCAATAAAACAAATTTTTGTATAAGCTATATATTGAAATGAAATAATTAAACAGTTATTTATAAAAATGAGGTAAAATAAGGAAATTTCAATTAATTTAATAATTATGTCAAATGCAAACAGTATATTTATTGAAAATAAATCAATAGTTATTTAAAAAAATTAGATAAATAAAATTTCAGTTCATTTGATAATTATGTGCTAAGCCTCGCAAATATTCTGAACAGTCTCTTTCACCATACTCCAGCACGATTTTCTTAATTCTTGCATCCATGTCACGATATTATTTTAGCTTCAGTGTCGGGTGATGGCCAGCAATACGTTGTTCCATATAAAAGTCACGACCTTTTTGTACTTTGACTAACGATTCAATAAACTTCGATATAGTGGGATGATGAGCTCCAAGTTCAAAGGCAAGTTTTCAGTGTGCAGCTTCGGCGTGCTTATTTGTCCTATCTTCGTCATTGATGGTTGTCTCGTATACACTCCACATGTCATGGGGAAAAAAGGGGACTCTTCTACTGGTGCCACTCCTATTGTAGAGTCCAATATAATTAAATTCAAACCAGTTCAGCATTGGTTGCAATTCTTGTGGCAATTCATTGGCAAGTGCTTCTACATGGGCATCAATGTCAGCAATTGGCACAAAAGCATGAGCAATTACCATTTTTGCTTTTAATGCAAAGTCAGAATCGGTATTGTATTGCTGGGTGGCTCCAATTGCAGCAATATGTCTTTGCATGCTCTGCGCCAAATGAAAGAAACAGCCTTTGATCCTAGCTTCAGGAAAACATTCTCTCATAGCAATGATAGCTGCCTGCTCAAAATCACAATGGATACACTGTGATTTTTAGGCTTAGCATCTTTCATATAACAATTTAGGGTGTGTCGAATTTTTCAACTTTCAAATTCCAAATATGAGGGGTGCTAAAAAGTTGCAGCATGACTTAGGAATTCTAAAGATATTTTTGTTAATTTAATATAATTTAGTTTTGTTTGGTAAGAAGCTACATAAAAATAGTGACTTTTTTTACTTTTTTGTGGAATTATATAATAATTATTATATTAATAATTATATATGCTGTATATATAATGCACTGCTGCTTTTGCTTATTTCACAGGTTGAAACATATTCATCAGTGTGCTGAAGATTACTTGTCCGTCAGTGCTACCATCCTAACCAGTGGGAATTGACCTACAATGGCTTCTAAAAGGAGGACAAGACTGGGGACATTCACACATATGAGCAACCTAATTGGAACTGGTAGAGAGTTGTTGCCCTCTGAACTCCCAACTCTGCGAGACGTTCTGAAATATGGGCTATTGCTAAGAGAACAAAGTGGTGAGGATGTGAGAAACTACCCAGCAGTCAGTCTTGCAAAGGACATTTACCCTAAAGTGCTTGAAAAGTGGGAACGAGCAAACAGTTCTTTTGTAGCCCCCGTTGTAAATTCACGAGTCACAATCTTAAACAAGATCCAAGAGAGCTGGGAGCAGGCCAAAAACATTCTTGGGAGAGGAAAGCTACATGTCAAAGAGGCTTTCATTGCAAAACTTGACAAGCTTTTTGACATCCTCAGTTGCAAGTGTAAAATTGTTCTCTGCCCTGAATTTGGCTACCTTGCAGATGCTGGTTGCAAAAACGAAACTCACATTAACTGTACATGCCCTAGGGAGATGAAGATCCCTGTGAAGGAACTTGCTTTCATTAAAGGTCAGAGAGACAAGTCTGGTTCTATTGGACCACATCAGATTGGCTTGCCAGATCAACCTGAGCACAACAGACAAGTCAAAAAGCAGAAGCGGCAAGAAGACGAAAGAAGAAGGCTTGCTGAATATAAGCAGACAAGTAAGCAGGATGTTTCAATGCCATCAAATGAAATAATTTTCTCTGATGATGAAAATGAAGAACAAATAGCTGATGCTCAAGATGGAAAGGATGGAAGTTATGAAGTGACATTAGAAATACCAAACACGTCTTCAACTTCCAATAAAAAGCCAGAGTACAACACATTAGAAATACCTAATGTTGCTATGCATAGCATCAGATATGGTGTTGGCCTGCGTGCCACAGCTGCCATCACCACTGCTGCCTTTATGGATGCTGGCTTGATCACTGAAGAAGACAAGAGACTTGTAGTTGATCACAATAAAGTCAAGAGGGCCCAAGAAAAAGTTATGAGATCCCTGGATCAGGAATTTGATGATCTTTGTAAGAAGGGTGAAATTGACTGCATCTTCTTTGACGGCCGTCAAGATACAACTAAAGTTATGCTGAAAGCAGACAATTCAGATCGTCAGTTCCACAGCATCATCAAAGAAGAGCATTATTCTGTGTGCAGTGAGCCAGGTGGAAGATATCTCTACCACTTCACTCCTGAGAAAGGCTCAACGAGAAAAAAACCTGCTGAAGTTATTGCTGATAATCTTGTAGATTTCATGAAGAAGAAGGGCATTGATAAAAGCCTGGAAGGCCATTGGAGGTGATTCTACAAATGTTAACACTGGCTGGGAGGGTGGTTCCATGCATTGGGTAGAGGTCAAGCTTTGCCGTAAGCTGATCTGGTTGGTTTGTGCCCTCCACACTAACGAGTTACCCCTGCGACACTTGATCACAGCACTGGATGGGAAGACCTTGTCTAACAACAAGTGGACAGGTAACATTGGCAAGATGCTAGACACTGCAACCGAACATGAAATTGATCCTTCATTCACCAAACTCTCAATTGGAGAGCCTCTTACTTCACTGAGTGACACTGTCGTAAAGGATCTCTCTACTGATCAAGCGTACGGGTATAGGATCACACAGGCCATAAGGACAGGAGAACTTCCCACAGATCTGGCCCTTCTTGAAATTGGTCCAGTGAGCCATTCAAGGTGGTTGACAACAGCAAACAGGCTTTGTCGCATATGGGTTTCAAAACATGGCCTTAAAGGCAAAACCCTCAACAACTTAAGACTGATAGTGGAATACATTGTTGGTGTGTACTACCCCTGTTGGTTCAACATCAAAGTAAAACACTCTTGGGTGGAAGGCCCACGCCACATCTTGTTTCAGCTGCGGCTAGTTAGGCTGCAAAAGAAGGCTGTAGTGGATGCTGTTTTGCCAACTATCAAGCGCTCAGCATGGTATGCATTCAGCGAAATGATAATCCAGACACTCTTGTGCTCAGATGACAGAGAGGAGAGGAGAGCTGGTGTCCAAAAGATTGTTGACATGAGGGATGGAGATGATGACACACTTGGAGATCTTTCTGTACGTCCCAGGAAGACACCTTCCATCAACCCCAGTGCTTCTTCCGTGTTGGAGCTGACAGACTGGTCTGACGGGGTATTTGAACCTCCTTTGACATGTAAACTGACTACAGCGGAAGTAAAGAAGTTCTTTTTCTTTGACAAGCATATGCAAGTTCCACAGTGGCCCTGTCATGCTCAGTCAATAGAGAGGTGTGTGAAACAAGTCACAGAGGCAGCAGGCAGGGTGTATACACATGAGAAACGTGAGGGCTATATCAGAGGCCAAGAAGCAAGTCGGCGGTTGATGTCCAAGAACGAATCAAAGCAAGACTTGATGAAACTTGTTGTTTAAATATTTTTTTTTACTGATGTCATTACTTTCTAATGTTGTTTTATGATTACAAGGATATGTTTTATGATTACTAGGATATGTTTTATGCAGAGAAATTAAAATTTTTATAGCATTACCTGACATTTTGAGAAGCTAAAATTAATAAATGTTGTTTTCCGAGAGCAATTTATGTGCTTTTTAATCAAACGTAGATTTACCAAGCTAAGTGTTGAGCAATCACAAAAATAATAGCAGATTTGAATTCTTCACATCCAAAAACATATTTTTAAAACCCCTCAGTGAAGGAATTGGCAAAAATTAATTTTCACCTCCCAAATTGACACACCCTAATATAACATACATGCTTCACCAGCCGCGGATCCAGGGGGGGGGGGGGGGGTCGACGGGGTCCGGACCCCCCTGCTCACGGTAACCAACGATTTTTCGATTATGAGGTTTTGGCACGCCCAGGCCCGTTGCCTGGGTGTGTGAACAAGCAGGATTTTGATAACGGGAATATACTTCAAATCCATCTAAAGCTATTTTCAAATGTGAAAATTTCCTACCGAGGGGGGATACCCCCCGTCGGGCCCCCCCCTGGCGATCGCTTCGCTTGCGCGTCCTCGGCCGAAGACATATCAGTAACGAGCCCCACCAAGACTGGACCCCCCTCTGCTTAAATTCCTGGATCCGCCCATGTTCACTCCACCCGCCTTATATTTTTCAGGACAAGTAGAAGAGCGAATTTCATCGCATTTATATTTGAAATTCCCCCACTTCATCATGTGAAACATACCGCACTTACAAATCCTCATTTTCCTGCAAGTGCCAATTGATTTATGGAGTTCAAAGCATTTATTATTGAAAAATGTACAGAACACACATTACATACCCTCTTCTCGGTTTCAACTACACGGCTTTCACAATTGGAGCTTTTACACTGCTCACATACCATGTAGCAATGCTTACAATGTTCAACCATATCATCAGCAAACTCGAGACATCCCTTACGCAAACCATGATGCCTTCCATATGTTCGACTTTTATCGTAACTAGCGTAGAGAGCTCTTATGTTACGGATGGGGAGATACGATGTTCCTGACAATCCTAAATTAAGTAGTGGTCTTGTACGATCTCTCACGCTGCTTTTAAAAACATACACAGTCTGACGATGATCATCCATTCCAAATACGACTATACGTGCATTCGGATCAAATGTAGAATTCGGACCCCAGCCTTCTTTAGTTAGCTTTATAAGGCTAACTAACGAAAATATCATGACCTAACCTAACCAATCGTCAAGGGCGTACAGTTAACCTAACGATTGGTTAGGTTAGGTTGTGATATTTTCGTTAGTTAGCCTTATAAAGCTAACTAAAGAAGGCTGGGGTCCGAATTCTACATTTGATCCGTGCATTCATTTCCTGTTCGACCCTTCTTAGTTCTTCAGGACCCATATTACACTCAAACTCAAGCTTACAATCTGAAGCCAGTTTACGGGCACGCTGCACAACTGTGTGCAGCCAAATTTTTTGCGTCCATGTATTTAGCACAGTAAACATATGAGCTAAGACTATTGCTATAAAACCACAACCACGATCGACGTTTAAATGCTTTCTGTAAATAACCGGAGAATTGAAATTAAGAGTATAAGATGTGGCACTATGACCCGCACCCCGGAATACTCTGTCAATATCTACCATGAAGTTGTCCATATTGAAGGCTGTACTACTTTTAAAGGCCTGCATTATACGCAGAAGATATATTCTATGTCTACAGCCGCCAAACGTCTGAACGGTATTACTAGCTAAAAATCATCTACGTCCCCGTCATCTGACCCGAATCTGAAGGACAACCTCGTCCGGACTTCACGTTCGTCGCGGTTCTGAAGGGAAAACTCCACAACACGTTCATCTACGCGTCGCAGTCCGTTGGTATACAGCGATCCAGGATCAACCCTGACCACGTACCGATTTCAAGTCAGGGCATGGGTCGGGGTAGCGGTGCGCACCAACTCGAATGTTATACCATCCTCCACAGTATAAGAAGCTGCTGTGGAGGAAGTAACCGGAACTGAACAGGAATAATGGGGCATATTTCTAACAACCGGCGTAATCCTGGCACGCTTTATACCTGACGTGAAGGGCTCTTCATCATGCTTCCGCTTCAGGTGTCGCTGGTGAGGGTTCGTCAGCGGGGAAGGATTCTGTAGCTATACGGCCATCGGGTTTATCTGTTATATCGATGATGGGGGGGTTGTACAATGTCGTCATTCACGGTTTGTGGAAGAAGAAAAACAAAATATATGTAGTAGCACTCAAAATTTGTAATATTTTGTAAATGACCCACTTAGGGGTATGACGTGTTATAGATGGAATCTGTAGAAAAATTCAAGTTCACAAGCCCCTCCACATGTATTATATCTGGCCCTACAGGATGTGGAAAAACTGTATTTATGCTTAAAATCATTAAAGATAAGGGGGAGATGTTCTCAAAATTTGTGGATAAAGTAATATGGTGCTATTCGACATATCAGTCAGTGTTCAACGAGTACCAAGATGAAATTTTGTTCCACAAAGGTGTATATGACGTTAATTCGTTAAAAGGTAATGAGTATACAGTTATTGAAATTGACGATCTCATGTTGGAGATGGATAAAACGTTTGCCGAGACATTTACAGTGTTCTCCCACCATCTTAACATAAGCGTATTCTTCATCAACCAGAATCTATTTTTCAAAAATAGATACATGCGCGATGTGTCGCTAAATACACAATATCTAGTCTTATTCGCACAACGTAGAGATGTGTCACAAATTGGGGTATTGGCCAATCAAATGTTCGCGAATCAGCGTAAGGAGTTTTTGGAGGTTTATGAAGAAGCCACAAGTCAGCATTATGAATATTTGCTTTGTGACCTTCACCGCGAAACACGTTTAGGGTGTTTCTAAGAACGAATATATTCCTAAACGAACCTGAAACGGTGTATATTCCAGAATGACAAGTAGGCTGAAGAAATATCTTGAATTAATAAAAATCTAACAAAGATTGCCCCGGGCACTGCAACAGATGTTTGTTAAAAATATCGACTCCGACTTTTTATAATGCATTTGTGAAATCTGTCTTAATGTTATAGAATGTAATGTGCCAATGAAAACCCTCAGAAGGCTCACTTACGTCGTTACAAGAACATAATACGTGCGCTCGCTCATAAAAGTCAAACTGTGGGGAAGAAAAAGTGAATTATTGTACAAAGAGGAGGATCATTCCTCCCCATCTTATTTTCAGGTTTGGGGCCTTTACTGACTAGATTAGTATAATGAAGAAGGTGTTAGTGATTCCGCACGAGGTGTATGCGTCATTGCAAAGTTCAAAGATTCCAGACACGGCTCTAGAACCCCGTAAAAGAAGGCTTAAAAGAGTGGAAAGTGAGTTGATAGACCTATTAAAAAGTGAAAAGTCACCTGATGAGAAAAGGATCTTGTACCAAGAGGCTTTGCAGAAATTTCTTTATGAGTACGAAGATTATAAGAATCCGACAGAGCTCCCCGTGGTTATTACGCACAACGCGAGCAAAGCTGAGCATGGCAACACAGGACCTGGGCCCGACGTTAGAGATGACCAACCAAAGAATAACGGAACACAACATATCGAACATGTATTAAAAAGCAGTCTCCCGCATACATTGAGGAATAAAGGCTTAAGTCTTTATAATCTATTGAGTGAAGACCCCATCATACAGTGGGCCGATACAGGCGACGTCATTGTTGAAGGAACAAGGGTACAGGGATCCAATATCGTTGACATTGTCCATGATCTGGTGAGAAAGTGGGACAGGCCCTCACCAACAGGATGGAAGCATATTAAAGCAAGACTACAACAAATAAATGTCCCCAAAACATTGATAGGTAATCTGAATAGGTTAAAAGACTTGGAGCAAGTCTTGTATGTGTCACAACTGAGTACGCCATCGCCCCCAGCAGTAGCGTCTCTGAAAAGGAGAAAGAAGAAAAGAAACGGCCAACCTTATCCACGTGTTTCTAAAATACGCAAATGGTTAACATATTAAGTAAACGCTATTATGACATTCTTAACCCCGCCTCCTTTGGAGGCGTTAATAGACTGTACAGAGGTGTTTATGGAGTAGGGAAAACAGATGTTGAGAGTTTTTTGCGGGAGCAGGATCTTATACACTTCATAAGCCGGTGAGAAAAAGGTTTAAAACAGCCAAGACAACAGCGGCTTCGATTGACTCTATTTGGCAAGCGGATTTAACAGACATCCTATTCATAGTAGATGTATTCTCTAGATATCTGTGGCTAATTCCACTGAAAAATAAATCGCCTGAAACAGTTGCTAAAGCTACCAAAACGTTGATGTTAAAAAAAGATAGGGTTCCTGGCTATTTTTGTACGGATATGGGGAAAGAATTTATAGGCCGCGCTTTTCAGAACATGCTGACAGAGTTTAATATCAGTTACTACATTAGCTGTTCTATACATAAGGCCTCTTTAGCTGAAAGAGTTCAAAGTACCATAAAGGAACGCATGCATCGTTATTTTACACATAAAAACACATACAGATATATAAACATTCTGGAGTCATTGGCGTCGTCATACAACCGTTCACAACCCCGTACGATTGGCAGAACACCTAACGAAGTTTTAGAAAGAGGTACGTGTCCAGAGGTGAGAAGAGATGGAGCACCGCCACCACACTCTACACATTTCAAAATCAATGATTATGTAAGGCTATCACGTTCGGGAAATAAATTCGCGAAGGGATTTGAGCAAGGATGGACACGTGAGATTCTTAATGTTAGTGCTATGAGACCTAAAGGCGAGATAATGCTGTATTACGTTGAAGATTTGAATGGGGAAGAGATCGCAGGATTCTTTTACCGCGAGGAGTTGCAGAAAGTGACATTTAATTTAGGAAAAAGTGTGTTTAAAATTGAAAATATTTTAGGCAGCAAAGGTTCAGGAAAGAGAAAAATGTACCCTGTGAAATGGCTGGATTACCCAGAAAGCTTCAACACCTATATAAAAGGTGCCGCAACAATGAAGCTTAAATAGTATGCAACATGGCGCCTAGCCACTTCTATGTCACACTCCCGTCCTCCTCTTCCCTGTCTGTACATCCTAACAACACCATGGCCAACTTTGTGACAGAACTCTACCGACCCATTGAATTGGAACGTGATTCTTATGAGGTGGGTTTATGTGAACAGTTAGCCACTAAATTTTTAAATCTTGAAAATTAGCAAATCATATTTCTGATCCTTAGAAGAATCGATGAGTGCGAAAAATTAGACATAACCTTAGACAATAGTATGCGATCAGTCCTGTTCGGTGAGGTACAGTACTATAGCACAAATGTATCGCTAGGAATCGGCTATTATGACAGCCGTGGACATTGTGAAGGGGTTAAACAAGAGACTTGAAAAGTCGTACCTCACAAACGATTTACTTTTTGAAGTCGTAAACATAGACACGCCTGCATGCACATTGAAGTTAAAATCAACGCTTAGTAGAAATGAGGGGTCCCGCGTCTTAAGGTACCTAGGCGCCAAAATTAAAATTCGCCAGAAATCGCCTCCAAAGTTCAGCAATATTCTCGCAAAAGTATCTTTGTTATTAATTGAGCTAGAACGTTCATTTTTGGCTAAATTAGAGTTCTAAGTATGCTAATGAAGATGTTGGTGAGATTTTGGAATAGATTTTTATATTTTATTTATATATATATATATATATATATATATATATATATATATATATATATTTTTTTCTTATTATGCCGAACTTTGGGTGAACGTTTGACTGCCGATAGAGGTGAAAAAAGTAGTTCCCTTGATAAGGTTTTCAACCATACTTCTATTGTCATTAGGTCATTATAACCCAAACCACGCGATAGAGGAAGGGTGAAAATAGTGATATCCATCAAAAACACGTTTTTGCCTGTGGTGGTGCTTAGGTATCTTAAGACGCGCGACCCCTAAAATATTAAAGATAAAGAGCTGCTCACAATTGTGGCTGAGGGCCGATATAGCGCAGCTCTCCAAAGAGATACCTTTCACGAGGCACAGCACGACTTGTCCAGCTTAATGTATCAGTTGAAGATGGAGAAATTGGGTGAAAGCTCTCCATCCCCAGACATGTGCCATATTTACACAATATCGTAGAGCATCAATTTGTTGGGAACACCCAGGCGCGCCTGTTGCGAATTGCACACATCCCCAACCATAGAGGGAAAAGTTTGAGCATTACATATGACAAGCCCCTTTATGTGAATGTTGCGACTTATTTATTAACCAACATCTCGATATATATATAAGAACGCTTCAGGGGAAAAAATTTCCCATTCGGTGATGGGAGCTTAACAGTGAAGCTACACTTTCGTCGGTTATAATGATCTGAAGGCCACTCACAGTATATCGAGGGGTGAGATATCAGCGTGGGAGTGGGCTTGGATCCATTTTTTTCAACCATACTACGCACCGCTGTCCCACTGTTGAAGACGGGCGCCAGATACCTAGGGAGGAAGGCGTTACAATCAGGTTTTAACGCGGCAGAAGACAAAATGGGTGGAACTAAATCTAAAGAAGCTCTAAAAAACATTTAAAACGTACACGGGACGAAATCATCAAAGATGCAAAGAGAAAAATGCGTGGTAGCGGAAAGAAGAGAGCTGCCAGGAAGAAGGGGTTACCATCACGTAGCGCTAAACGTAAAAGGAAATAAAAAAAGAAGTGCTCTAAGCGTGTGAAGCCTATGGCGGATCATTTTTTAACTGATATAAACTGAGGACACTACTCTCACGAATCATAGGCTGATTACTAGTTGTCGAGAGAGGTGGTACTATTTCTGACTCGTCATGGCGCGTTTCATCCATCCGTGTAGTTCACAATGCTGTAAATCGGAACTGTCCCTCTTTGATATGCTCCCCACTCAGGTCTCCATTGAACACAGTGACTTTATTACAATTAACCCATTAAACACAATTAGTTCGCCGAGTGCCCCTATAGAATTCGTGGTACCCAGTTCAGGCCCCTACTTTTTTGACCCGAGCTGCATAAACATGTACGCTAAACTGCGTATAGCCCATTCAGATGGAACGGACTGCGATGATAGTTACTCTGCATACCCTGAAACCAACTTTCTACACTCCATATTCAGCCAGTGTGAGGTGTATTTAAATCAGGTTAACATCTCGGCAAGAACGGGGTATTATCACCTATGAGCCTATCTGGAAAATGTCCCCAACTTTCCAAAGAAGCGAAGGGCACCTTTTTAACCGCCGAGGGCTATTACCAGACTAAAGATGAAAATGGTATAAAGGATAAATTTAAAAATTCTAAAAAAAAGATACACCAGTGTTTTGGACGCCTGCATAAAGACTTCACATTCGAGGAGAAACTGCTTATGAACGGCATCGATCTGAAACTAAAGCCCAACCGCACGAGTCCTGAGATCTGCATAAATCTAGGGTCTGATCAAGAAGAGGGCGCGAAATCTGTTGTGATTCACATAATGGAGACGTATTTGCGTGTACGCCGAGTGAAACGGAGTTCACCAAAACAAATAGAAATTGAGAAAGATTTTATACACATACAGTAAAATACCCAATTAACAGGGTACAGATCAAACTATACACGGTGCCCGCAGGGTTGGCCTCGAAGCAACTAGAAAACGTGGCCCTTCGAGTTCTACCTAAAAGGATATTAATTGGAGTGCAGGACCACGCCTCGACGAATGGAAAATATAAAAAGAGTGCCTTTAAATTCGAGAATTTCGGCCTTAAAAACGTGACTCTATACGTGAATGTCATCGCTTTGGGAGAGACTATGATTACGGACTACTCATTAGACACTGTGTTCCCGCTCTGCGCGAGAGCTTATAGTAGTCTGGCTCATAATGCAGGTGCATGTAACGAACTTGGGTTTGGCGTAACGCAGAAAGAACTTGTCGAAGAATTTAACATTTATTCATTTGATATTACTCCTGACTTGTCTGCTAGTATATATACGCAATTAAGTCCACAACAGAGTGGGAATATCTCAGTCAGGTTGGAATTTGCCAAGCCTATAGACGCGCCTATTAGTGTACTCGTGTACCTCGAATCACAAGCACTAATAGAAGTTGACCTTTTCAGGAACGTGGTCACAGACTTTTAAAATGGACGCGAATACACGCCAGAGAGTAATGAAAAGTGACCGATTCACACGCTCCAAATTTGTCGGCGTGTTTGCGAAGAATGAAATATTGAAATTGTCAACTACGAGAAACTGGTACGGGATTATCGTGAACACCGACATTGTGGGGGGGTGAGGGAATTCATTGGTTTGCAATCTATTTTAAAAATAGGTAAAGAATGTACTATTTTGACTCACTCGGCACTCAGCCCTGGAATGATCCTGTTATAGTAAAATGGATCGAGCAGATACTGTACATGTACCTGAGATTGTATTGAACCCGTACCGCTTTCAAGGATATTATAGTAACACGTGCGGCATTGCATTGCATTTCTCATGCACATATCACGTGGGAAGAGATTTATAAATTTTTAAAAATTATTCGATTTGTGCCAACCTGAAATGAATGATGAAACGGTATGCAGACAGATAAAAAAAAGGTTCCTATATGTTAACACCCGCTGTATTGTGTAAAGGTGTATATCTATATTGTGTAAAGGCCTATTTGTCGTCATTAAGACTTATTTAATGGACACTGGTTCCGCTTTGTACATTTTTTCTACCATTTAATAAATTAAATGAAAATACAATGCGTTTTGTTCTTAACCCCCAAAAAACACTTACATTAATTCCTCGATGACCTGCCATTCGTTGGACCGGATGTGAGCCAATACCTCGACCTCTGTGTTCAGGTCGCTGGATGGTTGTGCGGTAAAGCATCCATATCATTTATTCTCCTTTCATCAAAACGAAAAGTAGCTAAAACACGATCAAGTTCCGCATCGGTCCTTTAAGGAGAAGTTAACATGATTATTTCATGCTAAATCAAATAAAGTTAAATACAATTAAACTAGTTTAATTGAAGAGATACAATAGGGAAAAATCCCGATTAGGACGCCTGGCAAATTGTAATCACAAAGCAGATATCCTGACAGGTTTCAAAAGTAAGAGTGCTAAGACATCGTCTGCCGGCAACGGGTCTCGAGCCCGCAGACAATTCTTAAAAGTTTTGTTAATTTTAAAAACCTATCTGTAGAACTTTCTATAAATTATCGAGAAATGTACGTATTATTAAAGCCACACCATATATATATATGCCGAAATAACCGCGAAGGAAACAGAGAATGGGCAAAGCAAGTACACTAATTTGCAGCTCAAAAGGAAGATTAGCTGGGTTTGCTAAGACATCGTCTGCATGCAACGGGTCTCGAGCCCACAGGCAATTCTTAAAAGTTTTTAATATTTCTAAAATCCTACTGCGGTGCTGTTTTTAAATTTTAAACTTATCGAGAAATGTATTATTGAAACCACACCATATATATATTTATATATATGCCGAAATAACCACGAAGGAAACAGAGACTGGGAAAAACAAGTACACTAATTTACAGCTCAAAAGGAAGATTAGCTGGGTGTGCTAAGACATCGTCTGCCGACACCGGGTCTCGAACAGTCTGCGTTGAAAGTAGGGCGTTCCCGTCCACGGGGTTGAAAAGGTGGAGCGCAGCCGTTGGGTAGAAATCTTCATTTTCAAACAATTCGGGAGAGTTGTAGAGCGACTCTTGGCTCATGGTTAGGTATTTCAAAAGCATTGAGCGAAAAAAATGACTGAACTGAGGCCCTGAGATGAAGTGACCTCTTTTATAAATGGGGCTCGTGATTGTGATCAACCCACAACACACGAATCGCGAGCTTCCGAATGGCTATCAGTGAATTTTGGGCGACCCTTGACGCATAGGCACGCCTAGCCGCCAAACAGAGGTTCTGGGGTCCGCCCACAGGGTTGTGATTGGCTGCCCCGTGAAATCTGGGGCGTGTCAGATATTCCCATTCGTAGAGAGAGAGAAATGCGTTGTTTTTTATCTTGTATTCTGCCCCGATGTCATGGTGGGGATTTGAACGTATGATGAGCAATCATTTATACGAGGAACTTAACGAGATTGGAAGATAAGTTTGTAAATGAGTTTATTGTACCCCATGTAAAATAGGTTCGGAAAAATTTATTTCCTCTGAAATAAAAAGCGTCACAAACTGGAAGGTAATTTCAGAATCAATTATCCATGAAGGGAAAAATCATCAGTGCGCGAAGTTCGAGACAATTCTCGCTGCTGTAAAAGTTTAATGGGGCCCAGATTTAGCGAACGATACAATAAATAAATTTTTTAAAAATGACAGAGTATTCCGGGTTACGGGTCATTAAGTCGAAGTTTATCTAGCGTCTTCATGAAACACAATTTCAGGACGCTGTTTAATATAATTAATATATATATATATTTATATCCTTTTATTGTTGAGCTGTTTACTTCGTTTAATTAGGAAATGTTTAAGGGGGAATTTGTTTATACTGCCTTACCTTCTCTCCATTTCCCTCAAGCTTTACACTCCAACTTAGCCCTACTTTTAAACGGGATATATATAAACGTTAAACTGAAAGTCAATTGCGCGTGAAGTTTAAGCTTTATGATGTCTATGCCTCGACACAGTAAAACTTCTGCGGAGGGAAGTTAATTTATTGGAATTTTAAAACGATATTATCTATCGCAACCGCCAAACTGTCACCGCTACACTCACCAATTTTCAGAACGCTGTTTAATATAATGGTGTATATATATATATGTATAATATATATATATATATAAGAGCGCACGCGAGAGAGAGAGAGAGAGAGAGAGAGAGGGAAATAAACAAACGGGTAAACAACATAATCGAGTGTTGCAATACAGTTTAACGGGATCCCCTAGTTTCCTGTTAATCTGCCAACCGTAGATGAATGTTTACACTCCAACTTAGAACTACTTTTAAACTGGGATAATATATATATATATATATATATATATATATGGGAATGAACTCAGAATGGTCCCCTGAGTTTTTTATGATACACACAGACCGTGCATGGAACAAGGAACTCTTCTGGGATAATTAAATCCACTATAGTCCGAATAAGTAATGGTAAATGACAAATACCATAGTTTTTCTTTTTCATGATGCTAGCCCGACGTGGGCAACGGGTCACTCGCAAAGAGGTCCCATAAATATAGCTTCCCTCACCAGCTATCTGCAAAGCAGACAGGATCCAGCTTTGGGACAAGGATCTAGGTAAAGCAGCCTAGCTCTGCTAAATTTAGAACCTCAATATAAGCAAAAGACTCGCTGTCCTCACGTCAGATTGAATACATCAAAGAAAAAGGGGTAACTATTTTATTTTAGCCAAAAACCAAAACTTAAACCTCAACTGGCAGAATTGAGCGTCCACTTTTCAAGGCACATAACATGTCTGTTTCAAGATGGGAATGAACTCAGAATGGTCCCCTGAGTTTTTTATGATACACACAGACCGTGCATGGAACAAGGAACTCTTCTGGGATAATTAAATCCACTATAGTCCGAATAAGTAATGGTAAATGACAAATACCATAGTTTTTCTTTTTCATGATGCTAGCCCTACGTGGGCAACGGGTCACTCGCAAAGAGGTCCCATAAATATAGCTTCCCTCACCAGCTATCTGCAAAGCAGAGAGGATCCAGCTTTGGGACATGGATCTAGGGAAAGCAGCCTAGCTCTGCTACATTTAGAACCTCAATATAAGCAAAAGACTCGCTGTCCTTACGTGAGGACAGCGAGTCCTTTGCTTATATTGAGGTTCTAAATGTAGCAGAGCTAGGCTGCTTTCCCTAGATCCATGTCCCAAAGCTGGATCCTGTCTGCTTTGCAGATAGCTGGTGAGGGAAGCTATATTTATGGGACCTCTTTGCGAGTGACCGGTTGCCCACGTCGGGCTAGCATCATGAAAAAGAAAAACTATGGTATTTGTCATTTACCATTACTTATTCGGACTATAGTGGATTTAATTTTCCCAGAAGAGTTCCTTGTTCCATGCACGGTCTGTGTTTAACATATAAGTTTCTCAGGGGACCATTCTGAGTTTGTGTATATTAAACGGACGTGTTATGCCTTGAAAAGTGGACGCTCAATGTCCCGGTTGAGGTTTAAGGTTTTTTTTTTTTTGGCTAAAATACAATAGTTACCCCTTTTTCTTTGATTTATTCAATCCGACGTGAATGCAACGAGTCTTTTACTTATATAGTGGTTCTGAATGTTGTGGGACTAGGCTTGCTTTAAACCCTAGATCGATGTCCCAAAGCTGGATCCTGTCTGCTTTGCAGATAGCTGGTGAGGGAAGTTATATTTATGGGACCTCTTTGCGAGAGACCCGTTGCCCACGTCGGGCTAGCATCATGACAAAGAAAAACTATGGTATTTGTCATTTACCATTACTTATTCGGACTATAGTGGATTTAATTATCCCAGAAGAGTTCCTTGTTCCATGCACGGTCTGTGTGTATCATAAAAAACTCAGGGGACCATTCTGAGTTCATTCCCATCTTGAAACAGACATGTTATGTGCCTTGAAAAGTGGACGCTCAATTCTGCCAGTTGAGGTTTAAGTTTTGGTTTTTGGCTAAAATAAAATAGTTACCCCTTTTTCTTTGATGTATTCAATCTGACGTGAGGACAGCGAGTCTTTTGCTTATATTGAGGTTCTAAATGTAGCAGAGCTAGGCTGCTTTCCCTAGATCCATGTCCCAAAGCTGGATCCTGTCTGCTTTGCAGATAGCTGGTGAGGGAAGCTATATTTATGGGACCTCTTTGCGAGTGACCCGTTGCCCACGTCGGGCTAGCATCATGAAAAAGAAAAACTATGTTATTTGTCATTTACCATTACTTATTCGGACTATAGTGGATTTAATTATCCCAGAAGAGTTCCTTGTTCCATGCACGGTCTGTGTGTATCATATATATATATATATATGAGAGAAAGAGAACACGAGAGAGAGAGATCGTGAAATAGAGAGAGAGAGAGTTACAAGGAGTTACAAAGAGTTACAAGGGAAAGTAGTACCTCAAAAGGACTTGCGGCTCATACCGAGGAGGTACCAATGGCAACGGGTGCCAGGGAAAAATTCTGTCACCCTCAAATAGTGTGCAAGATTCGGTCTAACCTTTTCTTGAACAGATCCACAGAACTGTTCACAACTTCTGAAGGTAGCCTGTTCCACGTGTCACAGATCTTATACGTAAAGCAATTCCCCGACACACTAGTCCTAAACCTTTTCAAATCCAACTTCCAACCATTCTTGCGAATTGCGTCATCATTTAAACTAAACATGCTTCTAAAATCGACATTGTTGAACCCGCGTAAGGACTTGAAAACCTCGATGAGTTGACCGCGCAGCCTCCGAGTTTCCAGCGAAAACAAGTTCATGGCGCGTAAGCGTCCATTGTAGCCCATATGCCTAACGGAAGGGATTAACTTTGTGGCCCTCGCCTGCACTCGCTCCAGCCTCTCAATATCTTCCCTGAGCATACCCAGGTGCGGCTGAACCAGAGAATTGTACAGAGAGCACAATCTCTTTGTTCCGAAATCGAAATTGCCTCCTCATATAACCCAACAATTTCTGGGCTTTCTTTTCCACCTCTAACACTGTCTCGTAAACTTAAGGTCGCTGCTAATTAGCACACCCAAGTCCTTTTCCAAATCAGTGGCCTCGACATTAATCCCTAACATGGAGTAGTCCGACTTGGGATTGGCGTAGCCAATGTGCATCACCTTGCACTTATCCAAGTTAAACGGCATTTGCCATATTTCGGACCACTCTCCTATCCTACGTAGGTCCACACGCAGTTGCTCGATCGCCTCTGAGAGAGCTCGAGAGAGAGAGAGCGAGCGAGAGAGAGAGCTCGTGAGAGGAAGAGAGAGCTCGCGAGAGAGATTTGCACATATACAGGGCTCCAATAAACCTTAGCATTTAATGAGAAACAATTAAAACTTGGTGTTCCCGCCATTGGCTTCCAAGACAGCCTGAATTCGCTTTGGGTAGCTTGCCAAAAGTGACGTGAATAGATCTTGATCGTTACGCAAATTTGCTAAAACAGTTTCAATATGTTGCCTCATTGTATCCTTCGAAAATCGATTTGCTGCAGGGTCTTGAAACAAGAGACATTCAACCTTGTCCTTTATAACTGATCCAATGTGTTCACAGACGTTCAGGTCAGGAGAATTTCCTGGCCATTCTTCATTTCCAAAGAAATCGATCTCATGGTTCCGCAACAACTGTTGAGTGGCTAATGCCTTAAAGTAGGGGGCCTTATCGTGCAGAAGTGTGACCTGATCGACATCCATAACATTGTTTGGGTTTCTTAGAAAAGGAATGACATGCTGGGATAGAATAATATCACGAAAATACTGTCCATCCCAACTCTGACCATTTTGCTTCAGCACCCACATGAGCTTCTTTGCAGTGAACAAAACAAACACACCAACACAGTCTGGACTTTTTAATAATTCGCGATAATGTTCATTGTCATCGATTTCATCTGGCGTTGTGGCCCACACTCGATCATTTTGGTAGTTAGGCCGACGTGTTACGTAAACAAAAAATTCATCGGAGACAGCTAAATGCATGAAATCATCCACATCCCAATCTTCAAGATAATTGGCAAACCACATTCTGTCATCGATGTTAAGTTGAGTTTTTCTTGGCTTTGGAAGTTCATGCCAAGGCTTTAAACCTTGCCTGTGACGGTACAGTCGAATGATCTCACCACTAACGATCTTTCCTCTCAACACTTCGATCTCTCTAGAAAGTTTAACACAGCTTTTTTTCCGCGCGTACCGTTTTCAATGATGTCCTTTGTTTCCTGAGAGAGTGGCAAATTTGGGCGCCCAGATTTGGTTGTATCCATTTCACATTCATCCAAAGTTTTATTCCAATTTCTTTTGACGAAGTCCTCACTTCTTCGCAACTTTTTGGCAATCCATGAACGTGTTGTAAATTTGGCTCCAGCATCACAAGCTTCCCCAAATGTTATTGCTCGTATGCGATCTATCACACGTTGCCTCTCCGAATCACCAATTAATTGAGTAGCCATTATATTATCACTTTATCAGCTAGAGTAATTTTAATACCTGCAATAAATAAACAATTTTATATATTTTTATAATCATTAAAACTATTTCGATATACTGTATGTAAACATGTAAGCTGCAAATGGGGGGGGGCTAAGGTTTTTTGGAACCCCTTATAGGATCACCTATGCTTTCGATGGCTTCGGCCCGAATTGTTCATTCTGGCGTAGGTCAAACTTTTCACCCCGCCCTAGACTTACTTTTTAACGGGGTATATATATATAT
Source organism: Bathynomus jamesi (assembly GCA_023014485.1). Taxonomy (NCBI): domain Eukaryota; kingdom Metazoa; phylum Arthropoda; class Malacostraca; order Isopoda; family Cirolanidae; genus Bathynomus; species Bathynomus jamesi. The sequence goes on along the minus strand of JAJOZX010002312.1, from coordinate 354,099 downwards.
ACATATATACGAGAGAGAGAGAGAGAGAGAGAGAGAGAGAGAGAGAGAGAGAGAGAGATTTGTACATATATAGGCTCACCTTTGCTCTCGATGGCTTCGGCTCGAATTGTTCATCCTGGTGAAGGTCAAACTTTTAACCCCGCCGTTGACCTACGGTTTAATGGGGATATATAAGAGAGAGAGCGCGCGAGAGGGATCCCTGCTAGGGCACCCTGGTTATCCGTTTATCTACCAATCGTGAAAGGATGTTTACACTCCACCTTAGACCTACAATTTAACACGGATCATTAGGATATCCTGGTTTTCCCTTTATCTACCAACCGTGGAAGGACACGCCGCCACCGGGTCTCGGACCCGTCGCATATAATCGCGCATATAGTTGTGTGTGCGTAATATTTTATGGACGTATAGGCGGGTGTGTACGTGCCAAAACGAAGTATACACTGTACCAACTGGCTGATAATGCTTGTTGGCACTGGCTGATTAAGCCACCTAGATGATTAGGAACATATTAAGAGAGCGGGCGCTCGCCTGAAGACTTAATATGCGCTTGGCTCCTTTCAAGCGAACACCTCTTTTCCTCTCTCTCCTCCTCTCTTTCTCTTGGGGGATAGCTTCGCCTCCAAGTTGCATAACCCCTTGTTGCTCTTGCAACATCCCCCTCCCCCCTTTTGGGGGTGCCTTGCAACAAGGTGGTGGGGCTGGCACTGGTGCTGGCACTCTTGTAACATTGATCAACATTTGCAATTGCATTGCACTCGCTCCTTTTGCACCCATACTACTGAAGTCGTACGAAGATAGGTTTAAGGAGTTAAAATTGACTACACTCGAGATTAGGAGGCTAAGGGGTGTTCTGATCCAGGTTTCCAAAATTATGAATGGTTTCGATAACGGAGAGAGAGATAGCTTTTTCGAAATATCTCAATATAATAGGACTAGAAATAACGGGTGTCAGTTGACAAGTAGAAGGTTCGAGACAGCAATTGCCGAAACCTTTTTTACGCATAGAATAGTAAATAGCTGGAATAGTTTGCCGGTAAAGTAATTAGTAGCTCGTCTATAAACATGTTTAAAAACGATTAGACGCATATGTTGATAAATTGGGTATAGTTTAAGGTAGTAAAATTAAGGCTTTTGTGGTTCGGAACTCACGTAAAATTGTAGGTCTCCTCCGCCACCACGGAAGACATGAGCAATTCACAACTACAACCACAGTTAGGTAGACCAGCCATGAGTGGATCCTAGAGTCTTTGTTGGTCTGAAACATTATAACATATACCTACGATGAACGATTGGCTGGGAGCGCTGGGGGAATACAACCCAGCTCACCGCTTATCGCAAAAAAGAATGGAAGGAAAGAGTTCATGAATTTTGTCAGGCGTCGAAATAGGTCTGTTAAGTTTCAACACCCCAAAGTGGAAAGTCAGTGTTTATAAACAGCTTCATAATTCAGCGACCAGTGAGTATTCTTATTTTCATAAAGGATAGTTTTATTTAGTAAATGATACATTAAAATCTTGTTTAGTTTTGAATGACAGCATAAAGTCACGGGATTTAAGTACTGCTCTAATGTAACCATCTCTTGAATCCTTTCCATACACTGCCCCAGACGCTTCAGTTACCATCCTAACACAGCGTTCTACACCTTGGGAGTGACATGGTATCCGGACAACAAGGGGCTCTTCAGTGATCTTATCGAGTTGTTCGACAGAGAACTGCTTCGTGAGTGGTTGTTCCATTGTGCACTCCTCCACTGGTGGAAGTAAATCTTTCAAATTCTGAGCACTTTGTTTGATCTTTGGTGGCCGAAATTCTCTGACTTGCTGTTGAGCAGGTTTGGAAGCTCGTCGAATGGTCTTCATTACGGTGACAGGACAATTGCGTCCTGGTCAAGTGCGTCCCGGACAAATGCGTCCCGGTCATTGGCGTCCCTGGACAATTGCGTCCGGTTTTATTTCGTCCCGGACAATTGCGTCCCGGACAATTGCGCACTTCCCCAACTACTATATGAAGTTTATTTATTAGAGAAGTGAATAGAAAGTTCATTGTGACTTCACCTACGCAATTGTCCAGGGACGCCAATGACGAGGGACGAGTATGTTTGTTATTGTAATTTTGTATGGGATATAATGCCCGGTTAGATTAATTGAATGCCCAGTTAGGTCAACTGTATGCCCTTGACGATTGGTTAGGTTAAGTTGTGATATTTTCTTTAAAACTAACGAAAGTAACTTTATCTTAAGTGGACGTAACCCATAAAATTTGACATTGATGTTGCTGATGATGGATAAAGTTTTAGAGAACAGTTTCGAACAGAACTTATGAACATATAATAAGTTTAATAGGTTAAAATGAAAAGTATATTTGAAATCCCGATACTAACTTTCTATTCACTTCTCTAATAAATAAACTTCATATAGTAGTTGGAGAAGTGCGCAATTGTCCGGGACGCACTTGACCAGGACGAAATTGCCCTAGTACCCTTGATTAAATCGATGGCCAATTTCCGGTTTGCTTGATCTGCATCTGCAAGCATTGCCAGTAGAACATTTTCAGGGTGAGCCCAATATGCATTTCTTTGGATCACAGGCCATGTGACAGTCTTGCTAGCTGGTGGCAGTAATCGTAGCAGCTTGATTTGCTCCAGGAAATGTTTTGGGCCATCTGTGCACCTTGGATGGCACTTGATGCTAAACCACATGGGTCCATAGTGGCATACGACAAACTGTGTGAGTGAATACAGTTCATCACTTGGCTGCGCCATCGCTACATATAGCCGACAAATTCTGCTGGCAGTTGTAACCCATCTTGCATGGGAGATTGGTCCAGGCTTCTCTCGTTGAAGATCTTCATTAATGACACCAGTCCTTATCGCTTTCATCATTCTGTAGAGGTAGGCTTGGTCACGACTCAATTCAGTAAGGTCAACATCCGCGAGAGTGTGGCCATCAGCAATACATTGAATTCCTCTAGAGGAAAGTGGCAAACTTTCACATGTGACCAAAGCTTTGCCAATTGGTCCTTTCCATTGAGTTGCAGATTCTGTTGGGCCGATGAGTTCCTTGCAAAAGTGGCGCAGTGGGAGTTCATTTAAATGCAGACTACAGATGAACCAGTGCAAAAGGCGACCCAGGCGGCACTCTAGCAGGTGTATTGCTCCACTTCTGTGCCCTGTGTTTGTGGCTGTGCTGTCGGCTCCCACTGCAATTATCTTGTCTGCAATACCCATTTCTTCAATCGCATTTTGAAGTCCATCCGCAATGACAGTGCCAGTTCCGCTTTCCAGTGTCAGATGGCTTAGATAGAAAGTTCCAGGCTCTCCGACCAGCACATAGTGGTCCTCAACTTTCTTTGTGCTGTACCATTTGTTCCCCTTTTTCTCTTTGACAAGTGTCATGTCTTTCCGCCCATCAAAAAATAAAGCAGTGACTTCCTCCACATCGTGGTAAGTTACTGCTTCCTTCAGATCCCTCCCTACCTTCTGCCGTGCTCTCCATACTTTGTGGTGGTCAATTACGTTTATCTGATCATCAGAACTAATGATGCCATAGTCAGCCAATGTTGCAGTGCTGATAGCTCCAGCAGCTCTGTTCGATAAACCATACCGGTCAGCTTCCAAAGCAACAGTGGGAATCGGTGTGATGTTCCTGTCCTCCTGGGCACTATCACCCATCCACTCATCACCAACACTTTCACCACTGGAGTCTACTTCTGCTTAAGCTGATTCGACCACATCGGCAGAGATGCTACCTCTTGCCGCTCCGTTTTTCTTCTATTCTCTTCTTCTTGTCTTTCTTGCATCCGATCCTCTCTTGACTTCCTTCTCTCCATCATCTGAGTCACATTCGTATCCACCCGACTGATCTGCATGATCCGCGTGGTTCTCTGGTCGATCAGAAAGGCATGCTCTCGTCGTGGAACTTTCATTTCTTTTTCACAGTGGCATGCAGACAGATCATCGCATTGGCAGACAGCTATGTCAAACAATTGATTCAGGCTTTCCTCGAACTTCTTGGTTTTTGTGGCCTGCTTGTTGCCTTGCTTCGATGCTTGTGAGCCTTTTTCCATCAATCAGAGCAGCTTGGTCTTCACATTCTTGATTGGCTGTGATGGAATGTTAGCACGTTTCCAAAGGTTAATGAGTGTTTGGCATACCTCCGGAAGAATCTCCCTGTTGCTGGTGTACTTGTTCTAATTCAAGAAGAGGAAATGCCTTGCAACTTGTATACGGGTTGGAAGTTCAGACAGAGGAAGCTCTGATAGTGGAGAACCAAAGACAATGTGGCTGGCAGATCCCCGTGTTCTTTGCGTGCTCATTGTACCAGCCAAACTCAACAAGTATCACACAGGAACACTGAAACAAAAACACAAACGTATAAATAAAAAATATATATGATTATGAGTATATATATATATATAAGGCTTGGTTTATTGGTAAACAATAAGTTTAACAATATATATATATAAATATACTGCACACACATATGTATTATGTATATAAATATCTATAGGTATATATATACACCCTAAAACATATAACAAACTTATAAACAATGTAAAACACAACAAAACAAAGAAATGTGTATAATGTATATATCACAAAACCGGTCCTATTCAAAGGAGTGACATAACGAAGGAGTGACATAACAAAGGAGTGACAAATCGGAGATAAAATTCAAAGGAGTGACACGAAAATACCAACAAAAAAGAAGAAAGAACAAATCCAGAGGGAAGAGAGGCTTGCAACTGTTAGGTTAGGTTAGGTTAGGCTAGGTTAGGTTAGGTTAGGTTTCTAGTTTTTTAAATAAAATCTTAATTTTAACAATTCTGTCACTCCGTTACGGTATTTATGTCACTCCTTTGTTATGTCACTCCTTTGAAATGTCACTCCTTCGATACAGACCCCACAAAACGCACCTTTCGTTAGTACCTTGGGGTTTTTGAACACCCCATCCACAGAAAAAACACTTGTTTCTCTCAAGCGAGCTAGCATAGAACTAAGAAATTCCAGGGGATGACTCACTGAGAATAATTAGAAAGCTGCCAGAAGTACCATGTCAGTCAGTGTTGCCAACTGTAATTAACAAGAATTTTGTATTTTTTACATGCGAAAAAGGAGGTGTTCTGCTTGTTGCAGAATTTTTTTTATTTCTTTTCTGAAATCAGCATGGTTGATTGTACAAAACCTGAAATGTGCCTCCAGATCGCTCATGACGCTACACGCTATTATACATATATTATTGCTTAGATATATCTACTATATTTATAACATTAAAAAAGAGATGTAATCAGATTGTGTTCCTTTTATTGTACTTACAGTATTTTATATATATATATATATATATATATATATATATATATATATATCACCGCCTCGGTGGTGTAGTGGTTAGCGTCGCTGACTACGAATCCATCGGCCCCGGGTTCGAGACCCGACGGCAGCCGGCGCGCAGCAAAACCCAGCTGTTCATCCTTCCACACAATAAAAGAAAGTGGTTGGTAGATAAATGGGTACCCTAGGTGGCCTAGTGGTTAAGACGCTGGGCTGCTAATGGGGCGTGGTTCGGATTCCACGTTAAACTGTAGGTCTAAGGTGGAATGAAGAGCTCGACCTTCGTCAGAATGACCAATTCGGGCGGAAGCTAACCAAAGGTTTATATATATATATATATATATGCGACTAACACTGACAATTATCTTGCAGCAATGTCCGGAACCCAAGCATCAACGATGGAGACATCAAGGTAATATGTTTTGCATGATTATTACATTCTACAACTGGTTAAGACTACTTCGTGCTTTATGCAGCCGCGTTGTGTTTATTTCAGGACGGAACAACAACATTACTATCTTGATCATGACCTTACATTTACTGATTCTCAGGGGGGGGGAAGAGAGAAATTTATTACAGAGGTTGGGGAAGACACTTTTGCTCTAATTCGGTAAGTTATCCTTGACGCTATCCATTCGTATTCATATTATTTTATTAATTTAAATGTGCATATTTAATTTGAATGGAAATGTTATTTTTCGATGATTTCGTATATGATAGGGTTTGTAGAATCATTCAAGATAACACGGTGCAAACTTGTTTTCCAGCAAAACCATTACAATCCCCAGCATCGAAGTAGACTATAGTGGATACTTCAAATTGGGTGACTTAGCTCTGAGGAGAGGGAGTATAAAAAGGTGCCGCTACGGGCACCTTCTAAGAAACTCACCGGTAAGCCCCAGATTGAAGTCGATGATAGCAACAACTTTACACTGCACAACCAAGCCCTGATTGATGTAATAGAGGAAACACGAGTATAAAAATGTACCTCTATGAGGATCCTCCAGCAGATCTGTCGTCAAGCCATATATTGATGTTGGTCATGAGGATACAGGTGCTCCCACAGTTCATTCATCGGAGGAAGCTGTGTCAGCGGCTCTCAGGATGCAGACGTTTCTGCAGTTCGTTCGACTGCGGTAGAAGCATCAACCAGCGCTGCTTTGCCTCCATATGTCCCTACTACTCTTTCACCACAGACTCGGTAATATTTTATATATCTAGAAGAAATAATAATTATAGGGAGCACAACTCGTGTTTTATATTAGTTTGTGCTACAAGGGGAAAAGGAGGAATTGAAGCTGTGGAATGCCTTAAATGCTGATATAAAAAATATTGTGAATGTAAATTCGTTGAAAAACAGGTTGAATTCTCGAATAATAATGACATACGAATAAAATCCAGGATCAATGTACATTTGCGCTCATTATTCGTAGGACACTCTCGTGAACAGATAGCGACACCTGGCATATATTTCTTGGGGTTACTACAAACGGTTGTAACATTTTATGAATAAATCTTGGCGTGAGTGAGCACTGATTGGTTGGTTGACTCATTGCCAAATCTCTTTAAAACATAATTATTTCTATTTATCACTCTGGTTTACATATTACTAACGAAACATAAATGAATAATTAAATATAAATTTATGAAGGGGATATATATTAACAAGGGAGATGTCAATGAAGTGAATAAAAAATGGTTTTGTAAAAACTAAAAACAAACGTTCGGACGTGATGAGAATGTTCGTCCTGAACGATGTATAAAAACGGTCGTTGGTAGGCATTATTGCGCCCTGAGCAAATTTCAAATTGAGTTATTCATTTATTTGTTGTATGTTGTCTTTAAAGTGTTTCAAAACAAACAGTTTTTGGAGGATGGTAGAAAATGCGGAAGGCAAGGCGACATTAATTAAAAAATTGTGGTATTAAATTTATTAAACTGTACAGGAGTATGAAAATAAAAATCTGGTCGGGGCGTTGGGTTAGACATAAAAAGAAGGTTAATCATGTAATGTTGGCAAACAACCGGCAAAAAAAAAAAATTAATAAGCCCTATTTATATATAAAATAAAAAGCAAAGTGATAGCAAATGCGTGGGTGTTACCCACGCTGAAAGGATTCAATCTTAAAGGGAAAGAATGAGGCAAGGAAACTAAATACGAAGAAGCTGTAATTGGAAAGGTGTCATTAATAATAATAATAATAATAATAATAATAATAATAATAATTTAGAAAACAAGAGAAGGGGAGTGTTAGCACAGCGCTCAAACTATAAAGTGTTAAACATGTCAAATATCATCGTTTAAATGGCTCTATGTTTATTAAATCACTGTAAATAGTTTTATTTTCTGTAATTCTCTCCTTTGAGGTGAGAGACTGTCAAGAGTCACAGCTGCAGTGGTTCAACACTTAAGTTGTAACATGGAACTTAATACAAAACAATTATATGCACTTATGATGCTGCCCCAATACAAAACATTCTTCGTTTCTAAATATTTCTCTCAGTGACTCTTTATTACTATATCAGTGTTGCTGATCTAGAAATAGCATTTGCTCCGGATATAACAATGCCACACCAGTATTATCAATTCAGTTGTCGTCCATTTGCCAATTGGAAGATATTCTTAGCAGTGACGTATGAAACCTACAGATATCCATCAATCTGGTAATGTTATAATGTTATTAAAATTTAAATGCATCAAAACATTGTTTTTCATTCATAAACCGCCTATATATATATATATATATTATATATATATATGAGTTGTAGAGGCGTTTGTTGTAGAGTTTGAATTTAATAAATTTGGAAATAGAATTGTAACTCTTACAGACGTTTAAGAAATGAAGGTCGCAGTTTGTTTTCGTCCATTTTCGGTAAATGTTCTTGGAATCTTTGTACTTCTTCAGCGTGTCTCGGTCATATCTTTCTGTGATAACTTGGTTGAATGGTTTGTTCTTAGGGAAGCGTAGCTTAGCGAGGAATAGGGGGACGAAAAGATGGTACATGTTTATTAACAGACGTTTCGGAAAAATTCAATTTCCATCATCAGTGCTAAAAAGTTTAAAAACAAATAGAAATAAATAAGTATAATAAATAAAAACGAACAATAAATTAAAATGGCGCAACAATTAGCGAGAATTAATAGTAAGTTACAATATATTAAATTAAAAGATTAAAAATTAAATGATACAAAGTATAAAAATATGGACATTAAGTAAAATACAAAACGGTTTAGGTAAAACAGAATTGAAGGGTTTCTTACCAGATTGTTAATGTAATGGGAGACTAATTATACAGAAGATTGGGAATGGTTGCCTCTTGAAAGAATTCCATATTAGGAAGATGGAGCCGGGCGGAGTGATGGTGGATTTCTTTTGAGAGTTTATTTTGCAATGTTTAAATTGAAAGCGGAACTCTAATCGTTGAGGGTTGGCTGGATACTGAGGATATAAAGGGATTCAAGTATGCGGAGGTCGATTAGTTGGTTGGCTGAATTAATGATTTTGAAGTGGGAGGAAAGTAACGGGTGGTTGTGGAGGTGGCAGTGATCCCTTATTGCTGATTTGGAGGGTTTGTTCAAGGGCTGTGAAGTTCTTGTAGAAATCCCACGATGCTCGTCCACTCTTGTTTGATATTGGCGGATGGTACTGCCAATATAGTTCGCTTTGCAGCGAACACAAAACACAAACAACACAAACACACAAGACGTACAAAAGACGTACAATATTTTTCATTCCCCTATTACGACCACATTAGCCACAAAATACTTTCAGAACTCCGTCTCTTACTCACCCCGCTTTACCCCCAAATTAAATTTCATTTCGCTTTCACCAACAATAATAGTATCAAATCTTACCTCAACCATAAAGAAAAACCACCCCAGCCACTTGCTTCGTCCACTAGCTACGCTTTTAATTGTGTTCGCTGCAAAGCGAACTATACTGGCAGTACCATCCGCCAATATCAAACAAGAGTGGACGAGCATCGTGGGATTTCTACAAGAACTTCACAGCCCTTGAACAAACCCTCCAAATCAGCAATAAGGGATCACTGCCACCTCCACAACCACCCGTTACTTTCCTCCCACTTCAAAATCATTAATTCAGCCAACCAACTAATCGACCTCCGCATACTTGAGTCCCTTTATATGCTCAGTATCCAGCCAACCCTCAACGATTACAGTTCCGCTTTCAATTTAAACATTGCAAAATAAACTCTCAAAAGAAATCCACCATCACTCCGCCCGGCTCCATCTTCCTAATATGGAATTCTTTCAAGAGGCAACCATTCCCAATCTTCTGTATAATTAGTCTCCCATTACATTAACAATCTGGTAAGAAACCCTTCAATTCTGTTTTACCTAAACCGTTTTATATTTTACTTATTGTCCATATTTTTATACTTTGTATCATTTAATTTTTAATCTTTTAATTTAATATATTGTAACTTACTATTAATTCTCGCTAATTGTTGCGCCATTTTAATTTATTGTTCGTTTTTATTTATTATACTTACTTATTTCTATTTGTTTTTAAACTTTTTAGCACTGATGATAGAAATTGAATTTTTCCGAAACGTCTGTTAATAAACATGTACCATCTTTTCGTCCTCCTATTCCTCGCTAAGCTACGCTTCCCTAAGAACAAACCATTCAACCAAGTTATCACGGAAAGATATGACCGAGCCACGCTGAAGAAGTACAAAGATTCCAAGAACATTTACCGAAAATGGACGAAAACAAACTGCGACCTTTATATATATATATATATATATATATATATATATATATATATATATAAAATTATTTATATATATATATATATATATATATATATATTATATATTATATATATATATATTATATTAATTTATATATATATATATATATAAATATATATATGAGGTTTTTGCTCTGTCTTTGTTATAACACAATATAATATCTGAATCTATGTTCAATATTAAATGTAAATAAATAAATAAATAAATTCCGAATTTGCTCAGGGCGCAATAATGCCTACCAACGGCTCTGTTTTTATACATCGTTCATGATGACAGGCTTGCCAACACCATGAACACTGTCATCACGACCGAAGTTTTTTCTTAGTTTTTTCAAAACCCTTTTTTATTAATTTCATTGATATCCCCCTTTTTAATATATATCCCCTTCTTGAATTTATATTTAACTATTCATTTATGTTTCCTTAGTAATACGTAAACCAGAGTAATAAATGGAAATAATTATGTTTTAAAGACATTTGTCAATGAGTCAACCAACCAATCAGTGCTCATCCACTCGAAGATTCATTCATAAAATGTTACAACTGTTTGTAGTACACACAACAAATATATATCAGGTGTCGCTCTCTGTCCTCAAGAGTGGCCTGCGAATAATGAGCGGAAATGTACATTACTATTGTTTATTCATTTCTCGTGTGTAATCTAGAATTAAAGACGCGTTACTTGTGACTGTTCTTATCTCTCATGCATAATATTGATTTGTTTGTCTGGTAACTTCAATAATGACCATGCATTCATTATCCCAACAGTGATAATTTAAGATTAATACATACTTTAACTATTAATAATACTTATTTATTTATTAATAATAACTATCTGTTTTATTTTTAATAAGAGCACAATAAAGCCTAAAGCTTACGGGGGAAATTAAATAAAATATCAGGTTGTAACATAAATTCTGCTCGATTAGAAAACGGACGATAGATAACACCAGTACACATTTGAAAACTTGTCGATCGATTTTTACAAACTAGTTGGTGATTCTATATAATTTGAGTGAGCTGATCTCAAAAATATAGTTAGTTTTTCCCTATCACGTATGGTTTTCGTACTACTGGGTGTGTCATAAATCCCCCATTTATCCTCAAATGTGAACCATCTTATCGAGACCAACATTGGATCGCACATGCTAAACCATAAATTTTGTTGTTATAGACTACAGTAACGCTTACATAATAATGTAGAGTAAATATATATAACAACCAGTCCCGTTCCCAGCAAAATACTCTCTCCCCTCCCATCAATGGGTGGTTAACATTTGGGGACAGATGAGGTATTACAACACCCCTTGTAGCACGAAATCTTTAGGTGATAGAGTAAAACCTAATTAAAGCAGAATTAAATAGCTCCTAGCTCTTGGACAAGCATATTGCTTGTTTATGAAAGAATAAAAAAATGACTGAAACAAACAAACTATATTTACCTTTTTTACTTGCAAACATTTCAGGACTTATTCCAAAGACTTAAGACTACGAAGGTAGATCTGACTAATGACGACTAAACCGGTGCTTCTTTGATGTTTTCTTATGCTGTGCGTTAGGCTGATCTCGTTGCAGACACCAGCAGTAATCCGCCATCATATTTGTATGCCATCTTCCTTGATATCTTCTTTCCATGGTTTTGATGTCCTGGTGAAATCGTTCGCCTTGCTCTTCAGTCCTCACTGACATCTCCGAGATTTTCGGGAAAACGGTCAAGATGCGAAAATAAGAAGTGAACTTTCAGGCTCATGTTGCAGCCTAAGGCGCAAAACTTTTTAAGCATATTTTCCACCAGTCTTTCATAATTTTGGCTTTTGTAGTTTCTCAAGAAGTTTTCAACAACATCTTTGAAACCAAGCCATGCTTCTTTTTCTTTATTGGTCATTGTGTTCAGGAAATGATCGTCTGTCAATAACTTTCTAATCTGAGGACCTATAAAAACACCTTCCTTTATTTTCTCGTAGCTAATCTTTGGATATTTTGAACGAATGTACTTGAAACACTCACCTTCTCTATTCAATGCTTTGACATACTGCTTCATCAAGCCTAACTTAATGTGCAAGGGCGGTAGGAGGATTTTATTTGGTTCAACTAGATGTTCATGTAAAATATTCTTTGATCCTGGGGTAAGAGTCTCTCTAGGAGGCCAAGTTTTCCTCTTCCAGTGCTGGTCACGTGCTCGACTATCCCATTCGCAGATGAAACATGGCATCTTAGTGTATCCTGATTGCTGCCCAAGTAACATGCAAAGGACTTTGAGATCCCCACACAATATCCATCTGTGATTTTGATACTGAATTTTTTCCAGAAGCAGTTTCATGTTATCATAGGTCTCTTTTAAATGAGTAGAATGGGCCACTGGGATTGATGCATATTTGTTACCGTTGTGCAGTAACACTCCTTTTAGACTGGTTTTAGAGGAATCTATAAACAACCTCCAGTCACTGGTTTGGTATTCGATGCCTAGCTTGCACACTAATCCTGTGATGTCCTTGCAAAATACCAAGGGACCATCTTCTTCGAAAAAAGGCACGAAGTCTTTCTCACGATTTCTGTACCAATCGAAGTATGTGTCGGATGCCAATAAATTGTTCTCCTGCAAACTAGACCCCAAAAGTTCTGCAGAGTCCTTAGGCAGATTCAAATCTCTGACTAAGTCATTTAGTTCGGCTTGGGTTAATGGTTTAGGAGGATCTCGGTCAGCTGTTGGCTGTTCATAAACATCATCATTGTCTGGATTTGAAACTGAATCAGAATCTGAATTGTATTGATCCAGACTCTCGGGTGGGCGGGGAATAGGAACTTCTGGACCATGGGGTACCGGCCTTATTGCAGATGGAAGACTTGGGTATTGAAGGCTCTCTTTATTCTTTGCATTATAACCTTTAACATTGCAAGAACAGAAGTAGCAGTCGTCGGTATGGTTTCTAGGCTCGCGCCATACCATAGGGATCCCAAATGGCAAACTTTTCTTTTTACCTTTGCTCCAATTCCTTAGTGCCGCAACACACGTAAGACAAACCTTGTGTGGAGCCCAACTTTTGTCTTGATCTCCTAATTTAATTCCAAAATAAGCATGATAAGCTCTCTTAATGAAGGTCGTTACATTTGTCCTTTGTTTTGCAACAGCATACCGACCACAAACATAACAAAATATGTCTGGACTATGGGTACATCTTTTAGAAGACATTATTAAAATTTTAAAGACGTAATGTTAGAATTATCTATCTGAAAAATATGAAAAAACGAAATTAATTAAAGATAAAAAAGGTAAAAAATTACAAAACGCCCCAAAATTGTTTTGCTAATAACTTTAAAACTGTGGGTGATAGAAAAAAAACTGGTAGCATGTTTGAATTCAGCGCAGCGAACCGCTTCAAAATCACAACTCAAAATAAAGAAATCGATTTTCATGCAGACCGGTGTAATAGAATAACCTCAAGATAATGTGAAATAGTTTTAGAAATGTTGAAAATACACGCGGCGACAGGTTCACACAGGTTTTATCACGATACAGAATGATACAGAATGACTTAGGCTAGTGTAGGCTTAGGCTAGTGTAGGATTAGGCTAATGAATATTTTCTCTGGTGGTTTTCATACAGTTACAACGCCACCCCTACGATATTACAGTAATTGAGAAAACATGGAGCCCACGAAAGAGCATATTCGACATGTGATGCTGTATGAGTTCCATAAAGGATCTAACGCTAGTGAATCCGCAAAAAACATTCAAAGAGTTTATGGAAATGATGTTGTGAGCGAATGGATGTATTGGAGATGGTTTGAGAAGTTCAGAAATGGAGACGTCAGTCTCCAAGATTATCAACGAACAGGACGACCAAATGAGTTAGATGAGGAGTTGCTGAAAGCAACATTAGAGGAAAACTCAACGATAACTTCGCCTGCAACTCGGCGTTAGCCATATGACCATTCATCGTCATTTGAAGCTGTTAGGAAAAGTAGTGAAGGTTGGGAAATGGGTTCCTCATGATTTGTCACAAGCGAATCTTCAACATCGAATCAATATTTGCACATCACTGCATCACTGCATTCACTGGGTCCTCTATAACAATATTAAGCGTCGAAATCAGTGGCTTAGCTGTGAAACAAAGCCTGAACCTCAGCCAAGGAATGGACCCCATCTAAAGAAATTTTGCTAAGCGTTTGGTGGGATAAGCAAGGAATTATTCATCTTGAGCTTCTGCCAGATAACCAAACAATCACAGCTGAAGTCTACTGCCAACAACTCCAACGATTGATGATGGCATTACAAGAAAAACGCCCTGCATTAATTAATCGCAAAGGTGTTCTATTCCACCAGGATAACGCGCGCCCTCACACTGCTCGAATCACCACTGCCCAATTGGAAGCATTTGGTTGGGAAAAAATGCCTCATCCATCTTATTCTCCGGATATCGCACCTTCAGACTACCATTTAATCAGAAGTCTGCAACACCACCTAGATGGACAAAACTTGCAATCCAGGGAAGCTATCCAAAACGAAGTGATTGCTTTTTTTTAACTCGAAACCAAGGGATTTCTTCGAACCTGGCATAAAAATTTTTTTCTACAGGTGGGAAGAGGTTATAGAAAAAGAAGGGAATTATATTGATGATTAATTTGTCATTATGTCATTTAATTTTTGTTCTGAATGAACTAAAAAATCGAGCAGAATATATGTTACAACCTTATAAATAGTCCCGTTTCACAATTATTTGTGTCATTGTAAATTGTAAAACCAATGTATTTATTTTTTTATTAATAACTAATTCAATTCAATAATATACATTATTATATCAACTGACAGTAGAAAAGTGTATGAAATGGTAACTTGTAAATTTTCTCTCTCCGACATATGTAGGAAGTACCCCTCAATAGATCAGCTCTGGAGCGATTCTGACAGTCTAGAAGACTTCGCAACTGCGCCACCTAAATCAAAAGAAGAAAAAGATTACACAATGTAAGATCTTACCCAAGTATTAATTAAGTAATATATTAAATTTATATATATATATATATATATATATATATATATATATATATATATTTATTTATTTATATATTATATATATATATATATATATATATAGCAGCGACGTTTTTTCTGCGATTTTAGATGACATAAAGCCATTTTGGTCCCCTACTAACTGATTATCGCTTACATATTAACTAATTTCATTTAAATGATTAATAAATTTGGTACTTACGTATTATCGGGACTACCAAACTGTTTATGATGTATTTTTGCTCCCGTCATTTTCGTTTAAGTTAACAAAAATATCACAACTTAATCTAACCAATTATAATTATCAAAGGCGTACAGTTGACCTAACCGGGCATTCAATTAACCTAACTGGGCATTCAGTTGACCTAACCGGGCATTTTCCATTATATTAACATGTTAGGTTAATTCAATGCCCGGTTAGGTCAATTGAATGCCCTTAATGATTAGTTAGGTTAAGTTGTGATATTTTCCTTAGTTTAAACGAAAATGACGAGAGCAAAAATACATACCAAACAGTTTGGTGGCGGGCGGTTGGGTATTCCCGTTAACAGGAAAGCACCTATATATATATATATATATCTCTATATATATAATATATATATATATATATATATAAAATATATATATATATATATACACACACACACACGAGGTGTATTCAGAAAGTTCCCGGACTAATCCCACAAAAACTTTCTGGTAACACTTACGATCTAATTAGTGTTGTCCCCTTCAAATAATCTCCTTGTGTAGCTATACATCGCTCCTAGCGGCGTTTTCACTTTGGAAAGCATTCGTGGTAGGGCGCATTCCCTACCCCCTTCAGTTCGTTTGTTGCATTTTGAATAATTTCTTCCACACTTTGAAATCTTCGACCTTTCAATCCAAATTTAAGTTTAGTGAAAAGAAAAAAGTCTGCCGGGGACAGATCTGGAAAATATGGGGCCTGGGGAGTGACTACGACGCTGTGCTTCGCCAGATACTGCTGAATTGACAACGCTCTGTGTGCGGGCGCATTGTCAATGTGCAACACCCACGTTCCTGCGTTCCAAACTTTCAGGCCGTTTTCTCCTTACTGCGTCTCGCACGCGCTTCAGTATTTCCAAATAAAACTATTGGTTAACTGTTTGACTTCTAGGGACGAATTCGTAATGAACAAGTCCGTAGTAATCGCAAAAAAATCGACCAGCATTGCCTTCACATTCAATCGGACTTGCCGTGCTTTTTTCGATCTCAGGGACGTTGCGCACTTCCTTTGCGATGACTGCTGTTTTGTTTCAACTTCATACCCGTACACTCACTTCCGGCCACCATAACGATGTTTCTGAGAAAATTTTCATCAAGATTGGCACGTTGAAGGAGGTCTTGAGACACAACAACACGTTGCTCTTTCTGCTTGGCAGTCAAGAGTCGTGGCACAAATTTGGCTGACATACGACGCATCCCCAAATTCCTTCTGAGTATCGTGTGGTATGATCCCATCGAAATGTTCATTTCGTCTGCAACTTCACTGACTGTCAGTCTACGGTTCCATCGAATCATTTCACGAACACAAGCAACGGTGTCATCAGTTCTTGAAGTGGAAAGTTGTCCCACCCTTGCATCGTCCTCCGTCGACGTTCGGCCTTCCTTAAAGCGCTTGTGCCACTCAAAAGTGGTTGTCAGACTTAAGGCGTCATTGCCAAATGCTGTGTTCAGAATGGTATGGATTTAAGAAGCAGTCTTGCCCATCTTAACGCAAAATTTTATGCACACACGTTGTTCTTCAACATTAGCCATTATTCAAATGCACAAAATGCGACAAAACACACAAAATGACTTCACAAAACAGTAAATATCAAGAGAACAAAATAAGATATCAACAAGCGGTAACGTCTTTGGACACAGACTGAGTTACATTACAACATGCATCATATGACGCGCATGGCTAGACGAGGGGGAGGGTGTGGCATCTATGTGAAAAATACATACACATGTGAAGTGAAGGTAAACAAATAATAAATAAAAAAGTAACGCACACAAAGTTCTCCGACCATAACCTCATCGATATGCAATTGAAGTTAGCACCCAGAAGTCCGAAAACGTATCCTAGAGAGGCAGGTGGAATATTTGAAGGCTTAAACATAAATTCAAAGAAAGTAAATTAGGAAAACTTAAATAAAGATTTAAAGGAGGTAAATTGGGAATTGCTACTACACGAGAAGACTCCACAAGAAATACTATGTATAATAGAGACTGAAACAAAACCTATAATACTAAAACATATTCCAGAGAGACAGGAAAGTAAACGTAGCAAGAAGCTCGAGAGGAAAATCAGGACACTATTCAGGCAATGAAGACAAACCGTAAAACATCTCCACAGATGCAGAACTGATGCAAAGAGACTCAAACTAGAGGAAACTTGGCGAAATAGAAATGGATCTAAAGCAAACATTCATACATAAGACAATTGAAGAGGAAAACAAGGTAGCAGAAAACAAAAAAAAAAATAAAAATACTTCTACACGTTAGCGAAAAGGAAAATGCAATGTAAGGAGAGTATTGGTCCATTGATAGACGGGAAGGCCGAATACACAAATGACCTGAAAGAAATAAGTGAATTGCTTAGGGAACAATTTAACTCTGTGTTCAGCACCCCTAAGTCCGAGATGGAAATGGAAAACCCAGACGAATTTTTCGACATAGATACAAATCAACCAAGAACAAATTCCGGCACAAACCTATTAATGGACTTCGAGTTCACGGAAGGAGATGTAATTACGGCCTTATCACAGATGCGAGACAATTCAGCGCCACGGCCAGACACATGGAGTGCCACATTTCTGAAGAAATACAAAGAGAATATTGCAAAACCGCTACACTTACTATGGAGGAAATCACTTGACACAGGACAAATTCCACTCCCCTTAAAGAACGCGAACACTGTCCCCCTATTTAAAAGTAGTAACAGAGCAATGCCCAAGAATTATCGGCCAGTGGCTCTCACTTCACACCTTATAAAGTGTTTTGAACGTATAAGTAGAGGCAAAACTACCTACTACTTACAAGAAAAAGACTTATATAACCCAAATGAACATGGCTTCATGGCGGGAAGATCATGCCTATCACAGCTACTAGACCACCAAGAGAAAACATTAGAAACATTGTGTCGAGGACAAAACATAGATGTAATATATACGGACTTTGCAAAAGCCTTCGCACCATGGAATCATAGCAAACAAACTTAAGAATACAGGAATTACTGGAAAGTTAGGAAGGTGGATATTTAATTTCTTGACGCAAAGAACACAAAAAGTGGTGGTAAACTGAGTTAAATCGGAAGTCTCGGGAGTCGTGAGCTCTGTCCCACAAGGGACAGTATTATCTACATTGCTGTTTATAATAATGATTGCAGATATTGATGCAAATATTAAGGACAGTATTGTATCATGCTTCGCAGATGACACAAAGATATGTAAGGAAATATTGACCGAAGGTAACAAAAGAAAATTACAAAACGACATTGAAACAATATTCCAGTGGGCAGAAGACAACAATATGAAGTTCAACGAAGAAAAATTCCAACTTCTAAAATATGGTAATAACAAAGAGCTACAGAAAAAAATGGTACAAAACTATGCAAGCCAAACAGATAACACCAAATCCACAAGTCAGGGATCTTGGAATAATAATGTCGTCGGATGCAGAATTCAGAGAGCACTATAAAATCAAAATTACAACAGCTAGAAAGATAATGGGAATAATCTGGAGGAGCTTCTGCAGCAGAAAAGAAAACATCATGCTCAAATTATGGAAAAGTCTAGTCCTACCAATAATTGAGTATTGCTCAGTACTCACAAGCCCACACAGAAAACGAGACATTGCGAACATTGAGCTATAGAAAGGACTTTTAAGTCTAAGATAGAGGAAACGGAAGGTGAAGACTACTGGTCTCGACTACAATCCCTGGACCTCTACTCTCACGACAGAAGGCACGAGCTGTACACAATAATATACATATGGAAAATACTTGAAGGCTCTGTTCCTAACCTTAGAAATGAAATAGAAACAAACTGGAATGAGAGAAGAGGCAGATTTTGTACAGTCCCAGCTGCGGTTGGACAAGGGTCCATGAAAACAAGGATGGAAAATACCCTCAGAATACGAAGCCCAAAGCTTTTCAATGTCCTGCCAGAAGAAGTGAGGAATCTCCAGCACACCGACCTGAATAACTTCAAGAACCAGCTGAACAGATTCCTGTAGAAAATCCCTGACTAGCCATGCGTGGCTGGCTACGAGGGCAGGAGGAGATCATACAGCAATTCCCTCCTTCACCAAATCCCGCAAATGAGGCGGGATGCTACAGAGGGGTCGACCGCAGGTCGATCCTGAACCGTCGTTCGTTCAAATTCCCCCTTAAAATATACCCGAAATGGCTTTGTTTCCGAGTTACAGCACATTTTGTGTTCCAGCAATTCTTTCCGAAAACTGTTTACAAACACTGCTTTGGCGACAACGTTGGTGGGTGTATGGCCTTGCCGATTGTAATGTTTCGTACACTCTATGACATGTTTCAATATCGTTGAGTGTAGAGCCATCAGTCAGTCAGTCAGAGGTACATCGCGGTGTTTCACTGTTCGTATTCGTAACTTCTTACCGTGAATAAGTGCAGTCTTGTGAAAAAAAATAACCTTAAAAGTTTTTGTACTATTCAATGATAGTGTGCATTTGAAGTGAGAATGGCGGTTTATTCAAACAGAGAAATGGCAGATATGCATCTCATTTATGGTCCTGCCGAGTGTAATGCTGCCGCAGCAAAACGTCTGTGTACGGAAAGGTTTCCGAATCGCCGTCTGCCAGATAAGAAGACCTTTCAGAGAATAGACGAGCGTCTTGGTGATGCAGGATCATTCAAAAAGCGAGTTTCAGATGATGGTAGACCAATCAGTGTCAGAACTGTTGAGTAGTTGGAGGAGTGGGTCTTGAATCGCGCGGAGGAACATCCTGGTGTAGCACCCGAAGGATAGCAGCAGCAGAGGGTGTAAGATACACAACTGTGTGGAGATTTTTACGGGAACAACAGCTTTACCCAAATCACATTCAGAGAGTACAAGGTCTGACTGAAGCTGATTTCCCGCCACGAGAGGCTTTTTGTACTTGGTTCCTTCATCAGTGTGGTCGCGATCCTCTTTTTCTTTCCTTCGTGTTTTTTTCTGATAAGGCTGCCTTCACAAGAAATGGCGTGATCAATTTTCATAACACTCATCACTGGGCCAAAGAGAATCCGCATGCCATCATCCAGTCAAGGCACCAACAACAATTTAGTATCAATGTATGGGAAGGATTTATTGCCGACATCTTAATCGGTCCTTTTGTTTTGCCTGGAAGATTAAGAGGAGAATCTTTTTTAAGGAATGATTTAAGCGATTTACTGGATGAAGTTCCTCTTGGTGTCCAACGTCGTATGTGGTTTATGCATGACGGCGCGCCGCCTCATTTTAGTCGAGTAGCCAGAGACTATTTGGATGACCATTTCCCTGATAAATGGAAAGGCCGTGGAGGACACATTGCGTGGCGTGCTCGCTCCCCGGACCTGAATCCACTCGATTTTTACGTGTGGGGTTATCTGAAATCCATCGTTTACGTGACACCCATTGACAACGTTGAAATGCTTCGCCAACGTGTAGAACAAGGATGCCAGAAAACCCGAGCAATACCTAGAATGTTTGAACACGTCAGGCAGTCTATGACGAAGCGTGTTCAGGAGTGTATTGAAGAGCAAGGCGGTCAGTTTGAGCACTTCCTTTAAAGGTAAGGCGGATACTTGCTGGAACACATAATGGGCTGTAACTCGGAAACAAAGCGATTTCGGGCATAAGTTTTTATATATATATATATATATATATATATATATATATATATATATATATATATATATTATACAGAGCTGGGCACTTGCGTTTTTTTGCGCGTTTTTTTGCGGTACTGCGGTACTGCGGTACTACTACCGCACTACCAAACCGGTACCGCATAACGCAGTACCGCAAAGGATCGCTGAAAGTACAGCAGTACCGCTACCGCATTCAAATTTCCCGCGGTACTTTCCGCGGTACCGACCAACACGGTAGTACCGCAGTCCTGAATCCATCCTGGAAATGCCTTCCACATGTTATGAGACACCCTCTATATACATATTATAATATTGAATTATCGTAATATACTAAACACGTATTCCAGCGAAGTCGGATCTGAAAGCTTCATAGAAGATTGATGGTTACGGCGATAGTTCAGACAGCTTCCTCAATGCACTGACGGGGACACCACCTCCGTAAGTATTTTTACGCGCGCACGGATGGAGGACCACCAATAACAACAGACATGTGATAAAACATTTTTAACATTCCTGCGCGCACGTACACACACACACACACACACTACTTGGAGATAAAAACATGGGATCTGGCAATTTTGTGTTCTCTTGTCTAGCTCTTAAGTATTATTGCCGTTACTATGCATGTAATAAAAAAAAATTCCCTATCAACACCCTTAGAAGGCGAAGAGTGCATTATGTGTACGGGACCACAGACTCGGAATCTGACGACAGTTTATGGAGCATCTTCATATCCAGAGTTGCCAACGTACAGGTCTCCGACAACTGTATGGAAACAGGCTGAGTCGTGCCCGATTTTTACAAGAGCATCAGCTCAGTATATGAGGTGTGTTTGTATTATTAATATATATGTTAACCCCTCCGTCTATGGCTTTGGGCGGTTCGAAGTTGACGGGGGTTCTGGTTAGGTGGCAGCAACGGATTTGTTGCTCTGGGGCAGTGGCGTACATGAGGTGGGCATAGGGGCATAGGCCCCCTCATTGTAAAAGTTATTACTACTCTCATGAAAGATATTTGAAAAATAAATTTTCAAAAATCGATAACTTTGCAACATTCACCACAAAAAAATCTTGATGTCATATGGAATTTCAGTTATTTCATGGTTACCAGAACATGCTATTAACTCAAAACTCAAAATCAATTTTGGTTGGCTTAGGAACGTTTATATGTCTTTATACGTGCGATTAATTTGTGCAAATTTAATTCTTTGCCCATAAAATGGAAATAAAATACAACTGAAGCCTTCCAAGATGCAATTCATTTCGATTCCAAATCAATCATCATCAATTTTGAGCTCACACACACACACACACACACACACACATATATATATATATATATATATATATATATATATATATATATATATATATATATGTGTGTGTGTGTGTATATATATATATATTGTGTGTGTGTGTGTGTGCGCGCCCCACCCTTTAAGAAATGCTGTATACGCCCCTGCTCTGGAGTATCTGGTACCGTATAGGGAATCGCCGAAGTTTCTCTTATACTACTCTCCGATTTCTTCTTCTTGTGAATCAGAGGATTCTGTGGAGCTTACTAAATTCTCTGAAGGTTACCCGATTCTTCTTGTAGCGTATCGGGAAATTATTTTTCTCTCTTTAAGACTAAGTTCTCTGAAAAGAGCAAGGCTCGAAGGAAAAGACAAAGATATTCTCTTACTGTAGTTTACTGCTAAAATGTTACAGGTAATGCTCAGCCTCTAAGTTAAATCAGACAAATCAGAATAATAATTTTAAAAATTTATGACTATTTATACTGAATTTTTGGTGACATTATTATTTAATGTTGATCTGTTTTGTTTTTTATTATCAATAGGCTGAATTATTTTGCAAAATATTTGAAGATAAGGTAAATATTTTAGCTGTAGCAATGTCTAAACAGATAGGCAAGATATTTGAAGATGAAGCCATATTTTTATTTTAAACCGCATATTGACAGATCTGACGTTATCATGATCTGCCGAGTTAACTAAAAGTGGAAATCGAAATATGCATTTTATTATGAATTACAATTAAACATGCATATGAGCAAAAATTAAATGCCTAAAATTTAAAATTAAGTGTTAAGCAAAACATGACTTCATCTTTTACAACGAAGAGAGAATGTCTAAAGAAAATGAACATTGCAGAATTTAACAAGATTACATTATGAAGCTAAATCTAAAAAATGATTAAGTAAATTGAAAAGAAATAATTCATTTTTACAGGGCTCTTTCCTCTAGAATGATATTAATACAATAATATAACATCCTAACTAATTCTAACTAGATGATAACTAATGGTTTTTATAATACAGATTTATATACAACACATAAGTTGGGGTGGTTAAGTCTAGTTCACGTGGTCTGGGTACGCACTCTTGTTCGAGCATAAATAGTTTCACATCGTTCGATGTCTCTGGTTTTCTTTCGTACCAAGAGTGATCTTTTTACTACAAATATACCGAGGATAATAGCACACACAGTAATGATACCAACGGCAGATGTTGAAAAAATTGTTACTGGTTGTAGTATTTGTAAAAGATTATTCTGGTTATCATCTGAAATTTTAAAACGACTCAATTGATCATTCCATTTAGGAGCATGAAGGTCGGGTAGGATGGTTACCGGCTTCATGGAGAGATTTAAGATTTCTATAACGAGTTTAAATTTAGTTTGCGACGGGAAGGGATATGAGTCATTAATGGTGACCTTATAAGGGTTGTATATTTGGAAGGTTTTTGAACGTAAGGAACAACCAATTGGTAGACGGATAACAGTAGGTATTTTGATGAGGGAATAGTTTGACGGACACTCGAAAGTAGCGGTAGTCCTTTTCGCGAAAGAAACTCAGATGTCTGGTCCATTTCGGAGTTGAACGGTTTTAGAGGAATGGAATTTCATGAAAGAACATACCGAGGCATGACGGTCACGGATTAAGTCGATAAAGCAGGACCTAGTGGTTGGAAGAATTACTGGTTTGAGTGGAGTGGCAAACGAGTTGTTTGTTCGTTTGCGAGAATCTGCAATGCTGGACGTCGCTATCTGACATCATAGAATATGCTGAAAGGTCTTTGGTGAGGAAAAGGTAAGGTGGTACTGTGGGTAGATACAAACGATAGAGATTAGAATTGTTTTGGTAGGATATTTGGAAAGGATGAAATTTGTATCCGTCATAAGTGAGTACATCGAAAAATGGTACAATCATGAGGTAAGTGTAGGGGCGTGGTCCATGTACAGTCTAGGTGTATTCTAGAAATTGGGGGTAATTAGTATGGTTGAGTGGGAATATGGGTGATAATTTTAATTGTGTCTGAGAGGTGTGCATCAAGGACTGAAGTGTATTCCATGGTATTAGTGTGGAAAGAGTGATTTTGATATGGGCTAGTTGGGTCGCACGCAAAACTTTGGAATGAATCGTAATTATTTGTTGCAAATATTTATCGATTAGGGTTACTTGTAGGTTAATTATTTCTACTAATTCTAGATATCTTTCGTGTATTTAGCTAACGGGGATTCAAGGTATGTAACTTTGCCCGAAAGGGGGTGGAAGAAGCGATTGTTTTCGTGTAGTGACTCAATGGTTTGTTCTAAAATGTGTCCATTATGTTGCCAATTCCGCGCGAAGAGATTCAATTTGAGTTTAATTCTTTTAATGTCTTCTTCGGTAGCTAATCCGAATAAACCTTTGAATATTTTTCCTCCCATATCTATCAATCTACTTTCATTTCTTTGATTAAATTTTGCTGAGTTTTGTGTTCCAGTTTGTATCCATGGCAACGCTAATATATCTGATAGGGTGTTTGCTGTAGTTTGAATATTTACGAATGCATTTTCTAATAGAACGCGACTAATCTGGTCTGTTCCCGGGATACGTTCAACAGAACCGTGAATTTTACTTTCAAATGCTTTAATTGAGTTTTTATCTGAAGGAGATTGGTTTTAATTCTAGCAGGGGGGTTGCAAATTGATGAAAAGGTCCGCGTGTCCTTTCAAAAATTTACCGTCTGCAAACTTTTCTATAACAACTCCGGTAGCTGTCGGTCCAGAATCATGCCCAGAAATCGTGTGGTGGGTACAACCTCAAGAGGATCGCGGTATAACGTGGCAGAGGGGACGGGAAGGATTGTGGGTCTTCCTCTGCTCAAGAGCATACACTTGGTCTTTGGGGGTGGAGAGGCGGAACCCAACCGACGTCGCCCACCTTTCGACCCGATAGATAGCGAGCTGAATTTGCCGTTGAACGACGGACGGCTCCCGCTCCGTGAAGTGGATCACGACGGCGTAGATGGAAGAACGGATGGTGGGTGGAAGGCATTCTGAGACTGTGTTCATTACTATGAAAAAACATAGAACACTGAGGATGCTTCCCTGTGGGACCCCGTCCTCCTGCACGGTGTCTGAAAGGACTGGGCCCACCCGAACTTTAAAGGTTCGGGAGGAGAGGAAGCCCTTGATGAACGTCGGCAGGGCTCCGACGAGACTCAGATTTTGGAGCTGACTGAGTATTATTTTCCGACGGGTGGTGTCGTAGTCAGGTATGTCAAAAAAAAATTATAGGACGAACTGTCCACTGTCGAAGGCTTTCTGTATGTCTCGGCTGAGGAGCAGGAGGGGATCAGTAGTGGAGCGGAATTGTCTGAAGCTGGAATGAGTAGCCGGGAAGGAATCACTATTTTCGAGGAGGAAGGATAGTCGCGTCGCGACTATTTTTTCTAAAATTTGGCAGGCACAACACGTTAGGGCGATAGGTCTGTAGTTTGTGAAATCGAGGGAAACTTTACCAGGTTTGGGGATGGGGATTACATTGGCCTCCCTCCACCGGGAGGGGAAGGTGCCCTCTCTCCATATGCGGTTGTTCAGGTTTAGTAGAAAAATTTGTAAGGTAGGGTGGATGTGCTAGATCATGATGTACAGGATACCATCCGGGACGGGACAAGGGGATCGTCGTGAGGCCAGTGCCGCCTGTAGTTCACTCATGGTGAACAACCGATTGTAGGTGCTGTCTTGGGACGGTGAAAAGGAGCTATTGTTAGGGACGGTGAACAGGAGCTATTGTTAGGGACGGGTACGAGGGAACTGTCCGCGGAGGAAAAAACGGCGGCGAAGGTAGAAGCTAGGTGGTTTGCCACCTATTTGGGCTCGTATAGAAGTCCGTCATTAGTCCGGAGGACCGGAGATTGGGAGAGGACATGTCACCTCTCGAAACCCCGTACCTTCTTCCAGATGGTAGCCGAAGGTGTGGTGGTGGTGACGCCGGACACAAAGGCACGCCAAGAACCTCGACGCGCTTTCATCATCGTACGACGGGCCCTGGCCCGCTGCGTCTCCGTGCGATGGATGGGGAGTCACGTAAGGTAGAAGCGTCGAGTAGCCTTCTTCTTGGCACGTATGACCTCCGTGCACTCTGGAGTCCACCAAGATACCCGTCGGGTGCGGGGATAGGCGGAGGATCGTGGGATGTTAGTGCACGCAGTCGCTACAACGACTCATTCGAAGTATGCGATGCACTCGTCGGAAGATGTTAAGTGGGCAGTCGTAAGGGTTGTAGATGTATTGTCATGGAAGCGGGACCAGTTAGCTTTGGCAATAATCCATTTTTCCGGTACCCGAACGGTCTGGTCGGGCCAATTTAGCGTAAGTTGAACCGGGAAATGGTCACTACCATAGTCCTCTTGAAGGACTTGCCATGTGAAATCTAGGAGCACATCGGTCGAGACGAATGACAGGTCTATCCAGGATGGAGTGCAGGTGGTGGCATGGTAGAATGTATGAGAGCCATCATTGAGGCACTCGAAGGAGAGCTCGGTCATGATAGTAATCAGGGTCGGAGCCATATAGGTGGAGTGTGTGTCTCCCCACAATGGGTGACGACTATTGAAATCGCCCAGTAATAGAAAAGACCTGGGGAGTTGTTTTACCACCTCCACCAAGTAATTGCGGGAGACTTGAGTGTGGGGGGAGGTATATTAAACAGACGGTGTACTGTGTATCCAGGGAAAGCCGGGTAGCAATCACCTGTAACGGGGATCGGATGAGCAGTGGTGGTGAACCTATGGCACGCGTGCCCATTTGGGCACGCGATCAAATTTGCTTGGCACGCCTAAGCATAGAAATTGTTATCCGAAAGATGAGTATAAAATAATAGACTTAATGTTTATAATTTGATGTAATATATATAAACTTTGGTGGGCACGCGAATTTTTTTTTTTTTTTGGTTTACATGTTTTTTTTGGCACACGGCTTTGCTAATCCAAGTATAAAACAAAGTAAGGAATGCAGTACACATTCTTTTAACAACGTAGGCTCCTAAAATAAATTAGTGTAGGCTGATTTCAGTGCATAAGTTATCCTTTGATTTAAAATATCCCTAAAACCAATATGACAACTGAACTCACAACTGAAGTTATGAAATAAATTCGGAGAAAAATTGGATCACCTGAAGATCAGGGCCTCCAGCCTTCTCTAGTTAGCTTTATAAGGCTAACTAATGAAAATATCACTACCTAACCTAACCAATCGTCAAGGGCGTACAGTTGACCTAACGATTGGTTAGGTCGTGATATTTTCGTTAGTTAGCCTTATAAGGCTAACTAGAGAAGGCTAGGGGCCCTGATCTTCAAGTGATCCGAAAAATTTATTAGATTTTACATATCAGTTCCTCCAAATGGTATGAACAGGGAGCTAATTACTTCTAGTCTTCCTAGTGCAAAGTACTCTAGAGAACGAAGTGGTGTAAAATGGTTATAATTTCTCTCTCCATCATATTTTACATAAAATACGGTACTTGTAGGTTATCTCTTCCCCCCACCAATTTTGACAGAATATTTTGTTAAAATTAACGAAAATATCGCGACTTAACCTAACCAATTATCAAGGGCGTACAGTTGATCTATTAGTAAATAGTAAATACTATTCCAGAAACAAACAATGTTATAATTAATAATAGATCAACTGTACGCCCTTGATAATTAGTTAGGTTAAGTCGTGATATTTCCGTTAGTTTTAACGAAAATATTCTGTTAAAATTAGTGGGGGGAGATAACCTACAAGTACCTAAAACACTATTTGAGGTTAACTTTATTTAACCAGACTTAGTATTCTACATCTTTACTAACGTTTGCAACAATTGAAACTATATAATTATTGTAATAAAAAAAAAGGTAAATTTACGCTGTCTGTGGGTAAATTGCGCACCAGTCTAGTTTACATTACTGTTCATTTTTAACGTGTTCTTAGAGATAGACGAGTATATGGACATTTTAAAAAATGTAAACCATTCAATTTTCCCGCAAAAGACAAATGCATGTAACATACAGTTCACTGTAGTCAGAGATGGGCAAGATCACCAACTTTGGTGATCTTGAAGATCAAGATCAGATCACCAGAAAAATGTGATCTTGAAGATCAAGATCAGATCACCAGAAAAATGTGATCTTGAAGATCAAGATCAGATCACCAGAAAAATGTGATCTTGAAGATCAAGATCAGATCACCAGAAAAATGTGATCTTGAAGATCCAGATCAAGATCGTGATCTTGAAGATCACTTTTCAAGATCACTTTTTAAGATCACTTTTATATGAATTGAAAAAAGTTGTACTCTTGTAGAGTAACAAAAACAAATTATTTTGTTAATCACTCCTGAAAGTATCACTCCTAATACTCCCCTGAGGGCTGAGGCAATACAAGCATCGCATCCTACCCATGTCACCTGATCTAAACCACGGGGATTGACGATTCCCCTTTCAGTTTTTCAAGTGGTAAACTTAAAACTTAGTATTATCAAACTTATCAGCAAAGAAAAAACTATTAAATGACCTACATATAGTTTTAGTTCTATTTTTCTCAATTCTCATTTCACCAGGTCCATAACCCATATCAATGAATGGTCAGCATATATAAGTAAACATTTTTTACATAGAATTTAATTTTACAGTTTTACTGCAGTACGCAATTACTGACAATATAAGGGTAAAAACCGCAAGTTAAGAGTGTTAATTTAATGTTCAACCGCTGTAAACATTTGCTTTCAGCAAAACCAATTGTTCAAAGTTACCATCCGAGAGACGACTTCGTTTGGGGCTATGAACCATGCAGCAAACGAAAACAACCGTTCCACTGGTGCAGAGGAAGGTAGCGTGGTGTTATACCTCTTGAAGATCTTCTTTATAGCAGGATACCTATCTAAAGAGTCGAGTGCCTTACTGGTGTCCTGCAAATAATTGAGGACTTCCAAGTCTTCCTTGTTGTTAGGAGCAGAGAATGAGCCGTCCATAGTTCTGAAGAAATCGTCTTCAGATGATGAGTCTGAGTTCACCGAACTATTACCACTGCTGTCAGAATTACAATTTCTTACAGCCATTTGCAGCTTGTCTTTTACTTGAGACTTGATTGCTTCATGATCGCCGAAATTAGGCCCTTGCAACAATGATATCCATCTAAGTTTGAAATACGGATGAGATACTGAGGCCAAAACGGCATCAGTTACCTCGGGGCTCAACGACAAAAAATGACCAAATCTGGCATTGAAGCCAGAGACGACTGCTGCCAGTAATGGCATGCAGTGTCTCAAGCGCGGTCGTTTGGTTGGATAGGCTCCAATCTTGCGAGGGCATCTTGAGTCACTAGGACTGTTGGAAGAAGACAACCGTAGTAGCATTCTTTCTCTGCCTGTAATTTGTTGAGAGCTGCTGCAATTGGTTTTAGAACAGACAAATATTCTGAAATAAATTCCAATTCATTGTCTTTGAGGATGGGTAGATTCAGTTCTTCAAGAGCTACATTCACGTCGTTCTTATGTTATATATTTGGCTTAATGAGTCGTACATTGAGTTCCATCGGGTGACGCATGGGTACCTAAATTGGACGCCAGTTATTTCCTGTATTTTTTCTGCTGACTTGGGTTTACCAGCAGCATTCCACAGCGCCGAACATTTTCCCATTGCAGAATGCTTTATCTTCTTTAGTCCAGGTGAATTCAGTCCTTTATCTGCATCAGTTGTTGCTACCAAGTTCAATGTGTGGGAGGCACATCGAATATGGGATGATAGTTTCACTGACTCCTCTCCATGCTCTCCTGAATGTTCAGGAAAGTTGCTGATGATAACCTCTTCATCTGAATCTTTTTCATCATCTTCATCTGCATCATCTTCATCATGTCGTCAGTACGATTCTGAACACGAACACCGAACTCTTTAAAGCATTCACCATGTTCGATGCATTGTCGGTGACTGTAGATACAACTTTTCTATAAGATAAACCATGCTCCGAGTTGATCCTGTCCAATATTCCAGCAATTTTATCAAAGCTATGTGTTCCACGAAATCTTCGGCATGCCAGTGCAGCTGATTCTCGCGACAAGTCATCATTGATCTGTAATGTAAGAATATAAAATCAATGTTTGTATGAACATTTTTTTAAGCTTAATTTAATAATATTGGTTAGACACGCACCAGCTAAACTGCGCCACCAAACATTGAAGAGAAGAACTATGTGATATAAAGGAGGCAATTCAGCGATGAGTCGCCTACCATACCACCACATCAGTGACCCATCCCATAAGAGCAAAATGTGGAAGAGTCCATATTCACAGCCTGTGAATATGGACTCTTCCACATTTTTCTGTGAATCAGACACAATGACAGATGACAGAATCAGTGAATTAGTGTGAAATTACTGTGAATCACAGCAAAATGAAGACTCACCAAATTAATGAATGAGGAACACATGTCGAATAATTGAAAAGATTATACTATAAGTCTATCAGACTATCAGTCTATCACCAATGGTCAATTTATCAATTATATAAAAATAATACACTAAATCAATAGCATACCCAATGCGCAGTGACTCCCATGAAACTGCGGTGATTAGTTGACCATATGTCGCATGTAACACACACATGGTCAACTGCTGCCAGTTTTGCTTGTACTGTATGTCTTCCTTCATTGTACTGGTTGTTGTTGCAAGAGATCTAGCCAGGGTGCGTCTAGATGGCACCTGAACAGCCGGGTTGACGTCTGAAAAAAATATTTAAAAATTAAAACAAATACAATAGATTAGCTATGGAAAAAATATCAAAATATTTAGCTAGGCTAGCGATAGTCTAATGTTCATACAAATAATATGATTAATTATTTTAATCAGATATTAGCTATGGAAAAAATAGCAAAATATTTGAGTTATACCAACATGAAAGAAGATCCTTAAATTCATGTAGTTCAACTAGGCTCAATGGTAGGAGCCCATTAGCCACAAGCGAGAGAATCTTCTTTTCAAGGATATCCTTGCATATTGGTGGTCCTGGTTTTTGCTTGGAAATGTGGAACATGCTTAGTGTTGACTGCTTGGCAATTTTGGCAGGGCCAGCATTGCTGCCGCTGGCATCTTCTTCTTTAGCTGGACGCTTGCGAGATTTCTTCTCCGATTCATATTCACCCAAAAGATCCGAATGTAGTTTCTGCACAAGAAAATAAATTATTATCATGCGGAGAGACTTCTTGAACACCCTGTATAATATTTATCAGAGTATCAAACTTCTAGTTGAAATTAATACTTAACAAGATTCTAAAATTTTGTTATCTTTAACTAAAATTATTTTCACCATGATCAGTGCATTTTTATCCTATGTTAAATTGAAAGCCGAATTTCGTCCTTCAGTAACTAAATAGGAGAAATTACAGACATGGATCAGACAGAGAGAAAGACAGATACACCTGGCGTTTTATTATAGTTGGATATCGGCAGTTTTTAATGTAGTTACTAGTCCATAATCTATTAATATCTGAAGTGCACAATATATTCAAATGGACGTCTATGTAAATGTAGCATTAGTCTTGTATGGCACCAGTCACTTAAAATATGACTTGAACCATTATGTTAATGTTGCTACTTACTACTTAGTTACTAAGTAGTACTAACCCTGAGGTGCCTCAGAAGATTGCTTGTTGAGTCGAGGCCAGCAGACAGAATTGTAGTTTTCTTTGTACACTGCCTACAAATAACTTTGATACTGTTTCCAGTTTTTTCGACAATTTGAAAATATTTTCCGTTCAATAGCACAGATTGATCCTTATTACCAACATTGTTATCTAAATATATTGAATACTGTTCTGGTGACAACCTAGAATATTTGGTTCCCTTGGGAGCCTGTTGAAGTTGTAAAATTGCACTCATTATTAAAAAATTCAATCTGTAAATAAAATATGTTTAGAATTAATTTATTATGAATACGGACCTATAGGCTATATTTTATGCCTATATATAATATATTAATAGAACACTTTTAACATAATTGCACAGTAAATTACACTTTTTACGAGCCTAAATTCCACAGCAACTACACCTTCCATGAGCCCACGCATGACGCAAGTCACCCAACTAACAGAAAACATAAACAGTCGGTGTTGAACAAAGTTGCCACCAGATGTCGCTTGGACAAAAAACAAATGACATTCGCATAGCGGCATATTTAAGAATCTGAAATTAAAAGTGATTTGAAGTCTAAAGTGATCTTCAAGATCAAGATCACAAGAAATAAAGTGATCTTAGATCAAGATCAAGATCACCATAATAAAAGTGATCTTCAAGATCAAGATCAGATCACGATCTTGATCTTCAAGATCACGATCTGATCTTGAAGATCAAGATCGTGCCCATCTCTGACTGTAATGAATGAAACGAAAATGTTCATACAATAACAGTTTACTGTAATACATGAAAAAATTCTCACTTTTAAGTGTAAAGTAATGCAACCCCATTTTATATAACTTCCTGCAATGCTTGATAAAAAATAAACAAATATTATCCTATTGTGTAGGTGTTTAGATAAGAAAAATGATTAAAACTGCAGAATCATGTAAAATGAGACAAATTGATCAGTAAATCAAAAATCCCATTTTATCTCGCCTGATATATTTATTGTAACTGTTTTAATCCTTTTCAGACCATTAGTACTAATTATGAAATAATCAATATTATATAAAAACAGTTATATAGCTTGTTTGTATCAAATGAACACCGCATTCCAACCTCTATTTTCTACTTATATGCTTGAAATTTTTAATTTCCACAAAAATTTTGATTTATGAATGTTAAACAGATGACCATTCTTTGAGTAAGCCCTAGTTGATCTATTTATCATGGATACTTTAGGCCTTGAACCTTAAGGGCATATTAAAGGGCAAATGTAATGTTGGTTATTATTACTGTACTAAAGATTGGTGGAGCACTAACTTAATTAACGTGTTGTGAAAGCAGCATAACTTTTGTAATGTAGCAACAAATAAATATATATACAGTATATATATATATATATATATATATCAGTGGCGACTCCTGCACTCGGGCTTCTCGGGCTGAACCCGAGAGGCAAGGGGCAAGGAGAAGCATGAGAGATAAAATTGTGTATTTATAGATTTAAGTTTTAAAAAAAAATTTAAATACAAATTGTAAAAATGTTTTTTGGCTGGTAGTATGTTACTATTTTTTTGTCTAGCCTTCGTCACGCAAGCAAATTTTGAGCGCATTTAGATACCCTTACTACCTATAAAAAAACTATATTGACACATTAAGTTTTCGTGTAATCTTTCAAGATCCTTTACTCGGGCGCAAGACATTACGCCCGAGAAAGTATAAGTAATATCGTATATTTAAAGTTTTTTTAATGAATAATTATTTGCTCGCATACGGTTACATAATAGTCCTTCTTCTAATTCTCATTAAATAAAATACGTTTTTCCCCCTATTATTTTTTTTTATAAAGAAAGAAACATTTCAACTCGGGCTTATATCCTTCGGCCTTTTAGAGGCACAATTTTTAATTCTGGCGATACATGGTAACTTTTTACGTTTCGATAAGCGTGCCTTCAACTGCCTGAAAGAAAAAGGTTTTAAATTCGGCTATTTTATTCATTGCTATGCACATAAGTTAAATTTAGTGTTAAGTAAAATGTCAGAGAAAGTTAACAGGGCTAAAATGTTCTTTTCCAATGTACGTGCTTTCAGTAAATTTTTGTTTTCAAGTACGAAACGAAAAGCTGTATTTAGTGAGCTTAATATCAGCATTCCATCACTTTGTGAAACAAGGTGGTGCTATAGATTTAGAACCGTGTCAGCAATAAAAAGGCAGCGTGAAACTCTGAATAATGCATTTCAAAATATTTTAGATGACAGTGCAAGATGGGATGAAGATACTCTTAATCAAACTGATAATCTACTTATAAAATTGCATGATTTCACTTTTCTGTTTTTTATTAACTGCTTTGAAAATATATTGTCACAAGCCGAAAAACTATTTGATCTTCTGCAATCCAAGCAGTTTGACATGAAGTTTGCACAACAGAAAGTAAATGACTTTATTGAATTTATTAAGTGCGCTCGTACTGATAAAGCATATAATAAAGTTTTTCAAGAAACAATAGCAGACTTCGAACAATCCGAAGACCTGCCTTCTCCCCCGAAAAAAAGAGCTAGAGGCAAACAAATGTACTATAAAGCAATATATTTCGAAATAAATGACATTATACTAATGTCAATGAGGGAACGATTTGATTGCATTCAGGAGTTTCCGTTCTTTGAGTTGATTGATGTGACCAAATTTCCAGAATTTGCTGAAAATTTTCCAATGCATCATCTTAATGCTTTACATACTAAATATCCAAATGTAATTGACTCCAAATCCCTAGTTAACGAATTGAAATATCTTTATCGTGACAGTGACTTTAGAAAATGCGAATCTGCAAATGAAATTTTAGAAGTCTTTCACGAACTAGGATTATTGTCTGCGATGTCGGAAACCACAAAGCTGATTCAGCTCCTCCTTACCATACCTGTAACTTCTGTTTCAAATGAAAGAAGTTTCTCTGTTCTTGATCGAATTAGATCATATTTAAGAAACACAATGGCTCAAGAACGGCTCTCGTCCCTGGCCAGGATTTCAATTGAAAAAGAAATACTTATTGATTTAGAAAGCAAAAAGGAATTACATGACCGAATATTAAAGGAATTTGCTTTAAAACCAAGACGCTTGGACTTTATGTTCAAGTAAATAAAATTCAAATAATTTTTTCACCGAGGTATGTATTTATTTATTTTATTGATAATCTAAGTTATTGTCATGCATTTAAATGTCGGCTCATATGTAGACTTGAAAATTTAAAAAGACCCCGAGTAGTCTTGAAGAGCTGGAGTCGCACTGATATATATATATATATACTGTGTATATATATATATATATAATATATATTCTCTCCACCCTTTATCAAAATGTGGAAAACAAGATGTTCATTTAGCGAAAGGTTACTAGAAAAGAAATAAGTTTCTTGTAATGTTTAATCAATCAATAACAAAGCGTTAAAGAGAGACAGACATAGTTGCAAGTGTGAATATGGTACCAGTAAGAGAAATTTTACACAATATAAAGGAACCCCTCTGCAAATTTTGGGAAATTATATTCTAATGAAAGAATTCCAAGTTAAATTTTATCAGGCAAAGTCTAAAATCATATTTTTCGTTTAATTTCACTAAAAATACCTGAATTTTTAAAGAAGAAATACATAAACCAAAGATAAAACATGATTTAAAAAAGATACAAGGCCTAATTAAACTCCTGTTTATAAGTGGTGAAAGATTGCCAAAATAAGGGGAATTAAATCATTATGATAACAATATAGGCCTATTAATTTGAAAGCAAGCTAAATTTTAACCTATACTTTTAAATACTTATAGATCTATACACAAAGTTAAAAATAAAGAATGAATACACAAGGTTACTCAATTCACCTAATTGTTTTC
Organism: Bathynomus jamesi; assembly: GCA_023014485.1. NCBI lineage: Eukaryota > Metazoa > Arthropoda > Malacostraca > Isopoda > Cirolanidae > Bathynomus > Bathynomus jamesi. The sequence goes on along the minus strand of JAJOZX010002312.1, from coordinate 318,320 downwards.
CAAATGAAGTGTAGGCAATTCTTAATTGTAATAAGTTAACTTTAACCTGAAACGTAGATTTTGTAGAGCATAAAATCATAGTTTTCCTTTAACTTCACTAAAAATACCTGGAATTTTTAAAGAAGAATTGCATAAACCAAAGATAGCCTTCCAAAACTAAGTTCAGTCGGTTAGCTACTCTCACTGTAAAAGGTTCCTGATACCAATACAGCTATATTAATTTCAAACATGGTACTGGTGTTATTAATTAAGTACATGAAACAAAATGTAGAGATCCAAACTCAGATAATGTGGTCTACTCCCTTTAAAGTGTTCATAGGCCTATTAAGGAAATCTGTACAATTTTTTTTTTAAAAGCGGTGTATATGATAGATATTGATAACTACGGTCTGCATGAAAATCGATTTCTTTATTTTGAGTTGTGATTCTGAAGCAGTTCGCTGCGCTGAATTAAAAAATGCTACCAGTTTTATTCTATCACCCACAGTTTAAAGTTATTAGCAAAACAATTTTGGGGCGTTTTGTAATTTTTTACCTTTTTTATCTTTAATTAATTTCGTTTTTTCATATTTTTCAGATAGATAATTCTAACATTACGTCTTTAAAATTTTAATAAAGGCTTCTAGAGGATGTACCCATAGTCCAGACATATTTTGTTATATTTGTGGTCGGTATGTTGTTGTAAAACAAAGGACAAATGTAACGACCTCCATTAAGAGAGCCTATCATGCATATTTTGGAACTAAATTAGGAGATCAAGACAAAAGTTGGGCTCCACACAAGGTTTGTCTAACGTGTGTTGCGGCACTAAGGAATTGGAGCAAAGGTAAAAAGAAAAGTTTGCCATTTGGGATCCCTATGGTATTGCGCGAGCCTAGAAACCATACCGACGACTGCTCAGATTCTGATTCAGCTTCAAATCCAGACAATGATGATGTTTATGAACAGCCAACAGCTGACCGAGATCCTCCTAAACCATTAACCCAAGCCGAACTAAATGACTTAGTCAGGGATTTGAATCTGCCTAAGGACTCTGCAGAACTTTTGGGGTCTAGTTTGCAGGAGAACAATTTATTGGCTTCCGACACATACTTCGCTTAGTACAGAAATCGTGAGAAAGACTTCGTGCCTTTTTTCGAAGAAGATGAGCCCTTGGTATTTTGCAAGGACATCACAGGATTAGTGTGCAAGCTAGGCATCGAATACCAAACCAGTGACTGGAGGTTGTTTATAGATTCCTCTAAAACCAGTCTAAAAGGAGTGTTACTGCACAACGGTAACAAATATGCATCAATCCCAGTGGCCCATTCTACTCATTTAAAAGAGACCTATGATAACATGAAACTGCTTCTGGAAAAAATTCAGTATCAAAATCACAGATGGATATTGTGTGGGGATCTCAAAGTCCTTTGCATGTTACTTGGGCAGCAATCAGGATACACTAAGATGCCATGTTTCATCTGCGAATGGGATAGTCGAGCACGTGACCAGCACTGGAAGAGGAAAACTTGACCTCCTAGAGAGAATTTTACCCCAGGATCAAAGAACATTTTACATGAACATCCAGTTGAACCAAATAAAATCCTCCTACCACCCTTGCACATTAAGTTAGGCTTGATGAGGCAGTATGTCAAATCATTGAATAGAGAAGGTGAGTGTTTCAAGTACATTTGTTCAAAATATCCAAAGATTAGCTACGAGAAAATAAAGGAAGGTGTTTTTATAGGTCCTCAGATTAGAAAGTTATTGACAGACGATCATTTCCTGAACACAATGACCAATAAAGAAAAAGAAGCATGGCTTGGTTTCAAAGATGTTGTTGAAAACTTCTTGGGAAACTACAAAAGCCAAAATTATGAAAGACTGGTGGAAAATATGCTTAAAAAGTTTTACGCCTTAGGCTGCAACATGAGCCTGAAAGTTCACTTCTTATTTTCGCATCTTGACCGTTTTCCCGAAAATCTCGGAGATGTCAGTGAGGACTGAGGAGCAAGGCGAACGATTTCACCAGGACATCAAAACCATGGAAAGAAGATATCAAGGAAGATGGCATACAAATATGTTGGCGGATTACTGCTGGTGTCTGCAGCGAGATCAGCCTAACGCACAGCATAAGAAAACATCAAAGAAGCACCGGTTTAGTCGTCATTAGTCAGATCTACCTTCGTAGTCTTAAGTCTTTGGAATAAGTCCTGAAATGTTTGCAAGTAAAGAAGGTAAATATATTTTGTTTCTTTCAGTTATTTTTTTATTCTTTCATAAACAAGCAATATGCTTGTCCAAGAGCTAGGAGCTATTTAATTCTGCTTTAATCAGGTTTTACTCTATCACCTAAAGATTTCGTGCTACAAGGGGTGTTGTAATACCTCATCTGTCCCCATATGTTAACCACCCATTGATGGGAGGGGAGAGAGTATTTTGCTGGGAACGGGACTGGTTGTTATATATATTTACCCTACATTATTATGTAAGCGTTACTGTAGTCTATAACAACAAAATTTATGGTTTAGCATGTGCAATCCAATGTTGGTCTCGATAAGATGGTTCATATTTGGGGATAAATGGGGGATTTATGACATACCCTGTAGTAAGAAAACCATACGTGATAGGGAAAAACTAACTATATTTGTGAGATCAGCGCACTCATATTATATAGAATCACCAACTAGTTTGTAAAAATCGATCGACAAGTTTTCAAATGTGTACTGGTGTAATCAATGTGCTGGACTTTGAACGAATGAATGATACAAAGATATCACTGTATTCTGTGAAATCTTATATTAATACTTACAAAAAGTTGTTGCCATTTACTTATTAACCCTATGGAGTCCTGATTCATTAAAAGAAAAAGTAACCACGCCTAATTAAACTCCTCACAGGAGGAGATTGTAAGAACAAATCGACCAGGGAAGTACTCCGGTGGGGGGAGGGGAATGTTAGACAGAAGATATGGAGTGTTGGAACTCCCGTTTCTCCTGTCACTGTCATCTTTAGCTGATCATTTTCAGTGTCTCAACTACCCTGTGAGCAGTCCAGCATGCTCTCAAACACACACTTCTCTCCCTATTCCTCACTACATATACATGCATCTTACACACTACATAACACTGATATACATTTAAGAAAAAAATTTGTTGTTTTCTAGAAAATAGGTGAATTTGTACAATTTTAACGTTCTGATTCCAAGACTTGTATTGGTTTTGCTCCATCACGTCAGGTTTTAGCACAAAATCAAAAATAAAATCTTATTAATCAATAGCAAAACCCTAACTTAATTTTTCACTTGGATGAGTTTGCGCTTTCTTGAAACTCTGTTGTGCGGATTGGATGAATCTCTTTTAAAACACCAACAGTAGTCGGCCATCATTGCTTCATTCCATCTACCCTGATATCGTTTTTCCATGATCTTGATATCTTGGTGAAACCTTTCGCCCTGCTCTTCACTGACCGTACCAAGATTTTCTGGAAAGTAGTCAAGGTGGCTATGTAGAAAATGAACCTTCACACTTATGTTGCAACCTAGATTTTTAAAACTAGTAATCATGTTTTTGACAATCTTCTCAGAGTCCTTTGATTTATTTTTGCCCAAAAGGTTTTCCACAACACTCTTGAATGAAATCCAGGCCTCCGTTTCTGTCTGAGTCATAGACGCTGTAAAATGGTCTTCTTTTATCAGGTGTCTTATCTGTGGCCCATCAAAAACATCAGCTCTGAGTTTATCCTCACATTTTTCGGAATTCTGAAACGATGTAACGAAAACAGTGTCCATCTTTACCTAGGGCTTTCACGAACTGTTTCATTAGCTCCAGTTTTATATGAAGTGGTGGCAGAAGCACTTTGTCAGGAGAGACAAGTGGCTCATTGATCACATTTTTGTCTCCAGGTGCGAGATTCGTTCGTTTTGGCAAAGTCCTTTTAATCCAATTATTAGCTCTAGCCCTGCTGTCCCATTCGCACAGAAAACAAGGGAATTTCGTGTATCTTGACTGTTGTCCAAGAAACATGGTCAGCACCTTCAGATCACCACAAATGGTCCATTCATAATCACTATATTTCACTTATTCCAACAATAGTTTCAGGGGGTCATAAGTTTGTTTTAAGTGTACAGAATAGGCAATTCCCATTGTGTAGAAAAACTCCTTTTATGCTAGTTTTTTAGCTGTCAGTGAAGAATCTCCATGCAGATGGACCATACGTAACACCCAGGGCATTCATCAAACCCTTTACATCAGTACAGAACACAAGAAACCCTTCCTTTGAGTAGAAAGGCATAAACTCTTTTCCCTGTCCCAATACCAAGCAAATGTAGTGCCAGGTGCCAATAGATTCTTTTCATTCAACCTGGAGCCTAGAAGTTGTGTGATATTTTTTGGGAGTTCAAAGTCACGCTCCAGATCATTCAATTCAGATTTTGTAACCTGTTGTGGGTGTTTCAACGTAGCTTCAACTTCACCAGTAGCTTCAAAATCACTGTGGTCACTTGTTACGTGATCAGAATCAGAGTCTATGCTCAAACCATCAAAGTTCTGGGGATTAGGTGGAATGTACATCTTCACTGTGAGGAACAAGACGAAGCGCGGATGGTAGATTTGAATATTTTATTGCAGATTTGTTCTTACTGCTGTACTCTTGAATATTGTACATGCAAAAATAACAATCAGACGTGTGGTCTCTGGGCTCACGCGACACCATAGGCACACCAAATGCGAGAGATTTTCGTGTTCCTTTAAGCCATTGTCTCATATTTTCAACACAGGGCCGGTAAACATACTGTAGTGTGGGGCCCACGATTTGTTCTGGTCACCAATTCTAACACCAAAGTAGGCATAATACGCTTTCTTGTAAAAGTTGCTAATGGTTTGTCTGTTTTACTGGCGTAAAGCTACCACAAGTATAACAGAATGAATCAGGATGGTTTACACACCGACGATGAGACATTATCTGAAACAAACAGAAAAAACATTAATTATAATCAAAAACATTAATCATAAAAAATAATTATAGACCTAATTAAAATTCACATTTGCTAAAATAATATTATATTTAATATTAATTACTCCTATAATGCATACCACTAATAAATTGTAACATTTATATAATTTACAACACATTCCTATATAGTAGGAAACAAAACTCGTGTGGTGCACTTTGGCAAATGTTGTAGCGACCTGTTTTTCAAAATTATGACGTGTGAGGACCAAACGAAAGTGGTTCTTAGTAATCCTACCGAATAAGGAATAAAAATATACTAACAGTTTTCAGTCAGCAAAAATCATGTATACCAGTGTAATCTTTCCGAAATAAAAAAAATAAAAAATGGCATCAACTTCAAGAGCCTCGGAGTCCCCTGGGGAGGGGGCCATAAATGTCCCCACTTCTAGCTCCCCCGCTGCATAAACCGGGAAAGCAACCCAGGCAGCGGGTCTCGATCTGCTACCGCCCATTCGAGATGTTCTGGGCCTCTGTCTGATTCACTTTTCTTAAACTTCTGCAACATTCGTGGCCTTTCCTTAAGTTTTCAATGTGTTGAACACCACCTCTAAACCTTCTGATCTTTTCCTCACTGAAACTCAGGTGTCTGAGACGACTGACGGCAACCCCTTTTCAGTACCCTCTTACTTTCTCTATACCCAATTTCACTTCAAAGGTGGATGTTGTGTTTATGTACGCAATGACCTAACTTGTTCTCGTATTCCCGAACTCGAATCTTCCAAATTCTATACCCTTTGGCTCCGGCTTACATGCCACTCTCAAGCTAAATACAGTATATCTACGCTGTTTACCTTTACCCTAATTCTACTAACTATCCAAAATTCTTTAACTACCTCACTTCAAAAGTGAAATACATTCTTTCCCGCTCTCCCTTTGCTGAAATCTCGATTTTAGAAGATTTCAATGTTCACCACCACCTTTGGCTTTCCTCCCATTTCAGTAACATCTATGGTGAACTAGCTAACAACTTTTCTATCCTAAATGACCTTGAGCAGATTGTACAGCACCCTACACGTATCCTTGATTGCTTTGGAGATAGGCCCAAAATTCTGGATATATTTTCTTACCTCTCATCCTTCTTCTTACTCTGTGAAACTTTTCTCTCCGTTGGGTTCCTCCGACCACAATCTTATATCTTTTTCCTGTCCTATCGCTCCAATTCGGCCTTTGGATTCGCCCAAGAGGAGGCGCCTTTGGCACTTTGGTGCCGTTGATTGGGAGGCCATTGCGGAGTATTTCTGTGATTTCCCATGGAATGATTACTGCTTCCGTCGCAGGGGCCCTTCCGAGTGTGCTGAGCGCATCATGGGGGTGATTCTCTCAGGCATGGAGGCGTAGATGCCATATTCTATTCCTATACTAATGCAAAAAAAACCTTCGTTTAACTTTACTTGTTCTAATGCTGTCCGCAACAGAGAGGAGTCTTTCAGGAGGTATCGTCGCTATCCAACTCCTGACTCTCACTCAGCTTATATTTCTGCCTGGAATCGTGCAAAATCTGTTCTTCGATTCGCTAAAAATTCGTTCACTCGACAAAAATGTGAAAACCTATCCAATTCTAATTCTTCTCGCTTTTTCTGGCATCTAGCTAAGAACCTCTTCAACAACTTTACTTCCTGTTCTTTCCCTCCTCTTTTCCACTTTGATGGCTCAATTGCTCAAAAACACAATCCTGAACTTTGACCTGTAAAATCCTATCCACCATAACATTTTTAATAAAAATGGGAAGATTACCCCGTAATTCTATTTCTTGAAGTTTAATTAGTAGATTATGGTGCCAAATGGAATTGTATGCTTTCTGGATATCCAAAAACACAGCTATAGTATAGTTACATTTCAAGAAACTTTCCCTATGTCAGTTTCCAGAGAGGTCAGGGCATCATAAGCAGAATGTCCTTTAAGAAAACCGTGCTGAGATGGAGAGATAATATTAGTATTGTGTAAGTATAAAAGGAGTCTTTTATTGACCATCTTTTCAAAAAATTTGCACAAAGTACTGGTTAAGGCAATTGGCTTGTATGATTTGGGAGATGATAGAGATGTACCAGGTTTAAGTATTGGAATGAGCAAGGAGGATTTCCACTGATCAAGAAAGGAACCAGTTAGCCAAATAGAATTATAATAATTCAAGAGATTACGCAATCTGTTATGAGAAAGATGTTTGACGAATTCATAAGGAATTCCATCTTTACTTGGAGATGAAGTTCCACAACTATCTATAGCAGCTCGAAATTCAGAAAGACGAAGTGGACCATTGTAACCCAAATGTTGGCTGATAGTGAAGTCAATAACTGTAAATTTTTTTACACCATATGAAAGACAAAAGAATCAGTATAATTTAATGTACTGCTGACTGTTACAAAATGGGAGGCTAAAATGTTGGCAACCTCACCTTGATCCACAATAGTATTTCCATTCACCTTTAAAGCAAGGGATTCCTTATCATGAGGTCTGTTGAATAGTCTTATCTGAGACCAGATGTATGATGAAAAACTGCGAGAAGAAAGGGAAGAAAGAAATTTCCTCCAAGACTGCCTCTTTTGAGTCTTTATAGTATACTGAGCCCTGGCCCGAGCACGCTTATATGCTATAAAATTAGTAATACTCTGACTGTGTTTATACAGATACCAAGCCTTCCTCCTACTCTTTACTGCCTGAGGTGTAATATCATTTCACCAAGGCTTCCGATACCTTGGGTTGAATTTAGCATTTTTTCTAAAGATATTTGTAAATGCAGTTAAGTTTAAAAGAGTAACCAGTAGTTGATGCCTCATTAAACTGAGATGGCAGATGAACTTTGGAACCGAAGCATTCCCAATTTGCCTTACTCAAAAGCCGTTCTGCTTGTAGAGGAGGGAAGGAATTCCCCGGTGTACCAATCTCATTACATGAAAAGACAAGAAGTTGGGGCACCACTGTTCAAAATAGTAAGAGCTTGATCATTTAGAAAATCCACTAATAATGAACCCCTCGTGTCACAAGCTTCTGAACTCCACGTAAAATGGTGAGCATTAAAATCTCCAAGTATTAAGTAAGGTTCTTCCAGTTGAGATAGTAAATCTGACAGGATATCTAAAGAAAGGATGGAGGAACTAGGAATATAAACTGAACAGATACTAATAGATGTTCTACCCAAACCAACTCGCATTGCAACTACTTCTAAATCTGTGTCAAGAGAGAGAGAGAAAGGCATGGCAGGAATAGAGTTATGAACAAGTAGGGCAACCCCACCTCCATGCCTGTTACGATCTTTACGGAGGAAATAGAAATTGCTTAAAGTAAATGTAAAATCAGTACTCAGAAAAGTCTCCTGTAGTGCAGCAATCTGGATGGATTGGTCTGACAATAGTTGCTGCAAAGAAGGAAGCTTAGGCAGGAAGCCTTTCATGTTCCATTGCAATACTTGAACCATGATCAGTTACTCTCAATAAGCAAGGCTAGGCTTTCCTGACCACTAATCTTCTTATTAACTAGATGAGACGTATTTGCATATTGAGCAAGCTTTTTAGTCAATTGCTGAGGGGATGGATTTTTACCAATGGTCTTTTGAAACTTTAGCACAAACTTCCAAAATGCCTGACTATCAATACCTTTAGGTATTGCTTTACTCCTACTACTAGCATCTGACAAAGCACGGGGAATGGCTGAAGTACCAGAGGACAAAGAAGGTCCTCCAACCCTATCCTGCTGGGAATCAGATAAATTATGAGGCCTGCTATTAAGCCGTTTGATTTTATTGGTCATAGACACAGACTCACTTTGCTTCTGGAGGGAAGCCAAAGCCTCTGAGAATTCTCCTTCAAAAAGGCTCTTCCAGGGAATAGGAGCATCCACAGAACCATCCCGGGAATTCTTAGTCATCGATGATAAAGCTATACCAGCATAAGAAATGGACCAAGCTGAATGTTGGAAATTATAAATATCTCTAGCCCTTTGTAAAGAAATTCCCTGCCTATACTTAATATCCAAAATTTCCTTCTCTTTGACATAAATGGGGCAATGAAAGTTATTGGCTATGTTCACGTCCACAGTTAACACACTTATTGACTGAGGAGGAACAACTATCAGAACTATGTCTGCCAGTGCAACGAAGGCACCTGTTCTCATTACATGTTCGGGTACCATGTCCGAACTTTTGACATTTGTAACAGCGAAGAGGATGAGGGACATACAAATCCACTTTATAAATAATATATTCACAATACACCCTCTCTGGTAATAATTTATCCCCAAAAGTGAGGATGAGCAAACGTGTTGGTTCTCTCTCCTTACCCTTAGTAATCCTCCTACAGTCCAACACACATTGAGGGGAGAGTTCAGACAGAATTTCATCCATTGTGCAAAAGAAAAGTTCTGGAGCATATATAAGACGCCGCACCTTGTCTAGGTTTGTAGCCAATTCCACAGTCACAAGGATATGGCCCCCTTTTAAATTAGGTATATTCTTTATCTGCAATAAAGAGCGAACCTGCCCAACATTGAAAGTTTCAAACAAAAGTTTGCCAGATGAACAGTGAATTACATTTCTAACCTTTCCACACAAGTCATTAACCACTCTACCAAAGGCAATAACATGGAATGCTTTAGATAACTTGACTGGTAGATCAGTATCAGATATAAAAACAGAAGTAGCATAGGAAGGGACTTCAATGTAACTGTTTGCCAAATTCTTAGGCTTTTTGCCTAAAGAATCAACTTTAGTAGGCCCAGCATTCTCAGCCACACGGGGAGCCCTTACACTTAGATCAACAGATGCACCCAACTTAGGCTCTGCAAGAGATGAAGCAAGGTCAATCTGAGATGATAATGAGTAAGAGTTTGAGAGGGGAAGGCCCTCGTAAGTAGGGGGGAAAAAGTCCGCATTAGGATCACCGTTAGGATCAGTAACCAAACTTTCCAGGGAAGCACATTTAAATTTCTTATGACCACTTCTCCCAGGAGGGGGACTACTCCAGTCACTTCCCAACGGTTGAACCCAGTTGGGTCCGCCCGTCCTGTCATCACAAACTCCTAGACCCGATCCTAGCCTGCCTTAATACAGGCTTAGGATAGGGCAGGCCAAAACGAAAAATCTGTGGTACTTTTCAGATTAGTATAATTTTAACTATATATTGCTATATAGTAAAGGAAATTTCGTCCAAAACAACAACCGCTAAGGTTAAATAGTTACAGCAAATAATAATGATCAATAATAATAATAATTATAATAAAACAAAGGTAGTTAAACTTAAAGCCACAGTGATCAAACCCAGGCCTACCCTTCGGAGACGTGGAACACTTAAGCTTAAAGAATAACTATACACACACACACACACACACACACACACAAACCAAAAAAAAAAAAAAAAAAAGAAGTAAATTATTTATAGTAAAGTTAATTTACCAACCAAAAGTTTGACATCAAAATGAAACTTCAAGTATAATTCAAGAAATCAGCTGGATATAAAAGAACCTCTGTTCGGTCGTCGCAGCTAAACCGGTTTTAGAAGTTTATGAAAATCACGCGGATTCACGCCACAAATAAATAAATAAATAAATAAAGAAATGCTATCAAATGTCAGAACCCAAGCTAGATATAGGAAATATTCAACATAATTCTGAATAACTTGTTAATATGTAACGCTTATTTAATTAGTGATAAATGGTCAATTCATTGTAAAACGGATATTCTGTTATAAAATATTGGAACCTGGCAGTGAAATAAACCTATCTACATTTTCTGTATAAGATCGTGTAGGGAAAAATGTCAGAGAAAATGGGATTTTACCTCATATTTACTTATCTGAATATATTTCTACTTTAATGAAAGTATGTTTTAAATTATTTTATCAGCAGAAGAAATTGACTGATTGAATGAAGTCAGTTTAGCAGATGCTGTAACTCTTGAGGCAATTAGGGATAAAATAAGACAACTTTCGCAAGTTGATGCCATAAAACTCGATCGCATATTAGAAACTGGAGAAATGACGGATCACGTACATTTTATAGGAATGCTGAAATCGGAATGGTAGAAATTATTACGAACAAATGGAGAAGACATTAAAATAACGACAAATAAAAAATACAGATACAAGTAATCAAATTTATCTAAACTAAAATTATTTACAAAATAAGTATTACAGTTTCTGCTCTTACAAAAATACAAATGTCAATTAGCCTATTTTATTTTATTTAATATGGGGCTCAGTTTTAGGTTTTACTGGGCTCTTAGATTAAGATAATGTATGGGCGATATCATGATTAAGTTATATATAATTGGTCCGCCATAAAGAAAACATGCGTTTGATTGTAACCCAATAAGTAAAAATGTGTTTGGACGATTTATACAAAATTTACAGACAATAATTACCATTGAATTTTATATAAGCCAGCTAATTTTTATAACTGAATGATTAAATTTGGTTGTTTAATACTAACTTGATTTTTGGGTTCCATAAATCTAAGTGCACATTGAAATAATTTTTCTCTTTTTTTCAAATAAAAAATATTACTGTAGATATCCCTCAAATGCCATTCTCTGATGAAGATAAAATAATTATTAAGCATTATAGGCTTAACAGGGGATATGGAAGGCACAAAATATTGGCGGGATTCCCCAATAAAGGATGGACACTGGGTGGACTGGATACGTTGCTGAAAAAAATTGATGCTACAGGCAGTAGTACTGTTAGAAAAAAAGGTAGTGGTCGTCCAAGGAGTGTTAGAACGGAAGAAAACATTGAAGATGTTCCTCCCCAAATTCTTAGCCAAGAAGATAAGCCAGGCATTCACGAGACTCCAGTGCAGATTTCAAAGTCGATTGGAATATCAGAAACTAGTGTAAAGCGAATTGTAAAAGAAGACCTCGGACTTAGACCATACAAACGTGTACGTGGACAGAAGATCAACACCACTCAGTGGAGGTCCTGGGCATAGGCGATATAGGCGGCCGCCTAGGGCGCCAATTGGTGGCGGGGGTGACATAGCACGCCCGTTTTTTGTTTTTCGTCAAACAGGCTCCAGTCCAGGGCTCGAGAAATTTACCAACTTACGGTCTCACCAACCCCGGTTGGAGATAGATATTTATCCTTGGTGATAGGTATCGATTTTGCTTGTAAAAATCAATTTATAAAACTAAATTAAAAGTTATTTCATTAAAATAAACAAGCAATGAAATAAGTATAAGTTAAAACTGTTTATAATTATTAAAATCAAGCAGAGTAAATTAGAGTGTAGCTAGCAACGGATTTTTCTCCACTCCACAATTTCGTATGTGTTCTAGTTTACAGTGAGTCGTGTCTGGCCGAACATCATGATGAAGAGGACAAAGCCGTCAGGTGCACAGGGAAGAAAGAGAAGAAAAGAGGAAGAGGAGATGCGATCGAAAAGTACAGTAGAGGTATGTCACGAACATTTTATTTAAGTTTCATTTTTATATCTAACGTTACTTTTTTAAACTGTAAAATGAAGATAAGTTTGCTACTTTAAGTGGGCAATCCGCTATTTTAGGCAAAATTCATCAATTTTTTCTTTTTTTGATGAAATGACTTCTAAAATTTGTCTGCTTCATGTTTGTGTTGTCAGATTTTGGGTCTTTAGTTTAAAACCCTCACCCTCACCATAACCTAGCCTATGGCTAGGTGTAAGGTTTATAGGCGTTTAGTTTTAGTATTGGGTTTAACTAAATTTCTGCTGTTATTAACATGTACTTATCAGTGTGACCACTCTACATTTTTAATTATCCTAACAACACCCAACAAAATTTCCCCAGAATTCCCAAGGTTATATAAACATTCGAATGATTTAATTTTTCATTGAATTATACCTTTCTTTAACAAAAATGTGACAATAATCTGGAAAATACACAATAAATAAATATAAACCCCAAATAAAATAAATGGCATGTGGAAGTAATGTTATTTACAATGACAGAAGCAACTGTATGTCATCATGTTTGCTTCACATGATGACATTTATTTATATCGTTTCAGATGCACTTCTAAAATATCTTGGAGGATCCTCCTCTGCTAAAACTGGGATGTCTGTGGATGAAGAGTCATCTACTTCCACCTCTACTTCTGCTGCGCCAGTTTCCTCAGATGAAGGCACATCAACCACCCTCTCTACCCTGCCACTTTCTTTAGGTATGTACAAGACGGCAGCATAGATATTAGTATCATATTACCAGTATTAAATTACTATATGTCCTCTTGTCTGATAACAAGGAGGGCTAAGTTGGTTAGCTTGTACAAAATGACACAATCATCATATGAATCATGTTTAACCTATCATAAGCATAATGTAAATAAATGAATTGGGTAAAAAGCATAACAGAGTTACAAAGGACGTGTTTATATTTCAAATGATATAATAGTTAATACTAAAAACCAAGGACACAAATCTAGGTGAAGTTGTACTAATCACAAATAATGAATGATTATGTTTAACCCATGATAAGCATACTGTAAATAAATAAATTGATTCTCATCTATTCTATATCCTTTCAGATGCACCTGAAGGATCCTCCTGTACTGAACCTGCTGATCAAGGCACATCGATTCCGCCCATCCAGACAGATGCAGAATCAATTGATCCTGCTGAATGGCCTTCTGTCCTGAATGATAAGATGAGGACAGAATTTGTTAGGCGAGGACTATACCAGGTAACACCTGACTTCATCTTTCCTAGGAGAGAGGATGGAAGAAAATGCCACCACCAATACTTCAATAGAATCTTGGTAAACGCAGAGAAAATGAAGAGAAGTTGGCTGATGTATTCACGGAAAACCAACACAGCCTCTTCTGCTTCTGCTGCAAGCTGTTCTCGACAAAAGACTTTTCTTTAATAAAGGGAAGACTTAACGACTGGAAGAATGCAACCACCTTGCTCAATTCTCATGAAAACACGCCAGAACACTTAAAACATTTGACAACATGGAAAGAAATGGAGGTGCAGATTATAAAAGAGGAAACCATTGACAAAAAAGAGATGGCACTCCTTGAGGCTGAGAGGAAGCGGTGGAGAGATGTTCTAGTGCGGCTGGTTACCATAGTACAGTCTCTGGCAGTGAGGAATATGGCACTGAGGGAACACACAGAAACACTGCACACGCCATCAAACGGGAACGTCGTAAAAGAGGTTGAGCTGATGGCAAAAATTTGACCAAGTAATGGAAGATCATATTCACAGGGTGGAAAATGGATTAGCAATTCACACCAGCTATCTGGGCAAACACATTCAAAACGAACTGAGTGACTCCATCAGTACCAAGATCATTCATACAATGATGCAGGAGATCAAGCAATGAAAGTACTTTTCTATCATTTTAGATTGCACCCCCGATGTTAGTCATACAGAAGAAATGCCAGTGATAATCAGGAGTGTTTCACTGGATGATAAACCCCAAGTAAAGGAACATTTCATGGGGTTCCTGGAGGCAGAGGAGTCCACTGGCCAAAGTTTGTCGTCCCTAATTTTGAAGAGACTAGAGGACCTAAACATTCCCTTTGACGACTGCAGAGGACAGTCGTATGACAACGGAGCCAACATGAGGGGCAAAAACAAGGGAGTCCAAGCCAGGCTGCTGGAAAAGAATCCACGAGCTCTATTTGTGCCATGTGGGGCTCATACATTAAATCTGGTGGTAGCTGATGCTGCTAAAAGCTCCACAGATGCCACTGGCTATTTTGGCATCTTGCAGAAGCTCTACACCCTGTTCTCGACTTCTACACAAAGATGGGCTATCCTGAAGAACCATGTTAACTTGACTTTAAAATCATGGTCAGAGACAAGGTGAGAAAGCAGGGTGAAGAATATTGAGCCAGTAAGGTACCAAGCAGCATCAGCGAGAGAGGCATTCATTGAGGTGAGGGGTCAAACCACTGACCCTATGGTAAAGATTGAAGTCCAGTCTTTGGCAGAGGAGAGAGGGTCATACCGGTCTTCAATCTGCACTGTGGTGTGGTATGACATCCTAAGCCACATACAGCAAGTCAGCAAACTAATCCAGTCTCCCTCAGTGCAGTTGGATGTGGCTGTCAATCTGCTAAGGAAGACTGAAACAACTCTCAGCACTTACGGAACAACAGGCTTTGTGGTTGCACAAACCTCAGCCATGGACATGTGCGAAGACATGAATGTGGAGGCTGTTCTCCAGCAAAAGAGGCTGAGGTCCACAAAGCGGCACTTCTCCTACGAGTTCCCTGATGAGCCCATCAATGACGCACTTAAAAATTTGGACGTGACCTTTTTCAATGTGGTGGTGGATGCTGCTATCTCATTGCTTCAGGAAAGATTGCAGACCTTGGGAGAAGTGAGAGACAAGTTTAGAGTGCTCTCAAACTTCCAAAACTTGTCAAATGAGGAGATGACAGAGCAATCAGAAACCCTCAGCAACACTTTAAGCTGTCGAGGACATTCTGATCTAGATGGTAGGGCGTTGACAGAGGAATTAAAGAATTTGCCTGAACTGCCATCTACGAGCATGACAGCACTTCAGCTACTGATGTTTATCCATGAGAAGCAGCTCACAGAGATCTATCCCAACCTCTGGGTCGCCCTCAGGGTTGCTGTCACCCTTCCAATGACAGTGGCTGGAGCGGAGAGGAGCTTTTCCAAGCTCAAGCTCATCAAGACTTACCTGAGATCCACCATGATGCAAGACCGCCTCAGTGTTCTTGCTGTCATCAGCATTAACCATGCTGTTTCTGAGCAGATTTCCTATTATGACATCTTTGATGAATTTGCATCAAGGAAGACTAGGAGGATCAGGTTTTAATAACAAAACAACTAGACCTAAAACTTCCAAACCAAATTTAAAATTCAGTTATTTGCTAGCTGGCAATCTTATTCCTTTATTAGGCTACATTGTGTGATTTATTAGTGTTTTTTAGTGATTTATTTTGTGTGCAATATACTGTACATTGGAATATTTATTTTGTTTGTAATATATGTGGGAATCTTTATTGAGTGTTCAATTATTATTTATACAAGATTTCTTTGTAGTTTTTGTTTCAAGACAACTTGTTCTTACTTGAAGCCAAGAACAATAAATGAAGGAGGTGCTTTGTGTTTTAAAGACAATGTGTTCAGTGTGTTTTATTGGGGCAGAGGTTATGCACCGGAGGGGCGGGGAGTGTGCTGTTGACAGAGGAAGGGCACCTTTGCATGATCTCGCCTAGGGCGCCAAAAATGCCAGGACCGCCACTGGGGTTACCCATACCTGGTTAGGTTAATTGTATGCCCGGTTAGGTCAACTGTATACCCGGTTAGGTCAACTGTATGCCCGGTTAGGTCACCTGTATGCCATTGACAATTGGTTAGGTTAAGTTGTGTTATTTTTGTTAGTTTTAATGAAAATATCACTACTTAACCTAACCAATTGTCAATGGCATACAGTTGACTTAACCGGACATTCAGTTAACCTTTGTGGTATCCAACGCCATAAGCGATTATACCCGGAAAGGTAAGGTTGGGTCATTGTCGGGACCCGGAAAGGTAAGTAGTACCAGGTTAGGTTAGGTTAGGTTACTTTTGTTGTGAATATTACTGAAGAAAATAGGTTTTTCTGGTGTATTTCATGCTGTTTCAATTGATTCTGGCCTTTTTAGCCCACAATTTCCCTGTTCCTCAAAGCGGGGATGATGGGAGGATCTCCATAACGGTGCATTTGCGCCAAAAATGAAGGACAGATTCAATTGAAACAGCATGAAATACACCATAAAAACCTATTTTCGTCACTAGTTTGGGTGGATGTGTTCTACCGAATCTTTACCCAACCAATGAACTCTCAGAACAACAGAGTATATTCAGAATCCCATCAATTAAAGAATCGAATTTCGGACGAAAGGCTATGCAACAAGGAGCCACTTTTCCAAAAGTATTATGGTGTCGTGTTTCCAGGCTGGGAAAAACATCTCTTCATTTCGTTGATCCCGGTGTGAAAGTTAATGGCGAATATTATCGAAATGTTCTCTTAGCAAGCATGATTTCAGAGATGCGTGCTCTGGCAAATGGAGGTCATTTTGTTTTTCAACAGAATGGAGTAAAGGCACATATGACAAAATACACTGTTGCTTATTTAAATAAACATGTTCCCGAATTTACTGAACCGGAGAATTGGCCTCCGAACAGTCCTGATTTGAATCCTGTTGATTATGGGATCTGGGAAAACTTGTCAGAACGAGTTTATGGCGGTAAGAAAATCAGAAATGTTAACCACCTGAGACATGTTCTGATTTAACAATACGCCAAATTCCTACAAGACCAGATTCATTCATCAATTTAGACCAAGACTTCGAAAAGTAATAGAAGTTGGAGGAAAACATATTGAATAGTATTTTTAGTTTGATATTTTAATAACAATTTTATATGAAAGGAATTTTTGGTTGTATAATAAAGAAATTTTGAGTATTTACGGTATCTTTATATTCTATTTTTGTTTACGTGCTAAAATGAGGTCTATTCAGCTACTGTACTGTGCTAAAAATTTAAAGAAATGTTGTCAGATAACGTTATTTTATTTTGTTAAAGTTTTATCAGAAGTTAAGAGAAATTATTGAGTTTGAAAGGAAAAGTACGGACACGTTTTTTTTGGGGGACCCTATATATTTATATATATATATATATATATGTTACGTCCAAACATCGAAATCGCTCAGTGAGCGAAAAAAACAGCCACAACGCGTTGTGGATGCACCTAAGTGACCACACACCGATGTCAGGTATTTTTTCGCTTCATGGCCGTTCTCAAACAACCGCAACGCGTTGTGGACGATTCGGATATGACCACAACGCGTTGTGGACGATTTGAAACGACCACACACCGATGTCTTTCATCAAACTCTATTTAAACACGACGTATATTGAAATGATATAAACACGACGTATATTTATCGACTTATTCACCGATTAAAAAGCAAGGTTAAGCAGATATGCTAGAAAAAACATAAAGTCCTTTAAAAAATGATTATCAATAATTTTCCCGTAGGTTTCAATTCATTTTAAGCAACTTTAGAATGAGACGTAAATGTAAAAATTAACCAACTGGTTAGGTGAATTGAATGCCCGGTTAAGTTAAATGAATGCCCTGTTAGGTCAACTGAGTGCCCAGTTAGGTCAACTGAGTGTCCGGTTAGGTTAACTGAATGCCCGGTTAGGTTAATTGTACGCCCTTGACAATTGGTTAGATTAAGCCGTGATATTTTCGTTAGTTTTAACGAAAATATCACGACTTAACCTAACCAATCGTCAAGGGCGTACAGTTGACCTAACCAGGCATTCAATAATTTTAAAATCGTCCACAACGCGTAGTGGTCATATCCGAATCCTCCACACCGCATTGTGGTTGTTTGAGAACGGCCATGAAGCGAAAAAATATCTAACATCGGTGTGTGGTCACTTAGGTGCATCCACAACACGTTGTGGCTGTTTTTTTCGCTCACTGAGCGATTTCGATGTTTGGGCGTAACATATATATATGCTGTCAACAACAACAGTGGTATCACGGGCCGCAATCCCAATACTCCCAAGTGCAGCGGCCCAACCAATAACACCAAACAGGAACCGACATCGACCAGGAAACGACCATCATTTAGGAAAATCGAACACGAAGATTAGAAACCCGGTAAATGTATTATACGCAAATATACAAGGCCTCTATACGGACCATGCAGACTGCAAATTACAATACCTGCAAAATTTAGCTATGGAAACCAGTTTAGATATCATATGCCTAACGGAAACACACTTACACAAGTGCGAAAAAGGCTGTGAAAACTGCATCGAGAATACTGAAATAGCGTTGCTGGACTACAACATATACAGAGCAGATAGAGTGGCTAGACGAGGAGGAGGGTGTTGTATCTACGTGAAAAACACATACACATGTGAAGTGAGGGTAAAGAAATCAAACAGCACAGTTGAAGTTATTATATTAGAAGTAAAAGAACTGAACCTAACCATCATGAACATCTACAGACCATCAAACACCACAAAAAGTGAATTCCAATTTGCTACAAATGAAATAGAAAACATATTAAAATTACTTGATCCAGCAACAAATATTCTAATTTTCGGAGATTTTGATTTCCCATTCATATCATGGAAGAAAAATGACGAAGTTATATATGTTGAGAAGTTTCATGGCAACATTACTGAAGATGACAGAATGCAAGCAACAATGCTACTAGATATTATGGAACATTACGCCCTTCCCCAGGAAATCGGTGAAGCCACGAGAAAGGAGAACGTTTTGGATTTAATCTGGACAAATAACAACGAGATAATAATAAATAAAAAAGTAACGCACACAAAGTTCTCCGACCATAACCTCATCGATATACAATTGAAGTTAGCACCCAGATGTCCGAAAACGCATCCTAGAGAGGCAGATGGAATATTTGAAGGCTTTAACATAAATTCAAAAAAAGTAAATTGGGAAAACGTAAATAAAGATTTAAAGGAGGTAAATTGGGAATTGCTACTACACGAGAAGACTCCACAAGATCCATGACAAGTGAAGGAATTCCTTTGTTTAATGTGTTACTGGACCTAAGATACTTCAACTCCTTGTCAAATTCTGAAGCTTGTATCTGTTTGAGCCAGTGTTTTGTTGCAGTTTCTGTTAAGTTAGAAAAGGCCTTCTGAGGACAGTATTTGAGAAGGTAGCTATTGACAAACTTGCAGCAATAGACTGTAATTCTCAAGAGTTTGTTGAGGTCTGAATAAGGTGATAGTCAAATATAGGTTTGTCCTCAGTGATCTTTTCAGTTGTTGTAGAGTTGAGTGTGAGGTTAACTACTTTGGCTGGCCAAAGATCCTCACATGTTAGCCATTCGGGCCCTTCATACCAGATTTTATTTGTTTTCAACAGTTTGTAAGAGAGCCCTCTTGTCAAAAAGTCTGCAGGATTCTTTTGTTTTTATGTACCTAAATTTGATACCAAGGTTTGTGTTTGCAGTTTTGATTTCTGTTAGTCTGTTTTTCACAAATATTTTTTGCAAGAAGTTGTATCTGTGTTGGTCACCCATGTTAGACAAATTTGACTGTCTGTCCATAAGTAAATGTTGTTATGTCAACTTCTTTATACACTTGTGAGAGAAAGTTGCTGTTTTAACTCCCAATGAGACAGCTAATAATTCAAGTTGTGGTACAGTTTTCTTTTGGTTTAAGGGTGCCACTTTTGCCTTTGAATAAACCAAGTTACTTTCATTTTCACTTGTTAAATAGGCACAACACCCGTAAGCTTGTGTGCTGGCATCTGTAAAAATGTGTAGTGTTTGAGTTTCAATCTGTAGCCAGCACATCTTGGTACGTAGATGTCTTGAACTTTGTTCAAGTCTGTGGCTAATTTTTTCCAATGAAGTTGGTCTTCCACTGAAAGTGGTTCATCCCAATCAATTTTCTTTTTCCATAAGTCTTGCAAAAGGATTTTGGATCTTATGGTTGCTGGTAAATATAATCCAATGGGGTCAAAAATTTTGGATGATTCTGAAAGCACTTGTCTTTTTGTATTGGCATTTGGATTTAAGTTATAACTCTTGTGCAAAGAGTGTCATCGTGTTCAGAATTCTGTTTTAAAAACCAAAGCATTCCAAGTGTTTTCGTGTAATTGTTTGGTTCAATGTTCCCATTGTTGTCTTTTGTTATTTGTTCATTTAATTTAGGAGAATTAGAAACCCATTCTCTCAATCCAAAATTTCCTTGCTTCATTATGGGTTGTGACATTTGGTAAATTTCAAGCAATTCCTCTTCAGTTACAGTGGAACCAATGAGGTTATCCACATAAAATTTTGTTTTAAAAACTGAACTGTTAAGTCCTCTTGAAATAAGTTTAGGTGGTTTTTAATTGTTAAAGCAAGAATACTTGGAGAGCAATTTGCTCCAAAAATAATTACTTTAAATCTGTAGGTTTTGAAACCTTTGTTAAGGTCATGTGGATCATTCAACCACAAAAACCTGAGATGATTTTTATCATACTCAAGCTTCAAATTTATACAGAGGAATGCTTTTTCTATGTCACTTTGTACTGCATAATTGTCTAAACGGAAGCAAAGGAGAATTTTTACAAGATCTGAGACAAGGTTTGGGCCTTCCATGAGACAATCATTTAAACTAACAGAATTTGTGTCTTTTAAACTACAGTTGTATACTACTCTTAGTTTAGTTGTGGATGAGTCTTCTCTGTAAACTCCCCTGTGTGTTAAATAATGACAACCTCGTTTTTTAAAGGGTTCATCAGTAACTTCTTCAATGAAGCCCCTTTCTATTTGTTCCTTGAATATGTTGTATTGTTCTAAAAGATTGTCATTTTTTAGTTTTCTGTAATTTTTATACAGATGTGCCTTAGCTACTTTCAAATTGTCCATTATTTCTGGACAAGGTGTTTTCCAAGGCAGCTCCACATAGTATTGATTGTCTCTGTGTTGTAATGTATCCTTAAATTGTTCTGTCATCAATTGGTCTTCATGTGTAATGTACTGTCCTTTATGCCAACTGATTCTAATAGTCACAACTGCTGTAACCCTTCATCCAATGTGGAATCATTTTCATTCAAATGATGTGGGATTATGACAGTGTTTTTGTAGTTCGAGTTTGTCACATAGTCAGAAATTTGTGACTGTGGTGATTTTGTTTTGCGTGAATTTTGTTCATGTTCTGTGTTTTCTGTGTCAGTAGTAAGATGGTATTTAGTTATGTCACCCAAAAGAGCAATACCTGTGGGAGTTTGTATGGCTATTCCATCTCCAATTTTAATGATGCCTCTATGGACCAGATGAAGATAGTCAGCCCCCATGAGCATATGTATATCATCAACTACATCTGCATTAAGGGTTTTATCAGCTATCGTGTATTTGTTTTGAAGTTGAGCAAAGCTTGTTTTAACCCAGCTATTTGTATTTTTTCTTGTTCTACTTTGTCCACAACAACAACCTTAAGGGTTTCAAATGTTCATCAAGAGTTAAAGTTATATTTGCAGTTTTAAAACTGGCTTGTACTGGGTTTTTATTGATAAATGATGAAATAGAGAGATCTTCATTCCTTGTTGGTTTGAAGTCCCAATTTTTCTATCAGTTGTTTAGTTACAAATGTTTGTTGTGAGCAGGTATCTAAAAGACACCTAACCTGTACTATTTGTCCCTTTTTGTTTTGGATTTCCAAGGTTGTGGTTGGTAAAAGAATTTTTGAATTGTGGTTAATGCTAGATGAACTGATATGCCCATTCATAGCATTTTGAGTTTGTTTCTGTTTGTTTTGGTTTGATTTGGGTGTTTGTTCATAATGTTTGTCAGTTTTTCCAATGTCTGTGTGTGTATTACACATAGGGGTAACATGGTCAAAACTGTTGCAAAACTTACAATTGTATTCAAATTTGATTTGCAATTTGACTTTTGGTGCCCTGATCCAGTGCATTTTTTGCATAAGTTTAGTTGTTCACAACGTTTTGACCTTGCTGTAAAGTCTTTGTATTTGGGACAATTTGTAGAATATGTTCACTGCTAAAACAAAATTTGCATGGTGGGGATTATACTCAAAAGTAGCTACATTAAAGTTTTGCAGAGTAGGAGTCTTTGAGTCTTTTTCTGTCACTTTATTTTCTGCAAATTGAGTTTTGCGGTTGTGTTTTGATGTAACTGGTAAGTGTTGAAATCTTTTGTTAGGTTTTTGGTTTTCTGCATTGTTGGTTTTTTCTTGTGCTGTGTTAAATTTTGGGAGTGTGTAACTTGATTTGTAAAGTGCAAGTACAGTTGGGAAATCTTCTCTTAGTTTATTAAGGCTAGGGTATATGTCAGTTGTCCTCTGATGAAATATCTCTTTGACTTTAGAAGGGAGCTTTTCAAAAACAACAGCTTGAATGATCCAAGCTGTTTCTGCAATGTTTAAATTATTGTTTTTAAGTTGTCCCATGAGACATTCAAACTCACAGTAAAAGTCAAAGAGGTCACCATAGTTGTCTTTTGGGGTTCGCATGTTCATTACTTTAAGAGCCAAATCATGTATAATTTCATCCTTATTCATGTAATTTCTGTTAAGTAATTCTATTGCTACAGAATAAGAAGTACCTATGGCTGGTAGTGATTCCACTAATCTTAAGGCTGGGCCTTTCAGATAGTTCACTAAATAACTAAATTTATCAACATCTGTAATGTAGTTTTTATTACCTATAAGGCTATGAAATTTTTCAATAAAAGATTGAAATTTGGCTCTGTCACCCTCAAAAGTGGGTACTGCAAGTGTAGGCAATTTTGATTTTAGTTCATTGCCCTCAGCCACATTGGGAGGGCTAAATGAAGCATTTCTTGTAGCTTCTAAGAAGCTTTCATTTGTGTCTTGTTTTTTGCACTCATCAAGTTGGTTTTGAATTTCAGAAATATAGTTGTTAATTTTTGTAATGTAATTTTCATTGTCAAGTAGGAGAGTAGAATACTCATCATCTGTTAGTTCAATTGTGTCATCAATTTCTGTAATTATGTCTTCATCTAGTGAGAATTTCTTGTTTGTAACGAGTAATAGAATTTAATGTTGTTTCAAGATCATATCTTGTAGGTTCCTTTTGTTTGAAATCATTGTACAGTTTGGTGATGACACCTTTACGTGCTGATTTTTTCCTCATTAATTTTTTGTAGTTTTGAGATGATGCCATAGCTCCAAGGTTTGTGTTTTTGTTTTCTTGGTCTGGGTTTTTTACCTTTTGTTCAAGTCTTTCATAATTGTTGTTAGTGTTAAAGTTCTGAGTTTAATTTTATGACGTTGAGCGAGTTAAATTACTGTGATAAGTTTTTTATGTAACCTGCCCACAGGTTGAATTAAAAATTTACAATGGTTTTAGTTAGGATAGGCCTTGAGTGTAAAGAGTAAGGCCTACTTTGAGTGGTAGGCCTATTATGTAAGGTAAAGTAAGGTGGACCTACTAAATAGGCCTATTTTGTGGGCCTAATAAGTAGGCTTATGTTGTGGGCCTACTAAGTAGGCTTAGGGTGAAGTTAGGGTTAGGCCTAATGAGCTAAGCCTAGCCACTGTTTGTGTCAATGTAAATTTTAGAGGGGTCGATTCACCATATACGGGCCATCATATGAAAAAACTATATAGGGCTATGGGTTGATTGCCTGATACCCTCATCCGATGGAAATTTCCAGCAGATAACGATAAAAGCTCTACGTTTTTTCGTTAGAGTTATGTATATGTAGGTCTTCAAAGGACCTCTTTATGTTTATTTGCCTTCGATATTTGCGCTGCTTAATGGTAAAGAAAGGAATTGCCTTACCTTATTATTTCGTTGGGGCCTCGCTTCTGTTTCGATGTAGGGCCGCCGTACGATGGAGTTACACAATGAGTTGATTTGATGTAACTAATATAGGCAGTCACTATTTAAATACCTGAAGGAATAGGCCTATCCTTTTTATAGTTATTAGGTTTAATATTAAGAGGATTTCACTCAGAACTTATAGGAAGATAAAATACATCTTCCTTGTTTAAAGCATCGCTGTAACATAAGCAAGCTCCGAGCGAGCCGCTATAATATAATCTTTGTCTTTTATTATTTGCTGATTTTTCAAAGTTCATTGACTCTTCTCTCGAAGTAATTTTCACGAGTTAGCAATGAAAAATGTTGAACACGAAATAATAAATTTGGGTTCTATGTATGTATGGCAATTATTTTTATTTCCAACAGGCTATGTCGCCAATCCCGAGGCAATTTTGTAGATATTTAATTCAATTAATTAATAATTTATATTTAATTATGAAATAAAGGCACCACATACAATACCATATTGTAAATATGTATAGTTTTTCCATAGGAGTTAAAATTGAATACACTCGAGACTAGGATGCTAAGGGGTGATATGATCCAGGTTTTTAAAATTATGAATGGGTTCGATAACGTAGATAGAGATAGCTTTTTCGAAATATCTCAATATAATAGGACTAGAAATAACGGGTGTAAGTTGACAAGTAGAAGGGTCGACAGAGCAGTTGCCAAAAACTTTTTTACGCATAGAATAGTAAATAAGTGGAATAGGTTGCCGGTAGAAGTAATTAGTAGCACGAAAACAAACATGATTAAAAATCGATTAGATGCATATGTTGATAGATTTGGTATAATTTAAGGTAGTAAAATTAAGTCCTTGTGGTTCAGAACCCACAGAAAATTGTAGGTCCTCTCCGCAACCACGGAAGACATGCACAATACACAATTACGAACACAGTTAGGTAGACCAGCCATGAGTGGATCCTAGGGTCTTTGTTGGTCTGAAACATCATAACATTATAATATATATATATATATATATATACACACACACATATATATACACAGTATAGTATGTGTGTGTATATATATATACAGTGCCCGCGAAAAGTATCCGATCACCCTGGAAATTTGTATTTTTTACATAAAAAACAATGTTTAAATGTATACTAACCTTATATTAGTATTTTGTCATCTGTCCTTTGGTTTGGATGACTTGTTCTAGACGTTTTGGCATGGATTTAATCAAGTTTTGACAAACTTCCACTGATATTTCCTTGCACCATACCTTTTTGATGGCTTCTTGTAATTTTTCGACTGAGCCAGTGTCGTGGCATTCAACCTTATTTTTTATTATTAGCCACATATTTTCTATCGGATTGAGATCTGGACTATTACCAGGCCAATCCAAAATATCAAATTTATTGTCAGTAATCCATTTTGTCACTATTTTGGCCCCGTGACATGGTGCACCATCATGCATGTATGTTTTTGTCCTTTGGATTGCCATTGCCATTGGAAGTTTATCCTGTAGCATTGCTAAATACCGTGCACCATTCATAGTTGTGTTCTTCGGAAGAAAATATAGGTTTCCACGCCCATAGTAACCGAAACAACCCCAAACCATCACACTTGGAGGGTGTTTCATTGTCTTTAGGGTGTATTTAGGGTCCATCCTATTTGAGCCAATGGGCTGGCGAACCTTTTTTGGACAACTTCTGAATGTCAAAAATGTCGACTCATCACTAAATAAAACCTTCTTCCAGTCATCAACAGTCCACAAATGAATATATTTTTACAAAATGCGACACGTTTTTTACGCATTTTTTCATTAATGAACGGTTTCTTAGCAGCATGGCGAGATGGTAATCCGAGTTCTTTTTGGAGCCGCTCCTGGATAGTTCGTTCAGAAACCCCAGATAACAAATTATTCATATTAAATTTTATTCTTTCGCAGTTATTGTTGGGTTTTTCAATACTAAACGTTTCATAAGTTTGTCTGTTCGTGAATTTGTTTTTCTCGGTCTGCCAGATCGTTTTTTAGGGACTGGCGTGGTTAGGCCGGCATTGTTCTTAGCCGTGAAACCCATAAATTAACGGTACTTTGGGATATGTTTAATTCCTTAGCTATCTGTCTCTGTGATTTCCCACATGTATGCAAAGCAACAATAGCACTCGACAATCACTCTTAAGTTGTTTTTTAGCACACATTATATATAAATTTTATTTACACCACTTTCTGTAAAAAATAACAAATATCAATAAATTTACACAAACAGTGAAATCTGACAACTTTGAGACACAGCCACCCGCAACGAAGGCTACCAGAACACTAATTTGAGAATGCGTTGGATAGCTCTCATATCAGCGAGCAACCTCAAAGTTACCAGATGTCGCTAGAACAAATAGAAAGTGAATTATGTGTCTCTGAATATCAAGGGAAAATATTGTATTTTCTTGAGTGATCGGATACTTTTCGCGGGCACTGTATATATATATATAATATATATATATATATATATATATATATATATACAAACTCAGAATGGTCCCCTGAGAAACTTATATGTTAATCATAGACCGTGCTTGGAACAAGGAACTTTTCTGGGAAATCACATCTACTACAGTTCGAATGAGTAATGATAAATGACAAATACTATAGTTTTTTTTATGATGGATAGCTGAACGTAGGCACCGGGTTACTCGCAAAGAGGCCCCAAAATATAGCTTCCCTCACCAGCTGGATCCTATCTGCTTTGCAGATAGCTGGTGAGGGTAGCCATATTTTGGGGCTTCTTTGCGAGTAACCCGGTTCCCACGTTGGGCTTTCCATCATGAAAAAGAAAAACTATAGTATTTGTCATTTATCATTACTTATTCGAACTGTAGTGGATGTAATTTCCCAGAAGAGTTCCTTGTTCCATGCACGGTCTGTGTTTAACATATAAGTTTTTCAGGGGACCATTCTGAGTTTGTGTATATTAAACGGACGTGTTATGTGCCTTGAAAAGAGGACGCTCAATGTTCAGGTTGAGGTTTAAGTTTTGTTTTTTGGCTAAAAATACAATAGTTACCCATTTTTTTTTTATGTATTCAATCCGACATGAATGCAACGAGTTTCTTGCGTATATTGAGGTTCTGAATGTAGTAGGCTAGGTGTAAGCTGTAAACTCTAGATCCTGTCCCAAAGCTGGAGCCTATCTGCTTAGCAGATAACTGGTGAGGTGAGGGAAGCTATATTTTGGGGCCTCTTTGCGAGTAACCCGGTGCCCACGTTGGGCTTTCCATCATGAAAAAGAAAAAACTATAGTATTTGTCATTTATCATTACATATTCGAACTATAGTGGATGTAATTTCCTAGAAGAGTTCCTTGTTCCATGCACGGTCTGTGTTTAACATATATATGAAATGAAAATGAAAATGAAAAGGTTTATTGGCAGACTATAGTCCATATAACAAATATTATTAATACGATGACAGTTCATATACTAAGGATAGAAATATATACAATTGATTAGAAATAATACTGCACTGTCGAAGTTAAGTGGAGCTACAGACAGACGTTTTCGTACGAAGAAGTCCATAGCTTAGACAGCCTTAGAGGATAAATGGCAGGACTCATGGATAGCTTGGATGATCGGGTTGGTTGATTTTTTAATTCTTTGCATTAGACTATGTTGAGCACGTCTTGTTACCTTCGGGAAGCTCGGGACATTGCGGGTAGCACACATTTGCGAAGCTGAGCATCTCGGGGTTAATTTATGTAAGAGTCCAAAAGACCTGTTGTACAGCAAATTTAGGGTTCTGCCAGAACCTTTTATATATATATATATGCACACACACACGAGGGTACTTCAAAAGTGTCCGCACTTTTTATTTTAGTGAAAATATAGTATATATAATATATACTCGTAATAATGAGCCGAACTGAGATTTATAGGCTTATTTGCGCTAGTAACAGTATAGGCTTATTTAGGCTACTCGTAGCTGTCACATATCGTACGAGTCGTGAGCATGGCTGCGCCGCTTTCAATTTGTCCTCTGGAAGAACAGAGATCCGTGTTTCGTTTTTTGTGGGAAAAGGTGTGAAAGGAGCTGAAATTCACACTCGTTTATGTGCTCAGTATGGGAATAATGCGTTACCACGGCGAAGTGTGTACTAGTGGATTCAAATGTTCAAGGAAGGTCGGACACGTGTGACAGATGCTCAGCGCTCAGGACGACCGTCAACATCAACCAGTGGTGATAAGCAGGAAGAAGCCAGAGCCATGAGTTTCGATGACAGAAAATTAACAATAAAAGAAATTGCATCTTCATTAAACATCAGTCAAAGGTCAGCCTATTCGATAGTTCATGACATTCTTGGCTTTCACAAGGTTTGTGCAAGATGGGTGCCCAAACAGTTGACAGAAGAGCACAAGCGTAATCGTATGGACGTCTGCTCTCGTCTTTTGGCGCGGTATCATAATGAAGGTGAAAACCTTTTGGAGCCCATTATCACTGGAGATGAAACCTGGATTTATCACTATGAACCAGAAAGCAAACGACAGAGCATGCAATGGAAGATCCAACATTTCCCGTTGCAAGGAAGTTCAAAGCGCAGCCGTCAGCAGGTAAAGTTATGCTAACACTATTTTGGGATACACGAGGCCCTATCCTTGAACATAATCTAGAGCGTGGAACTACAGTAACAAGTGCATCGTATTCTGACATGCTTCGGGATGAGTTAAAGCAAGCAATTCGCACAAAGCGGCCTCATACCGCTGCACAGACTAGAAAATGCCTTCAAGAACTTAAATTTGAAGTTCTCGACCATTCAGCCTACAGTCTAGACCTAGCACCTTCGGATTTTTACCTGTTTGGACCACTAAAAGACTCACTTTGAGAGGTCAGCGATTCCAAGGCGATGATGACCTGAAGGAGGCGGTGCATGTCTGGCTACGCACACAGCAAAAAACATTCTTTTGTGATAGCATTAGGAAGCTTGTAGATCGCTCGACTAAGTGTATTGAGAAACAGAGACACTATGTTGTGAAGTGATGTGTTTATAATCTATCAGATGTGAAAATAAAATTGTGAAAATAAAAAGTGCGGATACTTATTGAATTACCCTCGTATATATATATATATATATATATATATATATTTTTTTTTTAACTGCAAACAGCACACAGTATAATTAATGTAAAGAACAAAGCTTGTGTAGAAGAGCGTTCCGTACAAGATGAGGAGGGAGAACGAACAAATGAAAAATGAGGTACCTCCCAGGAATCGAACCCGGGTTCATCCAATAGCCGGTTGGATATGCTATCCACTACACCAAGGACCTCGATCAATCAGAAGTCGTAATTCTCCTACATACGAGCGGAATCAAATGCCCTGAGGGGCACCTTCGCATGCTGTACATATATACACAAGCGTGGTTCTTTACATTAATTATACTGTGTGTTGTTTGCAGTTAAAATGTATATATATACAGGGTGTCCCAAAAAAAACTATATACTCTTTATAGCATCATATATTTTATAATTTAAAAAAAATATATATATATTGTTATAGCAATTGCCAATGAAAGGTAAATTAGTAATCTAAGTGCTCAAAATGTTCTCCGGCGGCATGAATGCACTTTTGAATGCGTCCACTAACTGATTCGCAGACATGGACTAATGTGGATGCTGTGATGGTCCCGCACTTTTCCCTAATTGCATCCTTAAGGTGTTCGAATGTTGCAGGTCTTGTACCATAAACTGCATCCTTCAGGTAGCCCCACAAGTAAAAATCAAGTGAGTCAAGTCCGGTGAACGTGGAGGATACTCAACGCTTCCTCTTCGTCCTATCCAACGGTTAGGCAACGTTTCATCGAGGTACCTTCTGACATCACAATGATAATGAGGGGGGGCTCCATCTTGTTGAAAGTAAAAGTCGTCGTTTCCAAACAACTTCCGAACTGCAGGTATAATTTCTGTCCGCAGCATGTCGAGATATGCGGCACCGGTAACTGTCCCATTAAAGAAAAATGGTCCAACCAAACCCCTGGATGATAAACCACACCATGCTGTTAATCCTGGTAAATTAACATGTTTATCCACATAAACGTGTGGATTATCAAGTGACCAGTACCTGCAGTTGTGTCGATTTACTGTGCCATTCAGCTTGAAGGTAGCTTCATCAGACCACTCGATTTTGTTAGCAAACTGTACGCCTTCGGCTTCCATTGACTGAAACCATTCACAAAATTCGAGTCTGCGATCAGAGTCATCTTCAGTCATGGCGTGTAACAGACTTGGAATGTAGCTTTTCCATTTTGCCGACTTTAAAATCCAGTGAACACCTGATTTGCTGATTCCGGTCTCACGGGCGCATTGCCTAACTGATTTCTGTGGTGATCGATTAAATTTTTGCAACACTAAAATGGAGTTTTCATCACTCGCACTTGATTTGCGTCGTCCAGATCTTCGCTTGTGCATATCTTGAGCAGATCCCTTTGCCTCAAACTTGTCACGGATGCTTGTAATGGCGAGACGTGCCGGTGGCTTTGTACCAAATTCCCGGATCCATTGCCGCTGGACTTCGGACACATTCTCAAATTTCCAATACCATTTCAGAACACTTTTTCGTTGCTCCAGTGTCAAACGTTTACGCAGCATGGGTTCTTTTGCTGAACTGAATAAAGTTGAATGCTGTAGAGTTTGTATCGTGGAATGAGTGCGTAGGCTAAGTCCGAAGCAAGCTAGTGAGTGACTAGACTACGTTCGGTCCATAGGCTTCGCCATTACAAGGCCTTTGATAAAACAAAGCCAGGCTTAGTCGACGCATCCAAAAGTGCATTAATGCCGCCGGAGAACATTTTGAGCACTTGGCGTAGTTAATTAAATTTTATAAGCAAACAACTCGCTATAACATTTTGATCACTTAGATTACTAATTTACCTTTCATTGGCAATTGCTATAACAATATATTGTTGTTTTTTTTAAATTATAAAATATATGATGCTATAAAGAGTATATTTTTTTTGTGGGGGACACCCTGTATGTACGGCATGCGAAGGTGCCCCCTCATGACATTTGAATCCGCTCGTATGTAGGAGAATTACGACTTCTGATTGATCGAGGTTCTTGGTGTAGTGGATAGCATATCCGACCGGCTATTGGATGATCCCTTGTTCGATTCCTGGGAGGTACCTCATTTTTCATTTGTTCATTCTCCCTCCTCATATTACATATATATATATATATATATATATATATATATATATATATATATATAAGCTTATATATATAATATATATATATATATATATATATATATTATATATATATATATAAGCTTATATATATATATATATATATATATATATATATATAATATATATATATAATATATATATATACACATTATATAGACATATATATATATATATATATATATATATATATATATATATATGTACAGGGTGGGCGGAAAGTAGCTCCCTATTTTGGATTGGTAAAAAAATACTTATATTATCCATTTATTTCAGAAGAAATAATATGAAAAGGTAGGCATATGTGGTAGGTTTTCTCTAAAATTCAATGTGGGCTCCAACTCTTTCCACCAGCTTCTGGAGCCGCCCAGGAATGGCGTCCACTGACTTTAGCAGGAACTCCGGCGGGATGGAGGACATGACTTCCCGAATTCGGTCCTCCAGTTCTTCCAATGTCCTCGGTTTGGTGCGGTAGACTTGTTCCTTTACCCACCCCGAAAGAAAGAAGTCGCACGGTGTCAAGTCGGGGCTCCTGGCAGGCCATTGATGTGGACCACGACGACCCATCCAACGCCCAGGGAAGTGGGCATCCAGCCACTCACGGACAACAAGAGCGAAGTGCGGAGGGGCGCCATCTTGCATAAATATCAGATCGTCGATGTTCTCCCATGTGCTGACAACCGGCCAGACCTCGTTTCGCAACATAGCAAGGTACCGCTCAGCATTCATGGTGTTGCGCAGAAGGAACGGGCCCACAACCTGATCTGAAGTCATACCACACCACACCGTTACACTGAACCGATTCTGCCGTTTTTCAGCGGTAACCATGGGATCCTCTCCTGCCCAGTAGTGGCAATTGTGGCGGTTGACAAAGCCTCCGACGTGGAACACCGCCTCGTCGCTCCAGAGGATGTTGCGGAAGAGATGGGGCCAGTCTTCATGCCAAGCCAGCATGATTTCCCCGAACTCCATGCGAATGTCGCAGTCCTCGTCCGAGAGAGATTGGCAGTAATGCGGCTTCCACGCACGCCAGTTCAGCTCCTTCTTCAGCACAGTTCGCACTGAGTAGCGGGAGAGTCCACTTTCCCGAGCTGCCTGGCGAGTTGACTTTCGTGGACTCCGTGCGAACATTTCCTGAACTGCCTGCACCGTCTCCTGGGCCCTGGATGTCGAAGGGCGACCACATCTTCGAACATCTGCCACAGACCCCGTGGTCATGAGCTTCGAGTGGCAGTTCTTGATTGTTTTCGGGTCCACTTGGGAACGTGGTCCGTGAATGGCCCGCCACCATCTTTGAACTCGAACGACAGATTGCCAAACTTCGTACCGTGCCGCCAACTGGGCACGCTCCTGCAGTGTTAAACGCTCAGCCATGTTACCCTTCAATCTGAAATGAAAAAAAAAAATGAACGTTACAATTGTACAACTTTAGAGAACACAAAGAGAACACTTTAGAGAAAAAAAGATTACCGTTACAATTGTACCACTTTAGAGAACACACCATAACAATATAACAATACAATCACAATTTATACATAATTTATATGTAATTTAAATTAGGGAGCTACTTTCCGCCCACCCTGTATATCTATATATATGATGAATAAAACCACGAAGGAAAGGAAACACAGAATGGTGCTCAAGCGCTTTCGTCTAATGACATCCTCAGGAACACTGAAGTACATAAAGAGTTACAGCCTATATATAGGGCGTCCCAAAAAAATGTATACACACTTTAAATAATTATATTGGCAGTGTTTATTAAAACACATTTCATTTTCAAAATGTAATAGAATCTACAGACATTATTTAATTGTTTTGTCAACGCCTGTTTTCAAACTGACGTCCGTTCTGGTCCAGGCACTGCTCATAACGCGAAGCAATGGAATCGCAAACATCACGAAACATTTCGTTTGGTATTTGTGTGCATTCTCGTTCAATGGCTGCTCTCAATTCAGCGACTGTTGCAGGTTTTATAGCGTAGACTTTGTCTTTTAAGTATCCCCATAAAAAAGTCTAGTGGTGTGAGGTCTGGTGAACGCGGAGGGTATTCTACGAAACCACTTCGTCCAGTCCACATCCACATCGTGCCAAGTACCACTCGCAATACTCCACTCTTCGGTCCGGATCATCTTCATTAATAGCATGGACTAATCTTGGAATGTAACTTTTCCATTGACAGCGCTTCAAAATGCGTTGGACAGACGATTCTGAAATTCCTACCTCACGACTCGCTTGCCGCACAGATTTTCTTGGACTTTGGTGATACGTTTCCAGTACTCTTTCTTGCTTTGTGGGGCTTGTCGATGTCCGTGGTCTTCCGGAACGCTTCTTGTGGACATTCTGAACAGTTCCATCGGCTTCAAACTTATCTCTAATTCGAGTGATGGTAAGTCGCGTTGGTGGATCTGTTTGAAACTCCCTCCTAAACTGTCTCTGCACTTCAACTGCGTTTTCATACTTCCAGTAGCATTTTAGAATGAATTTCCTTTGTTCAAAGCTTAGTCTGACTGCCATTATTAATTCTAATGGGTTTAACTTGGAAAGAAAGAAACATCAATTGAGCTATCAGCTGTTAAAGTGTGTATACATTTTTTTGGGACGCCCTGTATAGGTTACAGAAAAAAAAATATATATGTATATATACATATATATATATATATATACATATATATATATATATATATATATATACAATAAATGGAGAAATAAAAATAAAAATTAAAAATTAAACATTAAAGGATTGTGGGAGGAGCATACAAATTTGTAAGGAAAAACTACCGATTTTTAGCACAAGATCAAATGAAGTTTCCAACCAATGTTATAGATAATTAAAAAAAATAAAAAATTATACTGGAAATCTGCCCGGGTTTAAGCACTCTGCCCTTCTTGTTTAAGGTTCAACGTATATAAAAATAAATTGAAAAATAAAAGTCATTAGAGTAGCATACAAGTTTACCAAAGATTTTTTTCTTCAATGTTCCTCCGCGCCCTTAGGATCGCCAGTCCGGAATACATCCATGCCGAATTAGATAAAATCAACGGTATTGGAAGTGATCTGTGTTATCCATCTGCGTTTATGGAATCTTGTCTCAACAAGGCAAAACGAACTTTCTATCGTGTGAATAATAACACTCGTACTTTGTCAAAAAATATTTTAGTACTTCCATTTTTCACAATGTGAAAAATATCATAGTAAAAAATAGCCCAAACAATAATTCAGGCATTATCTATAAAATTGGTTGTAAACAATGTGATTCCTTTTACATAGGTCAGACGGGAAAGGATTTGCACACATGTATAAAACACCATCAATATTCCGTTAGAACAGAACAGTCGTCCAGTGCCCTTTTTGTCCATTTGTCAGTTATCCCACTGTATTGATTGGAATAATGCTTCAGTTTTATTTCACTCTAGCAACATTGTTAATAGAAATATTCTTGAGTCTGCCTTTATCCAACTTACAAATAACTTCAACATAAGCAAAGGTCTTTTTCAACTCGAACCTGTTGTTTTGAATTCCTTCAGAACAGATTTAGATAAGAAGGATAGAACGCTAAATCTTTGGTAAACTTGTATGCTACTCTAATAACTTTTATTTTCCAATTTATTTTTATATAGTACATCGAACCTTAAACAAGAAGGGCAGAGTGCTAAAACCCGGGCAGATTTCCAGTATAAATTTGTATTTTTTTTTAATTATCTATAACATTGGTTGGAAACAATTCATTTGATCTTGTGCTAAAAATCGGAAGTTTTTCCTTACAAATTTGTATGCTCCTCCCACAATCCTTTAATGTTTAATTTTTAATTTTTATTTTTATTTCTCCATTTATTGTGTGTATATATATTTTTTTTTTCTGTAACCTATATATAGGCTGTAACTCTTTATGTACTTCAGTGTTCCTGACGATGTCATTAGACGAAAGCGCTTGAGCACCATTCTGTGTTTCCTTTCCTTCGTGGTTTTAGTCATCATAAATATTTTTCACGTGTTACTTTCGTGAAATAATTTTCATATATATAATATATATATATGTATATAAATGTGACCATGGAATCATATCACACAAACTTAAGAATACAGGAATTACTGGAAAGCTAGGAAGGTGGATATTTAATTTCTTGACGCAAAGAACGCAAAGAGTGGTGGTAAACTGAGTTAAATCGGAAGTCTCAGAAGTCGTGAGCTCTGTCCCACAAGGGACAGTATTAGCTCCATTGCTGTTCATAATAATGATTGCAGATATTGATGCAGATATTAAGGACAGTATTGTATCATGCTTCGCAGGTGACACAAAGATATGTAAGGAAATATTGAACAAAGATGACATTAGAAAGTTACAATACGACATTGAAACATTATTCCAGTGGGCAGAAGACAACAATATGAAGTTCAACGAAGAAAAATTCCAACTTCTAAGGTATGGCAATAACAAAGAGCTACAGGAAAAAGGGTACAAAACTATGCAAGCCAAACAGATAACACCAAATCCTCAAGTCAGGGATCTTGAAATAATAATGTCGTCGGATGCAGAATTCAGAGAGCACTATAAAATCAAAATCACAACGGCTAGGAAAATAATGGGAATCATCTGGAGGAGCTTCCGCAGCAGAAAAGCAAACACCATGCTCAAATTATGGAAGAGTCTAGTCCTACCAATAATTGAGTATTGCTCAGTACTCACAAGCCCACACAGAAAACGAGACATTGCGAACATTGAAGCTATACGAAGGACATTTACGGCTAAGATAGAGGAAACGGAAGGTGAAGACTACTAGTCTCGACTACAATCCCTGGAACTCTACTTTCTCGAAAGAAGGCGCGAGCGGTACACAATAATATACATATGGAAAATACTTGAGGGCTCTGTCCCTAACCTTAGAAATTAAACAAAAACAAACTGGAATGAGAGAAGAGGCAGATTTTGTACGGTCCCAGCTGCGGTGAGAAAAGGGACCATGAAAACGAGGATGGAAAATACACTCAGAATACGGGGCCCAAAGCTTTTCAATGTACTTCCAAAAGAAGTGAGGAATCTCCAGCACACCTACCTGAATAACTTCAAGAACCAGCTGCACAGATTCCTATGCAAAGTCCCTGACCAGTAGGGTGCGGTGAAACGCAATTCTTTGTGGAATATTTATTTGCTTCACCTATAATTTGCTGTATTGGGTTCTATAGATGACATAAAGTGATATAAAAGAAAAATCAATTTTGCCGTACTAGCGCATTTTTGAGAAAAACAAAATGGCCGCTAGTCAAACATATAAATGCTTATAACTTGAAAAGTATGCATCCAATTAAAAAATACTATTGAATAAAAATGATTCAAAATACAAAACTACATTAGAAAATGCCCTTTTATAAATTATTTTCTCAATTTTAAATTTTATCAAAATTTACCTCGGTAAATATCACAAATAAATCACGTTTTTCTAAATAAATGAAAAATTCTTTGATGACCGAAGTATATTACTTTGATAATAGTTAATAACCTTATATAATTTGGAATATTCAAACTATAATCTACAACAACACTAATCAACGAGAGAAATTATTGACATTTTATTACCACAATTGCAGAAACATACAATCAATACACTTCCAAAAAGATCCCTTTTCAAAAATCGTGAAGTGTTTACTTTTATGAAATTTTGGTGAATTATTTCAGTCTCTAATTAAAAGCTAATTGTCAAAAAGTGAAGTCATTTCTTTCTCGGTTTCCATACATGGCAGCAATGAACGAGACCTAATTCTTGCTTTTACAAATCCATCACGGGATTCTTGGGAATATACAGATGAGGCCGCATCGCTGACAAGTTTTATTGCCCTCTCGACACTTTGTGAATGAAGTAGATAATTGGGTAGGCACAGTTTTTTAACCCTAAGTGCATTGAGTTCAATATTTGTGAGCGCCATAGTGAGGGGAGGTTCAGTCAGCATTTCTTTTGACCAGTAAATAATATCATCCCATGCGTTTGCCTTGAAATTTATCTCAGGAACCTTAAATTCTCTGATTTTGGACACATTTTCCATCTTTGTTCTAATGTTCATGATGAAATCAACTGCTCTGTTCGTTTTTGTTCTGATGTATCTGATAACGTTGCTATCAGAGCATTTTCGCAATGAGCAAAATATGCGTTTCTAGCAATGTATGTCTTCACTACATTCTGAACATCCTTTGGAAGAAGATGAAATCTTTTAATTGCTGCAAATATGTGATGTGGTCCATTCCATATATATGGTCTACTCTTGATATCGAACCAGCTTGGTCCATGATTTGTAACAATGAAGAAAATTATTGAATAAAGAGCCAATGAAGGAGTTTTCTCTGCAATGTATAGGCGGCTGACACGATCTGCTAATGTCACCCATCAAGAATGGTTCAGTGGTCCGGGTTTTGTATTTTCCAAATCTTTTGGGACATTCCCACTTCTTATAGCAACAATAATTTTGTACAAATACTGTTGATCTTGGCTAAGGGTAATTTTTTACTATCAGTCCAGTCTCTGGAAACTGAAAATAAAGTTTACCATAAGACCCTTTACATTTTTTTAAACAACTTTTATTTAGTACAATATGAAGGCAAATGCCGATTAAAGCTATAAAATTAATGTTAAGAAATTATTTTTTTGAGCGATAAAATCGCGGATCATGTTTTTGGGAGTGATAAAACTGATCCCACAAAGGTTAGGAAGGTACCGCTAACAAAATTAGGGGGTTTGACCTGAACTCATAAGATTTTAGTGTCACGATGGCGTCGGTTTGCGATGGTTGTAATTATTCACTGTGTTTAACTTCATGCAAATTTTTTGATGATGAAGAGGCTGCATTTAATTTTTATGTAGAACACGGTGTATTGCTAAAAGAATTTATTTGCCCTAAGAAAAACAAGGAAGGTATTGTTTGTCGTAATAAGTGTGTGTTCGATAAAAACAGAACAGCATTTCGTTGCCATAGGTCGGTGCGTGATAAGAAACGGAGAAGGGGAACACGCATATATTGTGATTAGGTAGGTTAGGTAGGTTAGGTTAGGTAGGTTAGGTTAGGTTAGGTTAGGTTAGTATAGTTTTACGGTATATATAATATATACAGTGAATATATAGAGTGTTCGTTTTACTACATATATATAAATGTGTATATATATATATACCTTTTAAGTCACTCATGTTGGCTGTTTCTACAATTTCCATAATTTATATAGCAATGGATTTCTTTTTACATCGCGAATGCTCCCTAGATAGTCTCTACTGAAGGAATTACCCGCATTTTACGGTATTTTTTCACACTTATACCCCAAAACAAACTTCGTGTCCTAACTTAGTTTTGGGCCAGTTCCCTCACTTGAGACTATCCAAATCGCATTGCTGGTGTAATAACGAATCCATTGATCTATAAATTAGGGAATTGAAGAGACCGGAGTGATAGTAAAAAATTACCTGGCTAAGATCATCGATAACCTCTTCTGATGTGTGTTAAATCAATGCCTTCTTTAATTGGTCTGAAGTTGACTGCAGGCATTTTTTCACATTCTTTCAGTGCTACTCCGATTTTTCCAGTGAAACATGTTGGAACTTTTGTTTTACCATCAAAATGTTCAAATAAGTGTCGAAGGGGAAGTTCATTTGTATGCAGCATACAAATGCTCCATTGTAACGGTTTCTTTAATTTTTCTTATATGAGGTGGATGATCCCACCCTTGGCACCTGTGTTGGTATTTGTACTGTCACATCCTATGAGACGAATGCTCTCATTAATAGCTGACTCTTGAAAGAAGGAGAACAAACTATCATCTATATCTTGAGCTTTACCAGAAGAAGGAACTACATGGGTTAAATATTCATTTCCTGGCTCAGACACCAAAACATAGTGTTCCTCTCTAATGGAGTCTCCGTACCATTTGTTTCCTTTCTTCACCTTCACCAAAGTCTTGTCCTTTCTTCCGTCAAAAAATATAGCAGATATGACAGCAGGATTAACGTTACTCTCCATCAACAAGCGTTTTCTCATTTTCTCTCTTTCCCGTCGGATTTTGTTATTGTCAATCAAAAGCGTACTATCTTCTTTAGTGATTGCTCCATAATCAACTAAAGCAGCTGATGCCAAAGCAGCAGCTGCTCGATCTGAAATTCCAAATCTATCGGCTTCCATCGCAACAGTAGGCAATGGAAGTCTCATTTGACCTTGTATGGCAACTGACTCATAGTCTGATTCACTCTGATGTGGGTCTAATTCATATTGTGTGGAAGTACTCTCCACAGTACATCTGAAAAACACTCTATTTCGGTTAAAATATGAGAGTCCTTCATTTCTCTTCTTCTTTTAACCATTCCTTCT
Organism: Bathynomus jamesi; assembly: GCA_023014485.1. Classification (NCBI taxonomy): domain Eukaryota; kingdom Metazoa; phylum Arthropoda; class Malacostraca; order Isopoda; family Cirolanidae; genus Bathynomus; species Bathynomus jamesi. Next base: position 278,515 of record JAJOZX010002312.1, on the reverse strand, counting down.
TCTGTGCGCAATTTCCTAGACCATTTTTTTAATTCTTTTTGTCATGACTCATTGTACTTGTCGATCACTGATCCTCTGAAAACAGAAGCTCTTCTTTTGGTACCTTCAGTTCTCTTCGACAGGTGCATCTTATGTGAACATCTTCGCAGCTCTCAGGACAGCCAAAGTTTTGATGGGAGATAAAAGGGCATTTACAGGCACTGATATCGAATAATTCTTCCAAGGTGTCACTAAAATTTTTTCTCATTTTGACACTACTTTTTGATCTACTAAGATCGTTTGCTTTGCCGATGAACCGCTTTAATTTGATATAAACTGATTTGTCAGCTATTGCAGGAATCGAAACTTTTCTCCAAATACAGAGTATATCTTCAGTAATTTTGTTGAAAATATTAGAGTTATGTGAAGTCATTGAAGTGGCTTCTTTTAAAAGAACATGGTATTGGCCCACCTGTTTATTTGTTGGCAATGTTGTAAGACGAAGCTCTTGTGCGGTTCCAAATATAAAATGTGGTTTTGATTGACTCCTTGTAGCTCTAATGTTTGAAGCAGAAGCCATATTTGTTACTAATTATCAGAAATTATCAATTCCAAATCCAACAAATACCTGAAAAATAAAAAATTTTCATTGAACATCTGAAACATTTACATGAGGTAGAAAATGTAAATAAACAATATTTGCTTCAGCAAACTTTTTTGTAAAAAGAATACTTTTCGAGTTATGAAGCGTATAATGACTGGGTGGCGGCCATTCTTTTGGGGGGTGGGGGAATGGGGTACTTATGATGATTGAAAATTTTTTAATTCTCATATTCTTTTTTATCACCCTTCAATCCACCTTATTACCAGGGAAGCAATAGTTGAAAAAATTTTCACCCAACCCTATTGACTAGCCATGCGTGGCTGGCTACGAGGGCAGAAGGAGATCAGACAGCGATTCCCTCCTTCACCAAATCCCGAAAATGAGGCGGGATGCTGCAGAGGAGTCGACCGCAGGTCGATCCTGAACCGTCGTTCAAACTCAACAAAAGTAATATATGTATATGAAAATGAAAATGTGCATTGGCAGACTATAGTCCATATGACAAATATTATTAATACAATGACAGTTCATACGTATACTAAGGATAGAAATATATACAACTGATTAGAAATAATACTGTAATGTCGAAGTTAAGTGGAGCTACAGACAGACGTTTTTGTACCAAAAATTCCATAGTTTAGAGGATAAATGGCAGGACTCATGGATAGCTTGGATAATCGGGTTGGTTGATTTTTTTATTCTTTGCATTAGACTGTATTGAGCACGTCTTGTTACCTCCAGGAAGCTCAGGACATTGTGGGTAGCAAACATTTGGGAAGCTGAGCATCTCGGGGGTAATTTATGTAAGAGTCTAAAAGACCTGTTGTACAGCAAATTTAGGGTTCTGCCAGAAGCTTTTTTATAATTCACCCAAAGTTGCTGTCCGTATATATTACTGCAGAAAGTACGAAAGAGAGTGTCTTTAGCTTCACTTGTACAGAATCGAAAGTTCCTAATAGTCATATTCGCTTTAGCACACAGGCTTCGAGATTGTTTGTATATATATATATATATATATCAGGCACGTGCGGTGAAGCTAGCTGTTTGTATATATATATATATATATATGTATATATATATATATATATATATATATCAGTGGCGACTCCAGCTCTTCAAGATTACTCGGGCTCTTTTTAAATTTTCAAGTTTACATATGAGCCGACATTTAAATGCATGACAATAACTTAAGATTATCAATAAAATAAATAAATACATACCTCGGTAAAAAAAATTATTTGAATTTTATTTACTTGAACATAAAGTCCAAGCGTCTTGGTTTTAAAGCAAATTCCTTTAATATTCGGTCATGTAATTCCTTTTTGCTTTCTAAATCAAATGGTTTTTCTTTTAATGATAGCACTATGTCCTCCATGGGTGGGCTATACTTCTCAGAATACTTATAATATTAAAAATAAATCAGATTATTTAAGAAAAGCGAACAACCTCACATTGAGGCAAAAATCAAACTGCACCGCCGCCCAAGGCAGTTGAAGGCACACTTATCGAAACGTAAAAAGTTACCATGTATCGCCAGAATTAAAAATTGTGCCTCTACAAGGCCGAAGGATATAAGCCCGAGTTGAAATGTTTTTTTCTTTATAAAAAAAATTAATAGGAGGAAAAACGTATTTTATTTAATGAGAATTAGAAGAAGGACTATTATGTAACCGTATGCAAGCAAATAATTATGCATTAAAATAACTTTAAATATACGATATTACTTATACTTTCTCGGGCGTAATGTCTTGCGCCCGAGTAAAGGATCTTGAAAGATTACACGAAAACTTAATGTGTCAATATAGTTTTTTTATAGGTAATAAGGGTATCTAAATGCGCTCAAAATTTGCTTGCGTGACGAAGGCTAAACAGAAAAATAGTATCATACTACCAGCCAAAAACGATTTTACAATTTGTATTTAAAACTTTTTTTTTAAAACTTAAATCTATAAATACACAATTTTATCTCTCATGCTTCTCCTTACCCCTTGCCTCTCGGGCTCAGTCCGAGAAGCCCGAGTGCAGGAGTCGCCACTGATATATATATATATATATATATATATATATATATATATATATATATATATATATATAATATATATATATATACGCGATCGGGTACGCTGCTCCCAATATATATATACAGCATATATATATAATTTTATTATGCAAGAATTTTCAAAATATAACGATGATATAAACTATAATAAATTATGACCTTGGTACGGTAGTAACGGTACTTACCAAATCTGGATGATGGGGTGGACACTGGATACGGTATATATTTGACTATTTATATGCGACAGCGCGATTTTTATCGATATTTGAAATCGACCCTACGATTCTTAGTGCAATATTCATATATTACTGAATCGTAGAATGATGAGTCAGATTTCATTTGGACTAACAACTCATTTTCGATGCTCATAAGGGCTAAGTATGACAGTCTTTCTTCTGCCCATTGTACTTCTTAGATACGTTTTAATTCTCCTCAAAGCCGAAAATGATCTTTCTACTGATGAAGTTGTAGAGGGAATGGTTAGTACTATCTCTAGGAGTTTTTGAAGTTCAGGCATGCTTTCACTCAAGTTGTTCAGGCTTAAGAATTTTGCAATATGGCAGGGATATTGTCCTTGAAATTCTTCAGATGGGTATAGGACACTTAGTTCATTTGTCAGTCTTATAACATCAAAAGAGCCACTGTGTAACTTTGGAAAGGTTTTAAGAATTTCATCAAAGAATGCGTAGCTAAATTTTATAAAATTTTCGGGATTCAGAAGTTCCAAAAATTCAACTGTGACAGATTTCCAAATCGAGCAGTTAGTTGCATGCAAACCGTATCTATGATTTTTAAATAAAGTCTTTTCATTTCCAAATCTGGCTGATCAGTCTGTGCTAGCCTTATTCATTTTGGTTCTGCATCAGCAGTCAATGGCATGCGATATTTCGCCTTTGCCACACAATCATCAAAGCCACTCCTCATTTTCTGAAAATACGCTGAAACACTCCAGCGTATCCCAGGACATTTTTGGCCAATAGTGCCTTGAAAGAAAGCACATGAGAAAACAAGGAAGTTTCACTTAATTTTACTTTGTATTGCTTAAGTATACTGAATAAATTATAAAATGTATTTGTATTTATAATAGCAATTTATCAATATTTAAAACAATTAAATGTTTAAATTTAATAAAAAAAAATTGGGTACGCAATGCGTACCTTGCGTACCAGTGTGCACGCCTATGATATATATATATATATATATATATATATATATATATATATATATATATATATATATATATATATATATACTATAGGAGTGCCTGTTCTGAACATTCTCAGTCAATTCTTAATCGGCTTCATAATCTACATCCTGACTCTCTGACATATATATATATATATATATATATATATATATATATATATATATATATATATATATATATATGATACACACAGACCGTGCATGGAACAAGGAACTCTTCTGGGATAATTAAATCCACAATAGTCCGAATAAGTAATGGTAAATGACAAATACCATAGTTTTTCTTTTTCATGATGCAAGCCCGACGTGGGCAACGGGTCTCTTGCAAAGAGGTCCCATAAATATAGCTTCCCTCACCAGCTATCTGCAAAGCAGACAGGATCCAGCTTTGGGACATGGATCTAGGGTTTAAAGCAGCCTAGCCCCACTACATTTAGAACCTCAATATAAGTAAAAGACTCGATGCATTCACGTCGGATTGAATAAATCAAAGAAAAAGGGGTAACTATTATATTTTTAGCCAAAACCAAAACTTAAACCTCAACTGGCAGAATTGAGCGTCCACTTTTCAAGGCACATAACATGTCCGTTTCATGATGGGAATGAACTCAGAATGGTTCCCTGAGTTTTTTATGATACACACAGACCGTACATGGAACAAGGAACTCTTCTGGGATAATTAAATCCACTATAGTCCGAATAAGTAATGGTAAATGACAAATACCATAGTTTTTCTTTTTCATGATGCAAGCCCGACGTGGGCAACGGGTCTCTCGCAAAGAGGTCCCATAAATATAGCTTCCCTCACCAGCTATCTGCAAAGCAGTGAAAAGTGGACGCTCAATTCTGCCAGTTGAGGTTTAAGTTTTGGTTTTGGCTAAAAATATAATAGTTACCCCTTTTTCTTTGATTTATTCAATCCGACGTGAATGCAACGAGTCTTTTACTTATATTGAGGTTCTAAATGTACTGGGGCTAGGCTGCTTTAAACCCTAGATCCATGTCCCAAAGCTGGATCCTGTCTGCTTTGCAGATAGCTGGTGAGGGAAGCTATATTTATGGGGCCTCTTTGCGAGAGACCCGTTGCCCACGTCGGGCTTGCATCATGAAAAAGAAAAACTATGGTATTTGTCATTTACCATTACTTATTCGGACTATAGTGGATTTAATTATCCCAGAAGAGTTCCTTGTTCCATGCACGGTCTGTGTGTATCATAAAAAACTCAGGGAACCATTCTGAGTTCATTCCCATATATATATATATATATATATAATATATATATATATATATGTGTGTGTTTGTGTGTGTGTGTGTGTGTGTGTGTATATACTGTGTGTATATATATATTATATATATATATGTTCATATATATATATATATATGCTTGTGCCTTATGGTGAATGGGTGTGCTTTGTCTCTGTATTTGACACCTAAATTAGAAAGGAATAAACTACTCGGCGGTTTATTCTGTTTACACCCGAAAGTTTAGAAAGTATTAGTGAATCCGTGCTTATAGTATATACAGTAAAGTGAAATTCATTAAAACTTAAAAAGTGCAATACAGTTTATATAATTTATCACCAGTTTTAACGTATATATTCCAAACGAAATACGGCTGGCATTCGAGAAAGTTTGAAAGAAGGCAGGAAAAAGGTCATAAAACGCAAAGGTGAGAAAACCCTCGAAAAACCCTCGACCATCGAAAGGAAATAAATAGAAATATAAGTAAATAAATAAAGAAAGAATTTGTGTGGGTATTTCTTTTTACGCTAATTAAGGAATAGCAATGGCTATGGGTCCAAATTCTCACTTAATCTGTAATTTGTGTAATCTGAAAACAACCGAAAACTCGGCGATTGGGTGTGATTTCTGTTAACGACTGCAAGACTTTACCGGCATGAATTGGAATGATAGGGAAATAACTCTTGTCTCGAACGCGAAACACGTCGTGGGGATCAAATTTCTATGTGGCGCATGTACACAGACGGTAAACTCATTCGCGGTATTTAAAGAAATGGAGATAGCAGATTCGAATGTTTCAAAAAAGAATAAAATAATGGGGACACAAGGGTCCGGAAATGTTCCAACGAAAAACCGGGTGGATGAGAGAGAGGAAGAAATAAGGAATAACAGCATAATAACGAACAATAATTTAATAACGAATAACAATATAAACAATATAATATGGAAGAAAGACATAGATGAAAGAAAAGAAATAAGTAAAAGTTGCGAAGTAGTCAAACTGTCCATCGAGCGAAATGCTAAAAAGATAATAACTAGTAACGTAGAAAATAAACAGCAAAAGAAAAATAATGATAACACCAAAATTAAGAACTTTGAAAATAATAAGAAAACAGGAAGTAGAAGCGTAGAAAATATCGTATGCAAATACTACGCAGAAGGGAACTGCAGATATCGGGATGGACAATGCATATATATACACATCCCACATTATGCAACACTTATTACACAAGTGGATACTGCAAATTTGATAAGAAATGCAAGTTCCACCATCTTACGGTCTGCAACACCTATGCAAGATATGAGAGTTGCAAATACGGAAAAAAAAGTCGTTACCACCCTCAAAGGAAAGCAACGAGTGAACAGGAAAAACGAACATCAAAGAAAAGTGCCAATTTTTTAGACGCAGCCAACACAATTCAGCTGCTAAATACTATCCAGCAATTACAAAATCAGCTGACAAATATAGGAATCACAGAGTCGGACAGAAGGCACACATAAAGGCACTTCATGCGTTATCGGGACAACAGGTACCGACAAAGATAAAAAGAGGTAAATTCTCGGAAGACAACAAGGCAATGAAACCGGCACCCCCATTGAAAAACAGGTCGGAACCACCTGTATGTGAAAACGATAGAGAAAAAATAAAAATAATCCTAGCCAACATTCAGGGCCTTAAATCAAACCCTTCCCCGAACAAAGTTTTATAGCTGAAAGGACTCAAGCAAGAAGCCGGAGCAGACTTTGCATGCCTCACGGAAACTCATCTAAAGGACTGCCAGGCGAGCTGTGAAAACTGTGAGTCCTGTATTGACAAAAACGAAATACAAATTGACAACTATAACATCCTCCGAGCCGACAGAACAGTGAGACGTAAAGGGAGAGGTACTATTTACACACGCGAAAGGCATATGTCAGAAATGACTAGAAGTACCTCAAATACCTACGTAGAATGTGTAGCAGCAAAAGTTGAAAAATTAAATATGGTTCTAATTGTAATGTACAGACCCCCAAACACTCCAACCTCAAAATTTTCAGATTCCATTAGAGAGGTAGAAACTGGGTAAAAGATCTACACTCTCCAACCCCAAATATTTTTCTCTGTGGTGATTTTAATTTCCCATTCATGAAATATAAAAGGATAGGAAAAATTTATGTATACACCAGGACAAGGGGGGCACACGAGAAGACCAGGAGCAGGTAAAAATGCTACTAGCTCTAGCTGATGAATTTATGTTAACGCAAGAAATAACAGAAAACACAAGAAAAAACAACTGCCTCGATTTGGTATTCACAAACAACAGTAATCTAATTGATAAGGTATAAATATCCCCAACTATGATATCGGACCACAACATCATTGAAATAACAACTAATATAAAGGCAACAGGAAAGGAAAGAACACGCACAACAGAAAGAAGCAAATTCGAAATTTTTAATTTTCACTCCAAACCTATAAACTGGGAAGATGTTACATCCAGCATGGAAGTAATAGATTGGAAAACGATTTCCGAGGCCAAGACAACGGAGGAGATGCTAATGACGTTAGAGGAGAAGACGTTAGAAATTGTGGAAAAACATGTCCCAAAAATACAACAAAGAGGAAAGAGAAGGAGGTTCGAGAGACAAAAGAGGGCATTGTTTCGAAAGAGAAAAAGAGTGACTGCAAAATTAAGTAACTAAAGATAACAACATCAGAAAACTGTTAAATGATAAACTGCAAAGAATCGATGACGACATACAGGAACTAATTGAGAAGCATACAGAAAAAGAAGAAGACGACGCTATAGAAGCGATAAAGGCTAACTGAAAGTACTTCTATAATTTCGCAAAAAGAAAGTCGAAAAACCATGTGACTATCAGACCTTTAAAAAACGAGAACAGTGCTTTATCTGATGATCTAACAGGAGTATCTGAAATATTAAGAGGTCAGTACGAATCATCTTTCAATATCCCAAAAATTGACAAATTGATATGCGATAGAAACGCGTTCTTTGAAGAAGAACTACAAGGGGAAAGTATAACGGACTTCGACTTTACGACGGATATTACACAAGCCATAGGAAAATTAAAAACACACTCAGAGGCAGGACCGGACAAATGGAATGCCACACTGATCAAAAACTGCAAGAATGCAATCGCTGAGCCCCTATACTGGATATAGAGACGATCACTAGGCACGGGAGAAATACAGAGCATCCTGAAGAGCGCGAACATAATCCCAGTACAGTATATAAAGGAGGAGATCAATCCGAGGCCAAAAACTATAGGCCAGTGTCGCTTACATCTCATCTCACTAAAATATTTGAAAGAATAGTTAGACAGAAAATCTATGACTTTTTGGAAACTCAGAAAAAATTCAATGATAACTAACATTGGTTTCGGTCAGGCAGATCATGCATATCACAACTAATGTAACACTACGACAACATTATTGATGCACGTGAAAGTAATGAAAACTCTGATGTACTATACACAGAGTTTGCTAAAGCGTTTGACAAGTGTGACCATGGAATCATAATACATAAACTAAAATATATGGGAATAACAGGAAAAGTAGGGAAATGGATACATAATTTCCTTAGTGAGCGGCGGCAAGTCGTTACAGTACAAGGAGTATCTTCATCAGAATCAGAGGTCCTCAGCTCAGCACCACAAGGAACAGTATTAGCTCCACTACGCTTCATAATCATGCTAACTGACATGGATGAGGACGTTACCAGAGACAGCACAATAACATCCTTTGCGGATGACACAAAGATCAGTAGAAAAATAAGAAACCCAGAAGATATAGGATCTCTCCAAACCGACATAAACAGAATTTATAAGTGGACGGAAGACAACAATATGAAGTTTAACACTGAGAAATTTCAGCTGTTACGGTACGGAAAAAGAGAAGACCAAAAATCCATGGAATATTATACCCCAGATGGACAGGAAATTCAGAGAAATTCTAGAGCAAAAGACTTAGGGGTTGTAATGACTGATAATGCGAAATTTGAAACACAAAATAAGATAGCAGTAAACAGAGCAAAGAGAATAACTGGGCAAATACTGAGAACCTTTAAACGAAGGGATAGGAATATATTAATTCCTCTACTGTAAACACTGATCTAACCCAAATTGAATATTGCTCGGTCTTAATATGCCCATTAGACAGCTAGAAGAGACTCAGAGAAGCTTCACAGAACTAAACTACTGGGAAAGGTTACGCGAACTAAACCTATATTCACTGGAAAGGAGAAGAGAGAGATACACCATCATTTACACTTGAAAAATAATGGAGAAACTAGTCCCTAATCTTACTCTGAACCTTGTAAATCCCCAAACAACAGTGGAAAGTAGAAAAAGAAGCCTGTGTCGTGTTCCCAAATTAAAGTCTAGACAGGGAACATCCTTAACCCTGAAAGAAAATAGTTTTGTTGTGAGAGAACCAAAACTGTTTAATCAGCTGCCCAAAGACCTAAGAAACACGAGTGGTGTTGCAGTGGACAACTGGACATCTTCAAAAGAAGATTAGACGCCTGGCTCAAAACAATCCCCGATGAGCCTGTCGTACCTGGCTATGTGAAGTGGAGAGTACAAGAAACCAACTCACTACTTCACCAGGCCAACTAGATGGCCCGAGCTGCTGGGTTAGGTTACACCCCAACCACCTTGGAGGTTTTACCCCTTTTTCCCCTTCCTGCATATACCTCTCCAAACCCCCTCCGCACTGTGCCAGTGCCTTGCAGTGTTGCATGGCTGTCATTGCAAAAACTACTGTAACAAGCAATATTGATCATATTGCATGCAGTTGCAATGCACTCTACATTTTTTTTCATATACTACTGCTGACTGGGAACCACTGATCTAAACGAAATCAGAATTCTTGGACTTTAATTGCGGTAATGATGAATACAACAATATTAAAATAAATGTAATCATACTCAAATGAAAACTTAAAATCCAATTTAACGAAAATAAATATCCCCCAAGATGAAAAAGTAAAAAAAAAAAAAAATCTGGCTCTTAATACTCGAGTGCTTGGCCCTGTGGTGGTCTTTTTACCATTCCACTAATTGGGAAGAAGCAAAAAATGAAGTCTGAATCTCCGATTGTAATTTTAAAAGGAAAAATTTTATTTTTCTTCAGGCCACTCGAAAATTGACCTTATCATCCAACATACTCGTTTTGGGGTCACTGTTAGATTAACTTCCCTTCACTTTGAGCTTAGCCTTTCTCTGCTGCTTTTTTGGCCTTCCTTTTCCTTCCTTTCCTTCAGTCTTATTCAGTCATACGGTAGACTATTTTCTTAAAGTTTATTTGAAAACTTATTTCCTTTAATTAATATTGATGATAACGTGTTATTTAAGATAATATTTATTAGCGAAATCTGTAGGAAGGAAAAATTTTGGTTTTAGAAATATAATTTAATTAATAATTCAAGAAACGTTGGCAAAAATGTTTGATGTTTTCGTTGAAGATTTACTGAAGGTTTTAAATTTCTTTTAATAAAATGAATATTCAACTCGTAAAATTTGTTTGTATTTGCAGGTAAAAAAAGAGATTTTGAGAGAAAGAAATGTGGAAGATAAGAATATATATATATATATATATATATATATATATATATATATATATACACTGTAAAATTTGGTGTAATTTTAACATTTTACTCCCATTTTAGGGTGCTAATATATTACTGTTGAATTTATGGAAGATAGTATTTCTCTCGTTTATAAAATTCGTGTTTGATGTTAAAAAGACTTAAAAATAGTTTACAGTAAATGGAAGCTTTAAATACATTTCTTTAACCCTTTACTGGCCAAATATTTTGTAGGGTTAAGTTATGAATTTGTGTATTTGAAAGGTTCGAAATTTGTCGTTTTGGGCAGTAAAGGGTTAAGTACGAATTCGTCAAGAAAATAATATTCCCCCAATTACCGTTTTATTTCAGCAGAATGGCTTCACCAATATTCAGTTTTATTACAATAATTTTAATTGAACTTGCCTGTAAAACTGATTTTTACAGTTTTGATGTTGCAAATGTAAAGAAAAATTACGTACAGATGTAATTTTAATGTACTATACCCAGGATACCTTTCGTTGTTTCATTCTGTTGTGTATATATATATATATATATATATAATTTAATATTAGGATGCTAAGTATTAATGTAATTTAAAAATAAAGGGGCATGATCTTTATGCTTAAAAATAACAAAACAATCGTCTACATAACGTTTAAATAAAATAGGTTTCATTTATTTTTAAATTACATTAATACTAAGCATCCTAATATTAAATTCTCTATGGAAGTAGAACAATACAATAAAATTTCGTTTCTATATATATATATATATATATATATATAACACACACACACACGAGATCACATACGATTATATATGTATTATATACGATTATATACAATTATATACGAGATTACATATATATAAAAATGAAGAGTTTATTGGCAGACTATAGTCCATATGACAAATATTATTAATAAATGACAGTTCACATACTAAGGATAAAAATATACACAATTGGTTAGAAATAAGTAGTATGGCCGCAAGATGGACGAGTGCAGAACAATTGCAATGTTGAATGAGTGCCAGTGCCACCCTCCTTCCCACCTTTTTGCAAGGTGCCAACCCCCTCCCCACAGTGCCAACCTCAGGGTGCCAAAAAAAGCGGGGAGGGGAACTCCCCCAGCAAGCTGGGGAGTACGTTAAAATTACATCTGTACGTTCAATTAAAATTATTGTAATAAAGCTGAATATTAGTGAAGCCATTCTGCTGAAATAAAACGGTAATTGGGAGGAATATTATTTTCTTGACGAATTCGTACTTAAAGGAATGTATTTAAAGCTTCCATTTTCTGTAAACTATTTTTAAGTCTTTTTAACATCAAACACGAATATTAATTAGTATGGGCGCAAAATGGGAGAGTGCAGTCATACAGTCATACGATGTCGATCATTGTTGCAAAGGGATGTTGCAAGGGGTTAAGCACAAAGGGGGGAGGGGGTTATGAAATGAAGGGGGGTGGGGTTATGCAATGAAGGGGGATGGGGTTATGCAATGAAGGGGGAGGGGCTATGCAATGAAGGGGGAGGGGGTTATACAACAAATCAATGCTGCAGAGGGGGTGAAGGGGTTATGCAACAAGTTAATGCTGCAAAGGGGGAGGGAGGGATCTTCGGGGGTAGAAGGGAGGGTGACCTTCCCCCAAAGGGGTAACCTTAACCTAAGAGAAGGAGAGAAATGAGAAGGAGGAGTGTCTTTGAGGGAGTAGGTGGGATGTCCTCACCCCCCAAAGGGAAACCTAACCTAAGCCTTAACCTAAGGAGAGGGGTGTTCGCCTGGCTCCAGCCAGACGCATTATGAGCGTCCAGGGGCCAAGCAGCTGTTATATAGATGGTCGTGAGTTGCCAGATACCAATTATTTATATATGGAGGGATTACCAGAGAGCACTATATATTTATTTTAATTTTTATTTAGATGAGTTGCCAAATAATGTTTTTTAATTTAATTATATTCAGGTGCATCTTATTAGGGGGAGTTGCCTGGTTGCGCCATTTATTTTAACTTATTTAGACGAGTTTCCACTTATTTATTTATTAAAGGCAAGAATAACTTTCTCCTTAAATTTGCTCAGCAAGAGAACTAATTATTTAAACGATTCCCAATATTAACAATAAAAGAAATACACTAGACAATTAATCCATGGTTTAGCAAAAGAAATTGTTCATCTTAATATTACTTCATTCTTTACAGTATACTAAATTGGCAATAAACATTTTAAGTATTCTATAAGAATAATATTTAATTTACCTATATTCCGAAAGACATGAATCACTTTCATTTATTCGAACACCTAAGAATGTATACTGTCTATTTACTTTTGACAATCCTTTCTATATATCTTCTCTATTTTTTATAAAAAAATCGGCGAAATCAAGAAGAGGATTCCTTTATTCATTTATTTTCAATTAAAATTATATCGTACCTTCACGCTAGTATATTTAATTAACAATAAAACAATAATACATTCAAATATAATAATTACACACTATATATATATATATATATATATATATATCTCATAGAATAAAATTTTAAGTGTTTATTTACTTTTGCCATCTCCTTTCCTTGAAAGCATCTCTGGAAAAAAAATGTATAACGGTAGAAACTCGACACGCATAAAATCTCACACCTTACTTGCTCGAGGCTATTTGAAAACCGCAAAGGTCCCATTTGACCTAAATCCGCTCAATACCACCTAAGAAGAACCTCTCTCGACTCCTATATATTGTTTTCATTATTACCGTTATTATTGAAGTTAAAAACAACATAAATATATACATAAGCATCACATGCTTGTTTTCCAAATTATTTATAGGCTAAATTAGCCTTTCATTAAGTAATGAATTTCCTTATCATATTTCCATATGCAACAATATATATGAGGTGGAGAGTAAAAGAAGCCAACTCACCACTTCATCAGATCAACTCGAGAGGAAGGGCGATAAGCTTAATCTTCGTGGAATTATCACCATAAAAGTTAAAATAATAATAATAATAAACCTTTCCATTTTTTCATTTTCATTCATTCATTTCATTTCATTTCAATAACAGAGACAATGTAAAGTTTTAACAAAACTATGAAGAAGATACCACACAAATTACACGCAAAGAAAAATAGTTCGGATTCAAAGTTAAAATGTAAGTCTAAGGCGGGTGACAAGCTTGATCTTTGTCAAAATGAACAATTCTGGGAGAAGGAAAACCGATTTAGCTTATTATTACCACTGTAATTTGCACCAAGCAGCGGTTATATAGAGGGTCCTGAGTTGCCAGATATCACTGATTTATATATGGAGGGGGTTACCAGATACCACCATTTATTTTAATTGTTCAGGTATACCTTATTAGGGTGAGTTGCTGGATACCACCATTTATTTTATTTACATGAGTTGCCAAATAGTGTTTTTTAATTGTTCAGGTATACCTTATTTGGTTGAGTTGGCAGATACCACCATTTATTTTAATTACTTATTTATTAAAGGCAAGTTTGACTTTCTCCTTAATTTTGTTCAGCAAGAGAACTAATCAAGCTTGTCACCCGCCTTAGACTTCCAGTTTAATGGTGAATCCGAACTATTTTTCTTTGCGTGTAATTTGTGTGGTATCTTCTTCATAATTGTGTTAAAACTTTACATTGTTTCTGTTACTGAAATGAAATGAAATGAATGAATGAAAATGAAAAAAATGGAAAGGTTTATTATTATTATTTTAATTTTTATTGCGATGATTCCACGAAGATTAAGCTTATCTCCCTTCCTCTCGAGTTGATCTGATGAAGTGGTGAGTTGGCTTCTTTTACTCTCCACCTCACATAGGTACACCAGACTCATCGGGGATTGTATGTACCAAGACATTACAATGTCACCATCCGACATCCGGACTCGATCTCTCAACATCCGATCAGCACCCCAGCGTCTTAACCACTAGGATACCTAGGGCGCCCATTTATCTACCAACTCAACGAGACATTCATTTTCACGAACTAAACACAATTTAATCACACTCCTACGCCAGAATTAGCAAGTAGAAAGTCAAGCCGAATACATGAGCTAAAGTTGAGGATCGAATACTATGACCCCAAATAATGATAATGCAAAATATTGTCGTGATAGAAAATGCAAGTGGCAAATGTTGATCAATGTTGCAAAGGGGTGAGGGATATTGCATAAAGAGGTGGGTTCTAAAATGGGAAAACCGAGAATAGTATGAGCGCAAATATTAATGCAAATATTGTCGTGGTAGAGAAGGTAAGTGGCAATACACCTTGAGATGTGAGCATTAAATCTACGGAGAGAAGATAAAGAAACCATTAGTCAACCAATCAGGACGTTCAAAGCGTGGACCCGTAATATAGGTGTTACGATTGGTAAACAAAATTTAACATAGCTCCGCCCAGTTACATTGACAACCAATCATCAAACTTACGAATCGCCTATTAGTCTTTTAGGGTGGTGCTTGGGAATCATTCATATGAAAGTGAGTATTTTCAGCTGGGAGTCAGAGTAGTTATTTTCACCAGTGAATAAACATTCCCTCCGTCATGAATCAAGAACTTTACAGTTTACCGGATTTATATCAAGATGGGGACATTGCAACGGTGTCCACAATTAATCTTTTAAACGCAGCCGACCGGGATGGATTATTTCCAACGCAAACCGTTGATGATATTTGCAATGACGTTCCTTACGATCCGACGCAAGGGACTGCCGTAGAAATGTAAGTAATTATGTGCCTATAATTTCATTTTTTGTGGCGAATTATTCGCGAACTGGTTATTTATTTAGTGTGCCTGTCATTAGAATAAAAAGCACTGTTCTGGATTATTTCATCATATGTATGGAGGGTTGTAGTAATTCATCTCATCACATTAAAAATGTTTCATTTAGGTATCCCCAATTATAGATTAGATTGCAATTAATATTATGCTAAAGTCCTGTTTTGATTCATTGAATTTTTTTATAGAAATCCTTTGCATGTTTTAAATAATTTTATAATTTCCTTAATAAATGTTATTCGGCATTTTCTCTTAAAGGAACTTCTCTGAGCGGTTCAAAGATATCTTCACATTGTAATACTATTACTATATGTATACTCTGCATATGTTTTAAACTACTGGTTTTTTTTTCGGAGAAGAAGATACAATGTATTTTCATCAATTTATTAAATGAAAGAAATCATGTTTTTAGTACAATAACCATCTTAAGCTACAGAATATATAAATTAACATTATTGGTTACAAATATATATATATATATACACGAACGAAACATCATACTATACAACGAGTACACACAATCGGAAAAGGTTTTTTATCTGTCTGCATACGATTTTCTCGTTTCGTCGAGTGTGGCACGGGCCGAATAATTTTTAAAAATTTATAAATTCCTTACCACTTGACATATGCATGAGAAATGAAAGGCAGTACATCCCACAAGTATTACTAAAATATCCTTGTAGCCGGAAGCGATTCCATACAACTTCGGGGATATGCATCTGATCGAGAAATTTTACAATAACGGAGTCACTCCAGGGTTGAGTGCCGAGTGAATCAAAATAGTATATGCGGTCCCTATTTTTAAAATAGATTGCAAACCAATGAATCCCTTCACTACCAGTAACATCTGTGTTCACAATAAGGCTACCGCAATCTCTCGTAGTTGGCAATTTCAATGTTTCATTCTTCGCAAACACACCAATAAATTTGGAACGTGTGATTCGTTCACTATTCATTACTCTCTGAAGTGTATTCGCATCCATTTTAAAAGTCAGTGACAACGCTCCTAAATCTGTCTACTTCTATTAGGGCTTGTGACTCGAGGTATACCAGTACACTTATAGGCGCGTCTATAGGCTTGGCGAATTCCAATCTGACTGAGATGTTTCCACTCTGTTGTGGACTGAAGTGTCTATTTACACTAGCAGATAAGTCAGGTGTGATGTCAAACGGATAAAGGTTAAATTGATCGATGAATTGTTTCTGCGTTACCCCAATCCGTAGCTCACCACAATCACCTGCAATATGGGCCAGAATACTATATGCTCTCGCGGAAAGCGGGAACACAGCGTCCGATGAATAATCCATATCCATATCCCCACCCAACGCAACGCCATTAACGTATAAAGTCCTATTTTTTAGGCCAAAATTCTCGAATTTAAAGGCACTCTTTTTATATTTTCCATTCATCGAAGCATGGTCCTGCATTCCAATTAATATCCTTTTAGGTAGATTTCTCAGGGCGATGTTTTCTATCTGTTTCGATGCCAACCCTGCTGGCACCGTGTATAGTTTGATCTGTGCTCTGTTAATTGGGTATTTTACTGTGGCGTGTAGTAAATTTTTCTCAATTTCTATTTGTTTTGGTGAACTTAATTTCACTCGCCGTACGCGGAGGTATGTCTCCATAATGTAAATCACAATGGGTTTTACTCCCTCTTCTTGATCAGTTCCCATATTTAAACAGATCTCAGGATTCGTGCGAGTGAGCTTTATTTTCATATCCACCCCATTCACAAGCAACTTCTCCTGGAATGTGAAGTCTGTATGCAGGCGTCCAAAACACTCGTATGTCTTCTTTTTAGAATTTTTAAATTTGTCCTTTATACTACTTTCGTCTTTAGCTTGATAATAGCCCTTGTCACTTAAAAAAGTATCCTTCACTTCTTTCGAAAAGTTCAGCACATTTTCCAGATAGGATCGTAGGTGGTAGTATCCCGTTCCTGCCGATATATTGACCTGATTTAAATATACGTCACGGAGTGCAGAAAGTTTGTTTCAGGGTATACAGCATATTTGTCATCACAGTCCGTTCCATCAGAATGGGCTATACGTAGTTTAGCGTACATGTGCCCACATCTTGGGTAAAAAAAGTAAGGGCTTCAGCTGGGTATCATGAATTCTATAGGGGCACTCGGGGAACTAATTGTGTTTAAAGGGTTAATTGTAATAAAATCACTGTGTTCAATAGAAACTTGAGTTGGAGGCATGTCAAAGAGGGACAACTCTGATTTACAACATTGTAAACTAAACGGATGGATGAAGCGTGCCATGACGAGTTAGAAATAGTGCCTCCTCTCTCGACAAATAGTAAACAAACTATGATTCATGAGATCAATGTCCTTAGCTTATGTGAGTAAAAAAAATGGTCAACCATAGGTTTCATTCGCTTAGAACACTTCTTTTTTATATCATTTTACGTTTAATGCCATGTGGTGGTAATTCCTTTTTCCGGACAGCCCTCTTCTTCCCACCACCACGCATTTTTCTCTTTGCATCTTTGACGATTTCGTCCCTTGTACGCTTTAAGTGTTTTTTAGAACTTCTTTAGGTTTAGCCCCAGCCAATATGTGTTCTGCCGTGTTAAGACCTGATTGTAACGCTTTCCTCCCGAGGTATCTGGTACCCCTCTTCAGCAAGGGGACAGCCGAACGTAGTATGGTTGAAAAAAATGGATCCAAATCCATTAGCACGCTGGTATCTCATACTTCGATAGACTGTGAAAGGCTTTCTGTCCATTATAACTCAATGTCTCGAAAGTGCACCTTCACTGTTAAGCTCCCGTTACCGAATTGGAAATTTTTTCCCTCAGCCGTTCTTATATATATTGAGATATTGGTTATTAGATTAGCTGCGACATTCACATAATGGGGCCTGTCATATGTAGTACTCAAACTCCCCGGCTTTTTCACACTCATTACAGTCTCTAAGAATCGTAAAAACCAGTTCTTTATAATCAATACTTAAACAAAGGGTATTCAGCTGAATTTCCTATATACCCACCTCATACGTATCACGACCCAATTCAATGGGTCCGTGGAGTTCTGTTACAAAGTTGGCTAGTGTGTTGTTAGGTTGTACAGCCAGGGACGAGGAGGACGGGAATGTGACGTAGAAATGGTTAGACGCCATGTTGCATACTATTTAAGCTTCATTATTGCATCAGCTTTTATATAGGTGTTGAAGCTTTCTGGGTATCTTAGCCATTTCACCAGGTACATTTTTCTCTTTCCTGAACCTTTGCTTCCTAAAATTTTCTCAATTTTAAACACATTTTTTCCTAAATTAAATATCACTTTCTGCAACTCCTCGCGGTTAAAGCCTCCGGCGATTTCTTCCCCATTCAAATCTTCTACGTAATACAACATTATGTCGTCTTTAGATTTCATAGCCCTAACTTTAAAAATCTCGCGTGTCCATCCTTGCTCAAATCCCTTCGCGAATTTATTTCCCCATCGCAACAGCCTTACATAATTATTGATTTTCAAACGCGCAGAGTGTGGTGGTGGTGTTCCATATCGTCTCGCATCAGGCTCTGTGTGCGCACCTCTTTCTAAAATTTCGTTAAGTGTTGTCCCAATCGTGCGATGGTGTGAGCGGTTTTAGGGTGAGGCCAATGATTCCAGAATGTCTAGGAATCTCTATGTGTTTTTATGTGTAAAATAGCGGTGCATGCGCTCCTTTATGGTACGTTTAACTCTTTCAGCTAAAGATGCCTTATGTATAGAATTGGTAGTGTAGTAGCTGATATTAAACTCTGTCAACATGTTCTGAAAAGCTTGGCCTATAAATTATTTTTCCATATCCGTACAAAAATAGGCAGGAATCCTGTTTTGTTTCAACATCAACGTTTTGGTGGCTTCAGCAACTGTTTCAGGCGATTTATTTTTCAGAGGAATTAGCCACAGATATCTAGAGAATACATCTATTATTTTATGAATAGGATGTAGCGGTAACCGTCGTTATACAATGAATATCTTTGCATGTCTGTTAAATCAGCTTTCCAAATAGAGTCAATCGAAGCAGCTGTTGTCTTGGCTGTTTTAAACCTTTTTCTCACAGGTTTATGAAGTGTAAAGCATCCTGCTCCCGCAGAAAACTCTCAACATCTTTTTTCCCTACTCCAGCACTGTAAACATTTCTGTACAGTCTATCTATGCCTCCGTGAGAGGCTGGGCTAGAAATATCATAATAGCATCTTAATATGTTAGCCATTTGCGTATTTTAGAGGCACGTGGGTAGGGTTTATCGTTGTTTATCCTCTTCTTTCTCCTCTTCAGAGGTGTTAACGCCGGGGGTGATGGATGGCGTTTTCAATTTTGTCACGTGCGATGCATGTTCCAAGTCTTGCTTTAATATGATTCCATCCTGATGGTGTGGGCCTATCTCACTTTCTCACCAGATCATGGACGATGTCTACGATATTCGATCCCTGTACCTTTGCTCCTTCCACAATGATCTCACCTGTATCGGTCCATTGTATGTTGGGATCCTCATTCAACAGATTATAAAGACTTAAGCCTTTATTCCTCAATGTATGTGGGAGGGTGCTTTTTAATACGTGCTCGATATGTTGTGTGGCCAACCTGTTAATCTTTGGTTGGTCAGCTCTATCGTCGGACACAGGCCCTATGTCACCATGTCCATCGTTCTCCGTGCTGTGCCTAATAACCACGGGAGTCTCTGTACGATTTTTATAATTTTCGTACTCGTGAAGGAATTTCTGCAGAGCTTCTTGGTATAAGATTCTTTTCTCTTCAGGTGTTTTTTCACTCTTTAATAGGGCTAACAATTCGCGTTCCATTTTTTTAAGCATGCTTTTACGGGGTTCTAGAACCGTGTCTGGATTCTTTGAACTTTGCAGTGAAGCATACACCTCGTGTGGAATCATCACCACTTTCTTCATTATATTAATCTAGTCAGTAAAGTCCCAAAACTGAAAATAAGATGGGGAGGAATGACCTTCCTCTTTGTACAATAATTCGTTTTTTCTTCCCCAGAGTTTGACTTTTACGAGCGAGTGCACGTATTATGTTCTTGTAACGGCGTAGGTGAGTCTTCTGAGGAGGTTTCATTGATACATTGCAATTTATAACATTAAGACAGATTTCACAGATGCATTTTAAAAAGTCCGATTCGATATTTTTAGCAAACATCTGTTGCATTGCCCGGGGCAGTCGATGATAGATTTTTTATTAACTCATGGTATTTCTTTAACCTCTTTGTTATTCTGGAATATACCCCGTTTCAGTCTCGTTTGTAAATATATTCGTTCTTAGAAGCACCCTAAACGTGTTTCGCGGATGAAGGTCGCAAAGCATGTATCCGTAACGCGGTCTTGTAGCTTCTTTATAAACTTCCAAAAACTCCTTACGCTGATTCGGGAACATTTGATTGGCTAATACCCCAATTTGTGATACATCTCTACGTTGCGCGAATAAGACTAGATATTGTGTACTTAACGACACATCGCGCATGTATCTATTTTTGAAAAATAGAGTCTGATTGATGAAGAACACGCAAATATTAAGATGTGGGAGAATACGGTAAATGTCTCGGCAAACGTTTTATCCATCTCCAACATGAGATCGTCAATTACAATGACTGTATGTTCATTTCCCTTTACCGAATTACGTTATATACCCCTTTGTGGAACAAAATATCCTGGTAATCGTTGAACACTGACTGATACATCGACTAGCACCATATAACTTAATGCACAAATTTTGAGAACATCTCTCCCTTTTCTTTAATGATTTTAAGCATAAACACAGTTTTATTACATCCTGTAGGGCTACATATAATGCATGTGGATGGGCTCGTGAAACTGAATTTTTCTACAGAATCCATTTCTAACTCGTCACACTCCTAAGTGGGTCATTTACAAAATCTAATATATAATTAGGGGATGACCCTTATGTTCTACACTCTTGCTTTTCTCTTCTCCCACAGAACCGTGAATGACGATGAGGTACAGCAACCCATCACCGATATTACAGATGACCCCGACGACAGTGTAGTTGCGATCACAGACTCCATCCCCATTGCCGAGTCCACACCAACGATACCTGTAGCACGCGCCAATTCAAAGCGGAGGCATGACGAAGAGCCCTCCACGTCAGGTATAAAGCGTGCCAGGATTGCGCCGGTTGTTAGACCACCAGTAATAGAACCCCAACCTTCTACGTCTTACAACACAACCCCGACAATAGTACCTTTCTCATATATACCCGCTTTATTCCTGTTCAATTCCGGGTACATCCTCCACAGCCGCAACAGCTTCTCGTTCTATCGAGGATGGTATAACATTCGAGTTGGTGCGCACCGCTACCCCCACCCCAGCCTTGACTAGAAATCGGTATATAATCAGGGGTTGATCCTAGATCCATGTATAGCAATGGTGTTGAACACGGACTACGGCGCATAGTTGAACGTATTGTGGAGTTCGCCCTTCATAACCGCGACGAACGTGAAGTCAGGACGAGGCTGTCCTTCGGTTTCGGGTCAGATGACGGAGATGTACATGATTTTTGGATAGTAATACCATTCAAACGCTTGGCAGCTGAAGATATAGAGTATATATGAGGCTGTATATTGCAGGCATCTCAAAGTAGTGTAGTCTTCAATATGGACAACTTCACGGTAAATATTGACCGTGTATTCCGTGTTGTGGGTCATAGTTCCACACCTTACACTCTTAACTTCAATTCTCAGGCTATTTGTAGACGGCATATAAACGTTGATTGTGGTTGCGGCTTTAGAGCAGTCGTCTTAGCTCGTATGTTTACTGTACTAAATACACGGGCCAAAAAAATTTGGTTGCCTATGGTAGTGGAGCGTGCCCGTAAACTAGCTGTAGACTGTAAACTTGAGTTTCATTGTAATATGGGTCCTGAAGAGCTGAGAAGGGTAGAACAGGAAATGAATGTTCGCATAGTTGTATTTGGAATGGATGATCGTCGTACGACTGTGTATGTTTTTAAAAGCTGTGTGAGTGATCGTACAAGACCCCTACTTATTTTAGGGCTGTAATATAAGGGACCTTTACGCGAGTTATGATAAAAGTCGAAAATATGGGCGACATTATGATTTATGTAAAGGGTGTATCGAGTTTGCGGATGATATAGTGAAACATTGTAAAGATTGCCACATGGTATGTGAGCAGTGTAAAAGCTCCAATTGTGAAAGCCGTGTAGTTGAAGCTGAGAAGAGGGATTGTTATGTGTGCAGATGCACATTTTCCAATAATAATTATTTTGAGCTTTATAAGTCAATTGGCACGTGCAAGAAAATGAGAATCTGTGAATGTAGTATGTTTCATATGATGGATAATTGGGGGAATTTCAAGTATAAATGTGATGAAATTCACTGTTCTAAATGCCATGAGAAATATAAGGCGGTTGGAGTAAAGCATGTATGGTATATGAAAGACGCTAAGCTAAAAATAGCCCTTGTATAACTGTGTACTACGATATAGAAACATACACGAACGCTGAAACCAAAGAGGTTATTCCACATTTACTTGTAAGTCAGACTATCTGTGATGAGTGTATGGAGATCGAGTGTGATGAGTGTCACAAATGTGGTAAACGGACAAAGGTTTTTAAAACGAATGCCCACGATAGCCCTGTGAAACTCTTTGTGTCCTATATTGTCAAGTTAGCGGACAAGTTAAAAAAAATGACTGTACATTCTTGCCCATAACGGGGCAAAATTTGACACACAGTTCCTTTATAAGGAGTTGCTTGACCACGAGTCATCCGAGATATTTACAGGTGATCCCTTGAAAAGAGGCAACAAACTAATACAGATGCAAATAAGAGGTAATGTACAGTTTAAAGACACTTTATTATTCACACCTTGTAAATTAGCAAAGCTACCCAAGGTGATGGGCGTAGCCGCTGAAGTTTCAAAAGATATTTTCTTCACACATTCCTCACTAGGGAAACTTTAAATTACGTAGGACTACGTCCACCCAAACATTACTTTAACTATGAATGTATGAGTGCAGATGAACGTAAATATTTTGACCGATACTACAACAGTTTTAATGAATCTAATCCGTATAATATAGCTGATGAATGTGAACGTTATTGCATGAATGATGTGCGCGTTAGGGCGTATCATGCTCAGGTCTAATATTGAAAAACTTGGAATTTCAAGATTGGCATTATATATTCCTGTGTAAAATTGAATTTTAACAGGGGTTCGTCTTCTGCAACCTTTGCGAAAAATCGAATTTAAGTGTTCAAAATCGCACTTTTTGTCGAAAAATGGGATCTTTGGCAAATTTCAAAGACTTGGTAGCCTCAAATGACCTCCATATGTTCCATATTGTTCACATACACCATTAAGCATTTCTAGTGGCAGGCTTGGACCCATTTAAGATCAGCCAAAGTGGTTCATAACCCCTAAAATAACCCAAATCACCCAAAATTGCCCAAAACTAAGGAATTGTATGATTTTTAGTCTCCTATACACCACATTTCGCGGCTGTTCTCTTCATCAGGCAGAATATTTTTGTTCTTCTTTCTTGGTCTTGCATTTTCTTTTTTTTAGAAACGCCCCCACCAATTTTTATTTATTTTCTTTTCGGCATCACTGAGTGTGATTGCAGCTGCCCCCACCTTTCTGCAAGCTGCTGTGACGTTCACTCTTTTTTTTGCCATTGCAATTCTTCTTTAGTATTTGTATAAGTCTCTCCTCCACCCCCAGCTTGTAATAATATGCTAGTCAACTGAATGTTTTGAGATTTTTTCTTCTGAAAGCATCTTCATTTGTCTGGCAGGTTTTGTAGAGATCTAAAACATGTTCATAATGTCTTGCTTTGACTTGAAAACTGGCAACAATTCTCTGTGATCGGTCCTAGCACGAGGAAAACCATCTCTTCTCTCCTGCCCATACACTGCATGAGCTGCAGCTGAAACTTCCTGGACTGCTCTTTCACAGCTTTGAGTGTGAACTGAGAAGTTCTCAACTTCAAGTGGAGACCTGAGAAGCTCCTCAATTTCTCCTCTTGACATCTTACAAGTGAAGAGTGGCTCATACAGTTTCTCCTTATCCCAGTTAATCAGAGTAATTGGAGAAGTGGCATCAAAATTCAGTTTAGGGTTTCTATGAGTTCTCAGACTCATGTCTCCATACTCAGACTTACCTCTGATCTTCTTGATCATCTCAACCCCCCCATGCCCTCTCCTCCTCATCCTCACTGCACAGGAGAGAGGCAATGAGGTTCTCACTGTGAGCATGATATGCTCCACGAACTATCACATGAGTGATTATGTTCCTGACTTCAAAAGTCTAGCTTCTCAGCAGTCCCAGAGCGGTCACAATATGGTGAGGTCCATACCTCATGTGGTGCTTCACCTTGATCTCAAAATACATCTTGAAGTAGAAGTCCAGGCAGAACTTCAGCAGCATCTCCAGCTTCTTCAACCCCCCCCTTCAGACTATGCTGTCTCATCCACAACATCAACAGAGCCTCAACTGTAGTCAGCCAGCGTGACTGATTCAGTGGGCCACACTTCAGACCAGCAACTTCCTTGCTCAAATCTCCTCTCTTGAGAGCTTTGATCAGTAGGTAGCAGTTCTGGTCAGTGCTAAAGTTCTGTACAATGTCTTCTGGCAGTTCAATTATATCTTCTTCTCCTGGCAGAGCCTTGAAGATAAAGTTGACAGGTATGCCATTGATCTTCTCCCAACGTTTTCCTATTGGACCACTGAACCCAGACTTGTGCGTGTAGGGACCATCAAGCTTGATGATCATGTGCCTGAGGCTGAGTTCATTAATATGCAACTAGCATATCAGCCAGTGACATTTGTGACCTAGCAGTCTCTCCAAGTGAGTAATGGCTCCTCCATCAGGTCCTGTGTTTGTGTTGGTGGAGTAACTAGCAAGGACCACAATAGTATCTTTAGCACCATGAGCAATAATCCACTCAAACAGAGCCTGAGCTATCTTCAGTGCATGTTTCTCATTTCCTTCAGGTTCTTCTAGTGTACAAGGGAAGAGATACTTCCCCTCAGGTTCCCAGGTAACAGTATAGTGCTCTTTAGTTGCAATATCAGGATGGAAGCGGCCAGCTTCTTCATTGTACCTCATGATCTTTGTCTTCTTATCTTGTTTCCCATCAAAGAAAATTCCCTTGATCTCCTCTCCCTCTGTCCTTTTCTCCAGGGCCTCCACCGAGACACCTATTACAGACTCCTTGGCCCTCCACATCTTCATCCTGTCAACAGCTAGATATGCCTTATCAGCAGATAGACGGCCAGCTTTGATAAGATCTTGCAAGAAACCAGTTGCAATGGCTGCTGCAGGAGTGTTTGCTACCTTGAACCTGACTGCAGCTGCAGCAGTGCTTGAGATATCCATGTAGTTCCTCCTGGCAGAGGTGGAGACTTTGCCAGTGTTGACCCTGGAGCTTGTGCCTAGTGCAGTACTGGAAAAATCTGTGTCAGCAGTAGTGGCTACTCTGACTGGAGACTCTTGCAAGGAAGTCACCTCATCTTCATCATCATCACCATCATCAGCTCTAAGCAGTAGCTCCTTTTCTTCTTCCTCTTTTCTGTTTCTCTTCTCAGCTGCCTTCTGTTTTTCCTCCTTCCTCTTAGCAGCCTTCACCTGCTTCACTGTTTCCTTCACATCAACAGATGCCATCCGGAAGCCTGAAACTTTTGAGGTTTTGATCATCTGGTAATGGAGTCACTCTAGTTCTAGCTTTGGAATCTTCTGAGGCAGAGGACAGTCACAGTTGACATGAACTCTAGCAGCACAGCCAGAGCAGCCAGATGCTTCAGTTCCACAGAGAGTGATATCATGTCTGCAGGTTGTTATGTCAAACAATGTATCAAGTTCAGATATTCTCTTCTCTCTCTTTGCAGCCTTCACTCTGCTATTCACTAGGTCAATCATTTCATTCCACCTGACAAGAATCTTCCTGGTAATGGATCTCTCTTGAATGATCACAGGAGGATTGAACGTGGCATTGCTTTTGCGCCACTGTACCAGTACCAGTGATGCCAAATCCTTAGCCAAATCTTACATAGGGTACTGAGCTCTCTTCATATCATCCAGAAGCAGCTTCTCTTCCTGGAGGAGGATTCCTCTCTGAAACACAGCTCTCGAGGTTGGAACTTCTGTGGGAAATAACTGCTTGCCTGGACCCACCAGATCACTCAGCTTTGAACCAGAACTTTTTCTTGTCTTTCGTCCTTGCTTAGCCATGGTGGCTACACAATCTTCACCAAGCTTTGTATCTGAAACATAGAAAATTATCAAGAGCGAAACTCTAGTAGCCTATAACAGCTGTTACAATGGTTTTGTTTGGTAAGAAACCGGTCTGTTACATTTGTACTACAGTGTTTGTCCTGCACAGCTGTTCTATTCATAACCAGAAAACGAAAAAGTGGAAATTTGAAAACTTAAACGTGATATTTAGCAAAAGTTCAAGAAAACAAACCCTTCCTAAAATTTAATTTAACATAAGAATACATACTGCCACTCTTGTAATTCGCGCTTCAATAAGCATGATACCCCCTAGACTGCGCGTGCTTAAAGTATGTTTCCAGGCCTTTAGAAGGATGTACATAGGCCGTTTCAAATGCGATCCGTTGCAAGTCGTGACCACCATCACCTTATTATGTTTACGGTGTTCAAGAATAACTTTATGCCTAAAGACACCTTAGCCGTTATCTACAAAAACAATCTCCGTAGTAATGGGCACAAGGCTATTTACTGGTTCATACACATACAGCAACAGACAGGTGTATACATAAACATGCCCACAACATAGGGGAAGTACCCATTAAGGTTAATGATCATGTTTTTTGGGTGGATGGTCTAAGCGAAAACCGTGCCACTGGTGAGAAGACTGTGTACTCCTTTAACGGTTGCTGGTGGCACGGATGCCCCCGTGCTGAGTGTGGAATCGTAGGAGATATCCACGGTAGATCTCCTGCCGAGAGTTTTGCGTGGACCAGCACCCGCGATCAATTTATAGGCTCCCAGTTCACTCGCAGTCTTGTGGGAGCATGAGTATGATGCACGGATGGAAACAGATGGAGAGTACCATGAAGAAATAAACACGACCAAACGTTCAATGGTGCTGGATCCTCTCAAATGCAGTGATAGCTTGTTCGGAGGGCGTACAAATCCTTTCAAGCTATACTTTCCGTCTACGGAGGGCGTGAAACTGCATTACTACGACTTCTATTCTTTATATCCCTACGTGATGAAGAACAATCCGTACCGCGTGGGTGCACATGAGAAACTGGTGGGACCTGACCTGCCCACCATCGAGGTGTTCTCAACAAATTTGAACAAGTACTATTTCGGCCTTTCTTTCGTAGATGTGCTCCCCCGATGCGATTTATGGATGCCGATCTTACCCGTCGTTATAGATCACAAGCTCATGTTTCCCCTGTGCGTGAAGTGCGCAGAGGAGAACAATGGGGAATGTAATCATACAATCAACCAGCAAAAGATCAGAGGTGTAAATACAAGTCCAAAGCTGGATCTAGCTGTTCGCCATGGTTACAGAATATTGAAGATACATGAGGTGTGGAAGTTTTAGAAGCTACCCAACCTTTTCACGCCATATATAAACGCTTTTTTGAAGGATAAGGTAGAAGCATCAGGGTATCCGCGAGGAGTTGATACCGAAGATGAAAAATCGGCTTATATTCAACGTTACTATGACCGTGAAGGTATCCAGTTTGACCGTTCACAAATTGTAAAGAACCCAGGCAAGCGCTTTATTGCGAAGTTGTGTCTAAGCAGTCTTTGCGGAAAATTTGCATGGAATACTGGCAAAGGGAACGCTCAATTGACACAAAGTTATAGTAAAGTCTGGGATTATGCCAACGCTCCCGATAAAGAGGTCATGGAGATCGTGAATGTGGGTAATACTTACATAATAAAGTACAACAATACCGAATTGGCCACAGATACCTCACCGGTTACAAACATACCTGTAGCCAGCTTCACAACCGCCTAAGCACGCATCAAACTTTGGGGTCTATTGCATTCTCTTGGGCGGAGGGTTTTGTACGCCGATACAAAGTGTGATACTCACAGTGAGGGAGGGTGAATACATGCCTCCTATTGGTGGATTCCTCGGAGATTTGACTGATGAGATCAAGGATGAGTATGGAGACATCACATACGCCGACTCTTTTGTCTCAACAAGGCCATAAACATATGGGATTTGGGTGAGGGTGTGGGAGGATATGAAATATATCGTGAAGGCTAAGGGTATCACGCTCAACCAGGCGAATCGGCGGGTCGTCAACTTTGATTCGTTGAAGGATCTAGTGTGCTTGGATGATGATGAGGGTGACCAGCCATCCCAAATAACTGTAGAGACCCACAATTTTCGGGCACAGAAGCTGGGGGCGTGAAGGAACTTAGGGGTACGAAGGTGTGCTGTAACACCTATAGGAAACGTTACCAAGTGCCTGGAACTTATGATACCGTATCCTTTGAACACCATAATCTTTGATATATCTATTGTTAATGATATGTTTATTTATTACACGTATTTGTAAATATATATATATATATATATATATATATATATATATATATATATATATATATATATTATACAGTATATAACCTTACCTTACAACCTTACAAAGGTTTCGCTTGATGATCTCTCATTTCGCGAAGGTCAAGCTTGTCGCCCCTCCTCTCGAATTGGCCTGGTGAAGTAGTGAGTTTGATTCTTGCGCTCTCCACTTGTTTTCCAAGTGTAAATAATGGTGTATCTCTCTCTTCTCCTTTCCAGTGAATATAGGTCTAGTTCGCGTAACCTTTCCCAGCAATTTAGTTCTTTGCACCCATTGATCTTGGTTGTGAAGCTTCTCTGGATCCCTTCCAGCTGTCTAATGTCTTCTTTTTTATATGGGGGATGTTAGGACCGAGCAGTATTCCAATTTGGGTATTATCAGGGTTTTCAGTAGAGGAATCATTACATTCCTATCCCTTCGTTTAAAGGTTCTCAATATCTGTCCCGTTATTCTCTTTGCTCTGTTTACTGCTATTTTATTTTTTGTCTCAAATTTCGTATCATCCGTCATTACAACCCATAAATCTTTTGCTCTGGGATTTCTCTGAATTTTCTGTCCATTTGGGGTATAATATTCCATGGATTTTAGGTCTTCTCTTTTTCCGTACCGTAATAGCTGAAATTTCTCGGTGTTAAACTTCATATTGTTGTCTTCCGTCCACTTGTAGATTCTGTTTATGTCGGTTTGTAGGGATCTTATGTCTTCTGGGTTTCTTATTTTTCTACTGATCTTTGTGTCATCCTCAAAGGATGTTACTGTGCTATCTCTGGTAACTTCCTCGTCTATGTCAGTTAGCATGATTATGAAGAGTAGTGGAGCTAATACTGTTCCTTGTGGTACTGAACTAAGGACCTCTGATTCTGATGAAGATACTCCTTGTACTGTAACGACTTGCCGCCGCTCACTAAGGAAATTATACATATATCCATTTCCCTACTTTTCCTGTTATTCCCATATATTTCAGTTTATGTATTATGATTCCGTGGTCACACTTGTCGAACGCTTTAGCAAAGTCTGTGTATAGTACATCAGAGTTTTCATTACTGTCCAGTGAATTAATGATGTTGTAGTGTTCCATTAGTTGTGATATGCATGATCTGCCTGACCGAAATCCGTGTTGGTTATCATTGAATTTTTTGTGCGTTTCTAAAAAGTCATAGATTTTCTGTCTAACTATTCTTTCAAATATTTTAGTGAGATGGGATGTAAGCGATAGTGGCCTATAGTTTTTGGCCTCGGATCGATCTCCTTTATATATTGGAACTATGTTCGCTCTTTCTCCCATGTCTAGTGATCATCTCCATATCCAGTATAGGGGCTCAGCAATTGCGTTCTTGCAGTTTTTGATCAGTGTGGCATTCCATTTATCCGGTCCTGCCGTTGAGTGTGTTTTTAGTTTCCCTATGGCTTGGGTAATATCGTCCGTCGTAAAGTCGAAATCCGTTATACTTTCCCCTTGTGGTTCTTCTTCAAAGAACGCGTTTCTATCGCGTATCAATTTGTCAATTTTTGGGATACTGAAAGATGATTCGTTCTGAGCTCTTAATATTTCAGATACTTCTGTTAGATCATCCAATAAAGCACTGTTCTCATTTTTTAAAGGTCCGATAGTCGCATGGTTTTTCGACTTTTTTTTTGCAAAATTATAGAATTACTTTGAGTTAGCCTTTATCGCTTCTATAGCGTCGTCTTCTACTTTTTCTGTATGCTTCTCGATTAGTTCCTGTATGACGACATCGATACTTTGCAATTTATCATTTAATATTTTTCTGATGTTATCTTTACCATTACTTAGTTTTGCAGTCTCTTTTTCGCTTTCGAAACAGTGCTCTCTTTTGTCTTTCGAACCTGCTTCTCTTTTCTCTTTGTTGTATCTTTGGGACACGTTTTTCCACAATTTCTCTCGTCTTCTCCTCTAAGTCATTAGTATCTCCTCCGTTATCTTGGCCTCGAAAATGGTTTTCCAATCTATTACTTCCATGCTGGCTGTCACATCTTCCCAGTTTATAGTTTTGGAGTGAAAATTAAAAATTTCGAATTTGCTTTTTCTGTTGTGCGTGTTCTTTCCTTTCCTGTTGCCTTTATATTAGTTGTTATTTCAATGATGTTGTGGTCCGATATCATAGTTGGGGATATTTATACCTTATCAATTAGATTACTGTTGTTTGTGAATACCAAATCTAGGCAGTTGTTTTTTCTTGTGTTTTCTGTTATTTCTTGCGTTAACATAAATTCATCAGCTAGAGCTAGTAGCATTTTCACCTGCTCATGGTCTTCTCGTGTCCCCCCCTTGTCCTGGTGTATACATATATTTTTTCCTATCCTTTTATATTTCATGAATGGGAAATTAAAATCACTACAGAGAAAAATATTTGGGGTTGGAGAGTGTAGATCTTTTACCAGGTTTCTTACCTCTGTAATGGAATCTGAAAATTTTGAGGTTGGAGTGTTTGGGGGTCTGTACATTACAATTAGTACCAAATTTAATTTTTCAATTTTTGCTGCTACACATTCAACGTAGTTGTTTGAGGTACTTATAGCCATTTCTGCTATGTGCCTTTCGTGTGTGTAAATAGCACATCCTCCTTTACGTCTCACTGTTCTATCGGCTCGGAGGATGTTATAGTTGTCAATTTGTATTTCGTTTTTGTCAATACAGGACTCACAGTTTTCACAGTTCGCCTAGCAGTCTTTTAGATGAGTTTCCGTGAGGCATGCAAAGTCTGCTCCGGCTTCTTGCATGAGTCCTTTCAGGTATACAACTTTGTTCGTGGAATGGTTTGATTTAAGGCCCTGTATGTTGGCTAGGATTATTTTTATTTTTTCTCTTTCTTTTTCGCATACATGTGGTTCCAATTTGTTTTCCAATGGGGGTGCCAGTTTCGTTGCCTTGTGGTCCTCCGAGAATTTACCTCTTTTTATCTTTGTCGGTACCTGTTGTCCCGATAGCGCATGAAGTGCCTTTGTTCGTACCTACTGTCCGGCTCTCGGATTCCTATATTTATATTTGTCAGCTGGATTTTTAATTGCTGGATAGTATTTAGCAGCTGAAATGTGTTGGCTGCGTCTAAAAAATTGGCACTCTTCTTTGATGTTTGTTTTTTTTGTTCACTCGTTGCGTTCCTTTGAGGGTGGTGGTATCTGCATTTTTTTCCGTATTTGCAACTCCCATATCTTGCATAAGTGTTGCAGACCGTAAGATGGTGGAACATGCATTTCTTATCAGATTTGCAGTATCCTCTTGTGTACTGCATTTTGCATAATGTGGGGCGTGCATATATGCATTGCCCATCCCTATATCTGCAGTTTCCTTTCGCATAGTATTTACATACGATATTTTCTACGCTTCGGCTTCTTTTCTTATTATCTTTAAAGTCCTTAATTTTGGTATTATCATTAATTTTCTTTGATTGTTTATTTTCTACGTTTTTAGTTATTAGCTTTTTATCATTTCGCTTGTTGGGCCGTTTGACTCTTTCGCAGCTTTTACTTATTTCTTTTCTTACATCTATGTCTTCCTTTCGTATTATATTGTTTATATCGTTATTTGTTATTAAACTATTGTTCGTTATTGTGCTGTTACTCGTTATTTCGTCTTCTCTCTCATCCACCCGGTTTTCCGTTGGGACCATGTCGGACCCATGTGTCCCCATTCTTTTGTTCTTTTCTGCTATCTCCATTTCTTTAAAGACCGCGAACGAGTTTACGGTCTTTGTACAGGCGCCACATAGAAATTTGATCCCCATGACGTGTTTCGCGTTCGAGACAAGCGTTATTTCCTTATCATTCCAATTCATGCAGATAAAGTCATTTAATTGTTGGCAAAAATCACATCTAATCGCTAGGTCTTCCGTTGTTACTAGATTGCACAGATTACAGATTAAGTGAGAATTTGGACCCATATCCATTTATTCCTTAATTATCGTACAAAGAAATACCCATACAAATTCTTTATTTATTTATTTTTATTTTTGTTTGTTTTCTTTCTTTCGATGTTCGGGTGGATTTCGAGAGGTTTCTGACCTTTGCGTTTTATGACCTTTTTCCTGCCTTGTTACAAGCTTTCACGAATGCCCCACCGTATTTCGTTTTGAATATATACGTTAAAACTGGTGATAGATTATGTAAACTGTATTGCACTTTCTTTATTTTAATGAATTTCACTTTATATTTTATATGCACGGATTCACTGATACTTTATGCACTTTCGGGTGCAAAGAGAATAACCGCCGAGTAGATTTTTCCCTTCTGATTTGAGTGTTTAATAGAGAGAGTAAAACAGCACGTCCATTCACCACAGAGTACAAGCAATATATATATATATATATCTTGAATATTTCGTTTATTAAATAAATCGTGTTTCAATTAGCGTTTCACTTTCTCATTTGTGTGTGTGTGTGTGTGTGTGTGTGTGCGCGTGTGTGTCTGTACAGTCGAATCGTGCGAAGGAACAAGGGGTACAAATACTCTACGGCTATTCTGGCGAGAGCATTGCAGGATTTCGTGGTACAAGTGATGTATTGAACTATGTTGTAGGACTAAACTTTGTAAAAGCTTACATATACTGTGAAGTAGAAGAAACAACACGTGCAGAAGAGAAGCAACGGATATGATTAGCGAGTCTTGTTGATGAGTGGTGTGACATGCGATATTATGTCATGTTGCATCATACCGAGTACTCTTACCCTGCGACTGAGAATGTAGATCTTGTCATCTTGGAGAATCTTAAGTATTTTACCACTACATTAACATATATCATGATGAGGTTTGTAGTGAGGTTGTAGCTAAAGGTCTGCGTGAGTATTTAGAATTTAGAGATGAATATCGCATGCTAAGCAGAAAAGAAAAATATGGTCATACGTTTCTCTGAAATAGTGCGGCGGAGTGTGAATAAAATGTGTTTAGTTCTTGAAAATCTCCCTAAGCAAAAAATGACTGGTGCGTATTTTGGGGAGTGGGAGTGATAAAACATTAAAACCGGTATTGGTCCATGTATCGGAAAATTTCTCAAAACACCTATCCAGTATAATGGGATACAAGTATTCACGTTGGAACAAAGCCGTACACGTTTCATCAGCTTATGATGTGACTAACTCCTCCAGTCGAGCCGATCTGCTCGCCTTTTGCTCATAGTCATCTCAGAGCTTGAACCGACTATTCGTGCGCTCCTCGAATACGATAGAACTTCCTTTGAGAAACATTCTCAATGCCGTGTACGATGTGTCCGTGACGAAGTCGTTTTGCGTGTTCAGGCGCGAAACCGGTGCCATTAAATATGTATTGGAAACGAATTGTAGACAAACACACAAACGGAATGTTGTTTATTTAAGTGTTGAGGAGATGAATAGAATCTTCGTGGTAGTTGAGAAGTGGAGTGAGGATTGTTATAAAATTTCTGCAGGTGTAGGTACAAGAAGAGAGCAGATTAGTGATACCCCCTCATATGCCGTTGTTTGTACGTTGTGTATAAATAACGATCAGCCATGTATTGATATACGACAGATGTGGAAGAATGCATTTGATAATAACGTTCTTGTCCCACCGCGAAACCGATTCATCTCCAACAGAATGTTTGAAATCGTCGGATTCCGCAAGCTGAAGCCTATATTAAACGCGCGTATTACGGATATGCTTTATTTTGATACAGTTCTTGAATACGCATACACCGCTCTTCTCGATGGGTTTACCAAATGTAGGACTGAACAAGGCGAGAATGGTCTAGAGCTGGATGCTTATTTAAAAGGTTTAGACTCTTTGAAATATCATGAACTTTGGTACAAAGCACTTGAGCGGTACAGGGCTGAGCTCACCTTCACCGTTCACCCTGAAGAACTATTTCTTTATATAATGAGCAGCTGTCGTAACCGCTAGGAAGATTATTTCAACTGCCGCTATGCAGTGTGAAGAAGAGTTCACTATTGAAAAGCTCGGGTCGGTAAGAATAAACCCTGGATTGGAAAGGAGTGTTTATAAACTTGCATTTAATAATGATGTTGTGGCTAACGATGACCTCTTTGGTGCGTGCCTTTGATTGTATTCTAGCCGTGTTTAAAGATAACTTGCCAACCGAATGTAAAGTGGGCACAAAAATAGTACTGAACGATATGGAGGCCATTTACATAGAGTATAGGTATCCCTATAACTTGAACGGTGAAATAATGTTAAGCCGTATTTACCGCGTAGTGCAAAGTAATAATGATGTGACTGTAGACTCGATTACGTGTGAGTTTAGTGTTTTGCGCAGTAGAACAAAGTAAATGTATTTTGATGTATATTTATTTTCACTATATTTAATTATTTAATATAATTGTATATATATATATATAAATATATATATATATATAGGGTGTACATAAAGTCAGGATCTATTTTTGTGAAGCACTTGGAAATTATATGGAATTCAATCATAAAATGCTAAAGTGGTAACATTTATTAAATAATTAAGAGTAGGATTCGACGTGACGCCCATCAGTATCCCTGCACAGCTCAAATCGTTCCGCAGCATTTCTAAACACATTCTGGAGCATTAGCGGGGTTATGTTATCTGCAGCAGTTCGTATACGTGTACGTAAGTTTTCAAGACTCGTAATCTTCGTCTGATAGACGTGCGATTTGATAAAGCCCCATGCAAAGAAATCCAAAGGGGTTAAATCTGGTGATCTCGCTGGCCAAGGTCTGTTGCTTCCGCGTCCGATCCAGCGATTTGGAAAACGTCCATTTAGATAATCCTGAACAATTTTGACATAGTGACAAGGAGCACCATCATGTTGATAGACGACGGTACTAACAATCCTATAATAATCTAAAGCAGTGGTTCCCAAACTTTTTTTGCCGCGGAACCCTTTGACATTATTTAAAAAAGCGTGGAACCCCTACCTATATTCAAGAATATTAAAAACCACAAATTGTGGGATAAAAAGAGAACTTATTTATATTAAAAAATAAATAAAAAAATTCGAATAAAAAACACCTTAATTTTTGTAAATTTGTACATAATTAGTTTAACAAAAATGAAATGAATACCTAATGGGAAGAATGCTTCTGCTTCTTAGACTCCAGTATCCTCTGGAAATTTGGTTTAATGTTGGATAATTGAATTCTCATATCTGGTGCAGCATCCAGTCTGCTGCGATATTCTGTTTTCGTGCTCGCATATCTTGAAAATCCTGATTCACACAAATATGCTGTTGCAAATGGCAATAACACTCGTATGGCTCGTTTTGATAATTCCGGATATTCGTCACTTAAATTTCCCCAGAAAATAGCTAGCGGAACTTCTTCAAACTTGGCCTTTAACTGAGTATCTGAAGTAATTTCTATTAAATTTTCATAATCCACTGCTAGAAATCCTGTTGGCTTTTCTTTAACTTTGAATGGATTCTGTACCCAGTAATGGTCTTTGTTCTTCAAATTTGGAAAATACTCAATTAGAGATTCTGATAAGCTGTTGAGATGATTTTTAATATCATTGAGGATTTCAACATCTAATTCCACTTCGGATTCTTGGAGAAAGTCACTAAGAAGCGGAAAACAGTCAAGAGTATTTTGTTCCACATCTGAGATCCAGTACTGCAATTTACGTGATAAAGATACCATTTTATCTTGCGCTTGAAAAATGTTTACTTCTTTCCCTTGCAGAGATAGACATGTTTCATTCAATTTTGAAAAAATATCTGCTAAATATGCAATCCTTGCTAGCCATGCCATATTTGTTAATCTGTCAGATAATCTAAATTTATGGTCAATAAAATAAGACAACAATTCTCTCCTCAATTCAAACATTCTCACAAAACATTTCCTCGTGAGAGCCACCTAATTTCTGTATGTAAAAGTAGAGTGTTATGAAGACTACCCAGATCTTCACACAAGGCCTTAAAAATTCGTGATTGCAATGGCCGAGATTTAATAAAATTGATAATCTGCACTGCTTCGTCCAAAACTATCTTTAATGAAGCTGAAATCCTTTTTGTCACTAATGCATATCTGTGAAGAATGCAGTGATTACTGTTGCAGTTTTTTGCAACATTCTTGATTCGTGTTACAGCGCCAGCTAATTTTCCTGTCATTGCCTTTGCTCCATCGCTGCATACTGAAATACATTTTTCAAAGCCTATATCATGCGTTTTCATAAAATTATCAATGCAATTAAATATATCATTTCCTGTAGTATGCAATTCTAAACTTTTGCAAAAAGCAAATCTTCTTCAATTTTCTTATTAAAGTCATATCTAGCAAACACAAGTAAAATTGCTAGTCCAGCAACGTCTGTGGACTCATCTATTTGTAATACATAAGCATCACATACACGCAATCGTGAAATAAGTTCATTTTGAATGTCATTAGCAATATCATTAATACGTCTTGACACCGTATTGTTGGAAAGAGATACAGCCTCAACTTTCTGAACAGAATCTTCATTAAACACGCAAGATATTATATCTATTAATAAGGTTTTATAAGTGATTCACCAATAGTATGTGCCTCACCAGCAAGAGCAATGCGGTAACATGCTTTATATGACGCTTCTGTTGCATTTTCATTGTCTGTTTTACATTTTTTTAATAAGACACTTCTAGAGCTATTCAGACTTTCAAGTTTTCTTTCAAAAAAGAAATATCTTTATTTTTAAAAGTCTGATGGTTTGTTTCCATGTCTCTGTAACTTTGCTGGTGCTAAAGAACTGTTTGCTAATATTTTGTTACAAAGTAAGCAAAGGGTGGTTGTGCAGCTTCTGCAATTTCTGTATCTTCTATAGATGCTTTTGTCTCACTAGTTTCTGCATTACTAGTAATTTCAGTTTTTTTACGAAACCCATATTTTAACCATCGATCCATTGAAGGGTTAATTTTCACGAATTTTGAAATATTACAATTACGAAAAATGAATAATAAAAAGTTCTAACCAAATTAATTCACAGAGGACAACGATTTCAAAGATTCCACTAACGAAGTGTTTATCAAGTAGGCCTAGTAGGTACAACGTTGCTGCACAATCTTCTGCACTTTAATTATTCGTTAGGCTTCACTTAGACCTGTTAGCGTCTTGTAAACAGATGCACAATATCCCATGTAAACATTAGGAAAATACTGATATTTTTACTGCGCATTCTGCTGCAGTTAATAAAGTCCTTTTGTATAACCACCTCAGATCACTTCACTTCCAAAGCTTACAAAACAAACTGATAACGCACGCTCGAGTCGAGTACCTCGACTACTATAGAAATAGATTATGACAAGTTCAAACATGTTGGCTACGTCTCCAAACGCAGTTTACATCATTTTACATGCAGATTATGTACTAATATTAATAAATGTTTTCCATTAATGATAATTTAGTTGCTATTTATGGAAATTTTCTTTTAAAAAGTAAATCAAATACGCAAAACATGATAAGTATGGCCAAAAAAAATTGGCAACTCTTACAGAGGGCGCTGCTGTTACGTTCGAAATGTTTCGTTCAAGCCTATTGCCGTTTCTAAATATTTCGCTGAAACCATACTTATGCTTTATTTTCCTTCGTGCAAAATTTCATAGTTTCTTCGCTAGACTTATTTTTTTGAAAATGAGTAATTTATATTTTTTTTAAATAAAATATTTTTTATTTTAAACTTTAGCTCGCGGAACCCCTGAATTTTTTCGCGGAACCCTGGGGTTCCGCGGAACACACTTTGGGAACCACTGATCTAAAGGATTGAATTGTTAGAGTTCATATTCTGCATGATTTCCTTCTTTCTGATCATAGACCACTAGAAATATTAATTAACGTTACCAATTTATGCGCAACACGACTTAACAAGAACTCAAGAGGTAAGAATAATGGCGTCGATTGGGCCAGAGTTACGATGCAGCAGAGAATAGAATACAAAGACAGAACAAGTCACCACTTTAATAATTTAGAAATTTTGCACCTTGCCTGTAATAATCCTTGCTCAAATGATTCTCACTGTAAACTCATAGATAGGTATTATAGTAAGATAATATCCCTGTTAAGAGAAGCAGGAGGCTCCCTGATTAAATCTTACAACTATCATACTAAGATTATTCCTGGATGGAATGATTTTATTGCCCACCTGAAGAGGGAATCGAAAGACGCCTATGATTTGTGGTGCTTTCATGGTAGACCCAGATTAGGACCAGTATACTTGAATATGTGTAGAAGTAGGGGTTAGTATAAGGCGGCCATAAGGCGATGTAAACAGGAAGAAGAGTCTATTCGAGCATCAAAAGCCTGTGAAGCTCGCATAAATAACGATAATAACAAATTTTGAAAATTTGGTAAGAATCAAACAGGTGTCAAAAATGTCCTCCTCCCTCCGACAATCGATGGGGTGTCGGGGGAGGATGAAATTGCAAAGCTGTGGAAAAACCATTATTCTAACATTCTTAATAGTGTGAGTAGGGGTAATCTTAAGATAGATTGCAGCGAAACGATTGTGGGAGGGACAAGGGAAAATACTTTGATATCATTTTCTGGTTCTGCGTCAGGGGTAGATGACTTATCGAATGAGCACTTAAAATATGTAAATGACGTAGTATGTCTGCATATATCATTGCTCCTATCAGCCATGCTGGGTCATAGCTCTATCCCTGCAGAGTTCATGAGGGTAGATATCTTGCCCCTGGTAAAAAATAAGTACGGAGATATTCTGTCCAGCAATAATTACAGGCCTATTGCTGTTGCTTCCTTCTTCTCGAAACTATTAGAAAAACTCTTGTTACTCCGATTAAATGATTTCCTATGGACACCTAATCAGTTTGGCTTTAAAAGGTCCCACTCAACTGACCTGTGTATCTATGTACTTAAAGAAACAATATCTAAATACATTGACAGTAATTCAACTATTTATAGCTGTTTCCTAGATATAAGTAAGGCATATGATAGGCTGAACCACAATATTTTATTTGCAAAACTAGAAGACAGGAAAGTTGCCATGTACATATTAAATTTATTGAAATTTTGGTATTCCCACCAATCTTTCACTGTTAGGTGAAGCAATGTACTATCCGAGTGTTTTGACTCCTCTTCCGGGGTGAAACAAGGCTCCTTGCTCTCCCCTATGCTGTTTAATGTGTATATCGACGGATTAATTGCTTCACTTAATGAGGCAACAGTGGGATGTTGTATAGATAACACAAGGATAAATAACTTAGTTTATGCTGATGATATGGTGTTAATAAGTCCCTCTGTTAAAGGTCTGGATCGGCTACTAAACGTCTGCGAAGTGTATTCGCAGAAACATGATATTCTTTTTCTTACAAAAACTAAGATTATGCAATTTCATTCTAAAAGCTGTAATCAGCCAGCTGATATAAGGTTTAAAATGAATGGTGAAGTAATTGAGGAAGTACAAGAGTTTAAGTATTTGGGTCAAACTATTACCAGCTCCTTGAGTGATGACTCGGATATAAGAAAACAATCTCGAAGCCTGTGTGCTAAAGCGAGTATGACCATATGGAACTTTCGATTCTGTACAAGTGAAGCTAAAGACTCTCTTTCGTACTTTCTGCAGTAATATATACGGACAGCGACTGTGGGTGAATTATAAAAAAGGTTCTGGCAGAACTCTAAATTTGCTGTACAACAGGTCTTTTAGACTCTTACATAAGTTACTCCTGAGATGCTCAGCTTCGCAAATGTTTGCTACCCGCAATGTCCCGAGCTTCCCGGAGGTAACAAGACGTGCTGAATACAGTCTAATGCAAGGAATTAAAAAGTCAACCAACCCGATCCTCCAAGCTATCCATGAGTCCTGCCATTTATCATCTAAGCTATGGACTTCTTGGTACGAAAATGTCTGTCTGTAGCTCCACTTAACTTCGACATTACAGTATTATTTCTAATCAATTGTGTATATTTCCATCCTTAGTATATGAACTGTCATTGTATTAATAATATTTGTCATATGGACTATAGTCTGCCAATAAACCTTTTCATTTTCATTTCATTTTTTCATATATATATATATATATATATATATATATATATTTCTCCTGTACTGCTATATTGATAGTTATACTCCATCGTTGTGTATTATATTATTTTTTATTTTATTTTTTGATTATATATATTCCTCGTTCGTCTTTCTTATACTATTATTATTTTTTATTGCATGTATTCCTCGTTTGTATAGGATTGTAGATTTATTTTCTATATATTTCATGAAATTGATTCCAATAATTCTTCTAAATAAACAGAATGATGTAATGGTGTTTTATTTAATTCTTTTGGTTGTATATATGAACGATATTATTATTTAATTATATGTATACCAAATAGCTGGTTACGCCTTCTAAACCGACTGACGGATTTCTAAGCCAACTTTCAAGAATATATGCATTAATTAAATAAATAGCGCTATCTGGCAACTCAACCCTAATAATGTACACCTGAACAAGCCTTTTACGCCAGATTAAGCCTTCTAAACTGACTGATGGATTTCTAAGCCAACTGCCAATAATATATGCTTTAATTAAATAAATAGCGCAATCTAGCAACTGAACCCTAATAATGTACACTTGAACAAGCCATTTACGCCTTCTAAGAAGCCTTCTAAACCAACTGGCGGATTTACTCCTATAAGACAGCGGGCGCTCAGATGAACTCTCATTATGCGTCTGCTGGAGCTAGGCGAACACCCCTTCTCCTTTCTCTCCCTCTCTTAGGTTAAGGGTACCCCTTTGCGGGGAGGTCATCCTCCCTTCCCCTCCCGCAGCCCCCTCCCTACCGCTTTGCATCATTGATTTGTAGCATAACCCCTCCCCCATTCATTGCATAACCCCTCCCTTTTCATTGCATACCCCCTTTGTTGCATAACCAGCCCTGCAACATCCCTTTACAACATTCCTGCACCCTCCCATTTTTCGCCCATACTACTTACCTAGCCTAAGAGAGAGGAAAAGAGAGAGGAAGAGACCATCCAGCTTCTGCGAGATGCAGAAGCTTAATGAGAGCTCAAGGTAGCAACACTTGACAGAGAACGCAAAATCCGACAGTTGGCTTAATCATCCAGTTGACAGTTGGCCTATTCCGCCAGTTGGCTTAATCAGCCAGTTGAGAGCTGGTCTAATCCGCCAGTTGGCTTAGAGGACCTACAAGGTAAGTATATGTGTATATATTAATTAACTTTTCAGCTGCCAGATTGCGCTATTCAGATATTCTTGATAGTTTGCTTAGAAACCCATCAGTCGGCTTAGAAGGCGTAACGAGTAGGGTGGAGTGAAAATATTAAACCGTCTTGCCTCACTCATGATTTGATGTATTGACCCTCTAGATGTTCTAAAAAGCTAATATTTTCTTTTTAGGACACTCCACCCGCCGCATTTTTGCCGAAAAAAAATGGCGGAAGTCATATTTTGAAAGACCCCTAGTATAATATCTATCGGTTTTTGAGAGAAGATATCGCGTTATATTGTGCGTTATTTGGTCATAACTATGATAACGAGTAAATACATATATTCACACAACACAAGCGATACTTGCTAATCACCAACTACTTAAGGACACACAGACGCTTATCTAAACTTCAGTTTCACTCGAGGTCAATGACATCTTGCATATGGCTGATAAGGGATGGGGGTAGGAACCGCATGCTGCATATTGTAGCATGGGTGGCTACAAAGACTATTGAGTAAAATATGTTTACATTTTAGTTTTAGAGCTTATATATAATTTATTTTAACTAATTCCGTGTTTTGTATTTTTTCAGATTTTCATAGTGATATTTCTGTAGAAATTTAACCTCAGCTCTAAATATGGCAAAATCCCTACTAACTACAGTAGACAGTCGGTGAAGGAACATTTTCTGTTCGGAATTCCAAGTGAATTGCCACATAATGTCTTACCTTCTAATATGCAGGTTGGGAGATATTTTCTTCTACTGAAGGAAGGCTCATCTGCAAAATTGACAAAAATTATATTCTCGAAACGATAGTAGAAGCATTGGTTGAAGTGTGGAAACGTTCAACAATACCCTCAATGAGTAAAAAATCCATAATTACCAAACTGAAACGCTTTACCGACAAGGTTACGCAACTCAATCAATCCAAAAGCAGTGGGAAGCTTATTGAATTGTTCAAAAAATCATTGTTAGAACTCTTTGACATTTGTACCTGTAAATGCAACTTCGTTTCGCACCAAGATTTTGGCTGTCGAAAAAGCGGATGTAAAGAAAAACATATTATTTGTGTTTGTCCAAAAGAATCAAGAATACCCAAAGAAGAACTGGAATTCCTTGAGAATCTGAGGACTATGCGAAATATGGTGATTGGAGGTGTGGATGTTACCCTTTCAAGATCTATAGCAAAAAGAAATGCAAGAAACTTGAAGGAGCAACAAGGAAGTAGAAGCGAAGAATAATAATCATGCATGAAGAATTCGAAACGGTATTCATTGATGATTTGCTTTCACCTGATACTAATACTGATCTCTCTAGTACCGAAGAAAGTTCAACAACTGAGTCTGAATATGAATGCTCCAACATTCAAATGAGAGCCCCTTTACCCAATCTCGCCATTGAAGCCGACAGATTTGGTGTTTTAGATAGGGTTGCATCGGCCATTGCTTCAGCGACTTTGGTGGATTTGGGTATCATTACCGAAAAAGACAGTGACTTTTTTATTGATCGAAGTTAGGTGAGAAGAGAGAGACAGAAATTGAGATAAACATTACAAGTTGAAGCTGCACAAAGTTATGGTGATGTTAAAGCTTTATATTTTGATGGGAGAAAAGACAGGACGTTGGTAAAGACAAATAAAGATGGTAAATGGTACCAGGATATAACTGTTGAAGAACGTTATATACTACTGAGTGAGCCTGGTGGAGAATACCTTAACCATTTGAGCCCTAAATCTAGAAAAGCAAGTGATGTATCTGAATTGTTGTTCGCTTACTTGAATGAAGTGACACTAGACCACAATCTCCAGGTGATACGGTGCGACAGTACGAATGTCAACACTGGGTCTAAAGGTGGCATAATCCATTTCATCGAGCAGAAGTTGAACCGACCATTGCAATGGAGCATTTGTATGTTATATACAAATGAACTTCCTTTAAGGCATCTGTTTGAGCGATACGACGGGAAAACAACTAG
Source organism: Bathynomus jamesi (assembly GCA_023014485.1). NCBI lineage: Eukaryota > Metazoa > Arthropoda > Malacostraca > Isopoda > Cirolanidae > Bathynomus > Bathynomus jamesi. The sequence goes on along the minus strand of JAJOZX010002312.1, from coordinate 234,419 downwards.
GCCAAGATCATTCAGTGGATCTATTGGTAATGCTCTGAAGACTTGCCATGAGATGCCTGTGGTAAAGTTCTCCCCAATTACGGATGGGGCCGATAGCATCCCAGTTCTCACAGATGAGCTCATAGAAGATTTAAGTAATGATCAACAATACATGTTCAGTATAATTGTGGCCATAAGAGAAGGATATGTTGAAGGAAGCCTAGAGAAACTTAAGCCTGGTCCCCTTAGCAACTCTAGATGGTTAACTCTAGCTAACAGACTATGTCGTTATTATGTCTCCCTAAAGAATCCCTCCAGAGAGTTACGTAGCCTTGTTCTGTTCATAGTAACAAACTATGGTCCTAACTGTTTCAATATAAAATTTAAACCGTATCTGCCTCATGGACCCAAACATATCTTTGGTGCGATAAAAAGGTGCAACCTGTTACCCCAAGATATACAAAAAGTTGTCCAACCTTATATATCTCGGAATGCCTATTTTGCTCACTCAGAAAGTATTCTTCTGTCAATGCTGTCAGATAGTGAGCAAAAGATGCGCAAAGTTGCAATCGATCGAATAATACAGACAAGAAACTGTAAGGAAGCCAATACAAGGAAAATCAGAGAAGTTAGAGTACCAGAATTGAATTTCAAAGCATCACATTGGACAGACATCATCTTCTGGGATAGGATTGATATCAGTGAACCACCTCTCACCTCTAAATTGTGTGATGAAGAATTGCTTGAGTACGAAACAAAATGTTTCAAAGTTGAGCAATACCCCATTCACACCAGTGGCGTGCGGTCCATGGAAGCAAGGGAAGCAATGCTTCCATATTCAAAGAAAGAAGAAAATGCTGTATTATACTTTAAAGTTTAAACAGTTCAATATGTGTTAATAATTTGTACAAAATCATTTTATTATACTATTTATAGCATTTGATTGGTAATCAGGTGGATACATAGTATATACATTGGTTGCCGCTCGTGCAAGAACTTTTAAGAAAGCCGACGCAAAAAATCTCGAGTTGGACAACAATTGACGAAATGCATCCTTTTTCCCAATGACTTTCGCTTTTTTTTTACTGTTACAAATTGTTTCTTTCCATTCTAAAAACTCATTTAATGTTTAATAATGTAGTATTTATTGAATACAACATGTTTCATATATAGTTTTTCTACTAAAAAATTCCATGGCCATGTTAAGCGAAAAAGAATATATATTTATCGTTATTTTATCCTTCCCTATGTCAAAAAGGAAGCAATTTAGATTTCGCTGTCCAGATCTTATAGTTAATTTTCTTGAAATATCTGGCAACTTTACACGTGCTGTCTGCTGTCATTCTCTCATTTAAAGTGAATACATAACTACGCTAGAAATTGCGCAAGGAGAAGAAAGGCTTGCAAGTTTAGCTTTAATCTCAATTGAGAAAAAGCTTCTTAAGGATATAAAAACCGATGCCTTTTACGAAGAAATAATAGATATATTTAATAAAAAAGAAAGAAGAATAGAATTAACCTATAAGTAAAGTAAGTAGATGATTATATGTGTTTTGTTTTTATTATATACGAGTATTTTAAAGTTTTATTTTTATTTTATATAATCTTTGTTGTTTTTGCTTGAATTGCTTCCCCTTGACGAAAAATCACCGCACGCCACTGATTCACACATAGAACGTCGAAAGAGCCGTGAAGTTGGTTACGGATGCATCAGCATCAGTAATATCACAGAAATCAAGAGACGGATTTATTAGGTCAAGAATAAAAGTCGCTCTCTGCTTCCCTCACTTGAAACCAAAAAGGATCTGATGCCTCTCCTGAAAAAATAATATTTGAGATGAGCGGGTTTTATATCGCATTCAAATGTAATTGATTTACGGCATCCAACCAAATGAGACCAGATACAATTTTATTTCAATATAATGTATGCACCGTGGTGTTTTTTAAGTATAGTTTTGCATTATAAAGCTTTTTTCTACAATTATTTTCCTTGATAGAACACTTAGTTTTTATGTTATGAGCATATTTTTATTTATGGACAACCAACCGGCTGATGGCCATTTTGGTTTTATGTAAAAATGTGAGAGATGGTTTGAATCACAAACATTAAATGACTGGATACATCATTTTTATGTTCTAATACACCAAAAAAAAGTGAGGCAAATAAATTTGAAATAAAAAGTTGTGTTTCATTCCGCCCTAGTAACCAGCCATTTGGTGTGATATATATATATATATATATATATATATATATATATACAGTATATATATAATATATATATATATACAGTATATATATATATATTCCTATCACCCCAGTTATTCCCTAATATTATATACAACGAAAAGAAATAAATAAAAGCCCATTGCATCATTCTGTTTATTTAGACGAGTTAAGGGAAATAATTCATGAAATATATAGGAAATAGATATACACTCAAAAATAATATACAGCAAAAATACACACATTAAGCGAAGGATATATATACACATTCTTAAATAATAATATTAGTACAGGATAAAATTATATAACCATTAATATGTGTACGAGCAAATACGCCCTTACATATATAAACACCAAAACTTATAACTATATATCCATATATATATATACAGTGCCCGCGAAAAGTATCCGATCACTCAAGAAAATACAATATTTTCCCTTGATATTCAGAGACACGTAATTCACTTTCTATTTGTTCTAGCGACATCTGGTAACTTTGAGGTTGCTCGCTGATATGAGAGCTATCCAACGCATTCTCAAATTAGTGTTCTGGTAGCCTTCGTTGCGGGTGGCTGTGTCTCAAATTTGTCAGATTTCACTGTTTGTGTAAATTTCTTGATATTTTTTTTTTTTTACAGAAAGTGGTGTAAATAAAATTTATATATAATGTGTGCTAAAAAACAACTTAAGAGTGATTGTCGAGGTGCTATTGTTGCTTTGCATGCATGTGGGAAATCACAGAGACAGATAGCTAAGGAATTAAACATATCCCAAAGTACCGTTAATTTATGGGTTTCACGGGCTAAGAACAATGGTGGCCTAACCACGCCAGTCCCTAAAAAAACGATCTGGCAGACCGAGAAAAACAAATTCGCGAACAGACAAACTTATGAAACGTTTAGTATTGAAAAACCCAACAATAATGCGAAAGAAATAAAATTTAATATGAATAATTTGTTATCTGTGTTTCTGACGAACTATCCAGGAGCGGCTCCAAAAAGAACTCGATTAACATCCCTCGCCATCTGCTAAGAAACCGTTCATTAATGAAAAAATGCGTAAAAACGTGTCGCATTTTGTAAAAAATACATTCATTGGACTGTTGATGACTGGAAGAAGGTTTTATTTAGCGATGAGTCGACATTTTTGACATTCAGAAGTTGTCCAAAAAAGGTTCGCCGGCCTATTGGCTCAAATAGGATGGACCCTAAATACACCCTAAAGACAATGAAACACCCTCCAAGTGTGATGGTTTGGGGTTGTTTCGGTTACTATGGGCGTGGAAACTTATATTTTCTTCCGAAGAACACAACTATGAATGGTGCACGGTATTTAGCAATGCTACAGGATAAACTTCCAATGGCAATGGCAATCCAAAGGACAAAAACATACATGCATGATGGTGCACCATGTCACAGGGCCAAAATGTGACAAAATGGATTACTGACAATAAATTTGATATTTTGGATTGGCCTGGTAATAGTCCAGATCTCAATCCGATAGAAAATCTGTGGCTAATAATAAAAAATAAGGTTGAATGCCACGACACTGGCTCAGTTGAAAAATTACAAGAGGCCATCAAAAGTATGGTGCAGGAAATATCAGTGGAAGTTTGTCAAAACTTGATTAAATCCATGCCAAAACGTCTAGAACAAGTCATCCAAACCAAAGGACAGATGACAAAATACTAATATAAGGTTAGTATACATTTAAACATTGTTTTTTATGTAAAAAATACAAATTTCAAGGGTGATCGGATACTTTTCGCGGGCACTGTATATATATATATATATATAAACAGCAAAACTTATAAAATCAAAGTGCATAAACCTTATGTTCTCCCGCGCTTAACTAAAATACTAAACTCGCACGTGATCGAGTCTACAGTTACATCATTGTTGGTTTGTACGATACAATAAATACGATTTAGCATTATTTCACCACTCAAGGTGTGCGGGTGCCTATACTCGATCTAAAGGGCTTTCATCTAGTTCAATACTATTTTTGTGCCAACTTTACAAATGGTTGGCAAATTGTCTTTTAACACGGACAGAATAAAATCAAAAGCACGCACAAAGAGGGCGTCGTTAGCAACAACATCGTAATTAAATTGAAGTTTATAAACACTCCTTTCCAATCGAGGGGTTTTTTCTTACCGATCCGAGCTTTTTAATCGTGAATTCTTCTTCACAATGCATAGTGGCAGATGAAATAATCTTCTAAATCGTAACGACAGCTGCTCATTATATAAAGATACAACTCTTCAGGGTGAACAGTGTAGGCGAGCTCTGCCCTGTACCGCTCAAGTCCCTTGCACGAAAGTTCATGATATTTCGAAGAGTCTAAACCATTTAAATAAGTATCCAGCTCTAGACCATTCTCGCCATGTTCATTCTTACATTCGGTAAACCCGTCGAGCAGAGCGGTGTATACGCATTCGAGAACCGTATCAAAATAAACCACATCCGAAACACGTGCGTCTAAAATAGGTTTTAGTTTGGGGAAACCTGCGATTTCAAACATTTTGTCGAGGATGAAGCCGTTTCGCGTTGGGACAAGAACGTTATTATCAGCTGCATTCTTCGACATCAGTCATATATCAATGTATGGCTGATCGTTATTTATACACAACGTACAAACAATGGCATGTGAGGGGGTATCACTACTCTGATCTCTTCTTGTACCTACACCTGCAGGTATTTTATAACGATCCTCACCCCTCTTCTCAACTATCACGGAGACTCTATTCATCTCTTCAACACTTAAATAAACAACATTACGTTTATCAGGGTTTGCTTGTCTACAAGTCGTTTCAAGTACATAGTTAATGGCACCGGTTTTACTATAAGGCATTGAGAATGCTGCTCAAAGGAAGCTTCATCGTTTTGTATTGTGAGAGTGCACAACCAGTCGGGTCAAACTCTGAGATGACTACGAACAACCGGTCCGCTGCTTGGCTCGGGGACAGGTGTGGAGGAGTGAGTCATACCAAGCGTTAATGTTTCGTGTACGGGCTTGTTCCAGCATGAAAGAATCATGCGAGTGCTTGTGCCCATTATATCTGCCAATTATCCGATACATGGGACAATATCGGTTTTAATATTTTATCGGAATGCGCACGAGACGTTCATTTCCACAAACTAAACACATTAACAATTCGGCACACTCTTTGAGAGAAACATGTGCCAGTATTTATCCTTTTTGTTTAACAGTCGATTCTCGTCTCTAAATTCTATTAAAAACTCACACACGTCTTTAGCCACAACCTCACTGCGAACCTCGTCATGATATATATGAATGCAGTGGTAAAAGTGCTTCAGTTTGTCCATGATAACAAGGTTTACATTCTCAGCCGCAGGGTACGCGTATTCGGTATGATACAGCATGACATAATACCGCCTGTCACACCACTCATCAACAAGACTCACTACCCATACCCGTTGCTTCTCTTCTGCACGCGTTCTTTCTTTCACCTCACGGTATATGTACGTTTTTATAGAGTTTAGCCCTACAACGTCGTCCATTACATCGATTGTGCCGCGAAATCCGGCAATGCTCTCGCCAGAATATCCATAGAGTATTTGAACATCTTGTTCCTCAAGTTTGGCGCGATTCAATGTAGCCTTAAAAGTCTCAAATGAAGGGGGTGGGCAAGGTCGTCTTTCAGTATTCACCACATCTTCCGACTTTACCGAATACCACTTCATAAATGTCGAACACGCAATATCAAAAGTAGCCATCACTATTTTTCGTCTACGTGAAAAAATGCAAGTCTGAGCTCCAGGGCTCGCAGCGGCCAACTGAGCACGCAAAGGTAGAGATATGCCCAAGTAGTAGCAGGAGTTACGGGGCCATTTGATTGAGCTTGTAGTGGCTTTGAACTTTTCCTGTACATACACACACAAACACACAGAGAGAGGAGAAAATGAAACCCTAATTGAAACATTTACAAATATACGTAATAATTAAACACATCTTTAACAATAGATATATATATATATATATATATATGGGAATGAACTCAGAATGGTCCCCTGAGTTTTTAATGATACACAAAGACAGTGCATGGAACAAGGAACTCTTCTAGGATAATTAAATCCACTATAGTCCGAATAAGTAATGGTAAATGACAAATACCATAGTTTTTCTTTTTTATGATGCTAGCCCGATGTGGGAAACGGGTCACTCGCAAAGAGGTCCCATAAATATAGCTTCCCTCACCAGCTATCTGCAAAGCAGACAGAATCCAGCTTTGGGACATGGATCTAGGGTTTAAAGCAGCCTAGCCCTGCTACATTTAGAACCTCAATATAAGCAAAAGACTTATTCGGACTATAGTGGATTTGATTATCCCAGAAGAGTTCCTTGTTCCATGCACTGTCTGTGTGTATCATAAAAAACTCAGGGGACCATTCTGAGTTCATTCCCATCTTGAAACGGACATGTTATGTGCCTTGAAAAGTGGACGCTCAATTCTGCCAGTTGAGGTTTAAGTTTTGGTTTTTGGCTAAAATATAATAGTTACCCTTTTTTCTTTGATGTACTCAATCTGACGTGAAGGCAGCGAGTCTTTTGCTTATATTGAGGTTCTAAATATAGCAGGGCTAGGCTGCTTTAAACCCTAGATCCATGTCCCAAAGCTGGATCCTGTCTGCTTTGCAGATAGCTGGTGAGGGAAGCTATATTTATCGGGGAAGTAGGAACATTGCCAGCCGGAAAATTTCCAGGCGGAAAATTGCCAGCCGGAAAAATGCCAGTGGGGAAAATTGCCAGTGAGAATATTGCCAGCCGGAATATTGCCAGTGAGAAAAAAACTAAAATTCACAAAAAAGGATTTATTTATTAAAATATTATTATTTAAAATTTTAAAATGCTAAAACTTGTTAAGGAAAGGAAAGCCTCAAAATGTATGAAGATTATAAGCAATAGATCGAAGAAATGTCAATTTATCTTCTTCATTATACTGACGGATGACTTTCTCCAATCTGTCATTGATATTTTTGTACTTTTTGGCAGTATGTCTCTCTTCCCCTCTTTCGAAGTGCAATTTCTTGGTCTGAGCTAAAGCCTTTTCGTTAAAGCTAACGAAAATATCACGACTTAACCTAACCAATCGTCAAGGGCGTACAGAGGACCAAACCTGGCATTCATGTTTGTAACTGCTTCCATTTTGGAGTTATGGCTGGAACACACACACACACGCACACACACACACACACACACACACGTCCTTTTTCTCAATTACTTTATTTCTTACTTTCTAAATTTTTACATATTTTTGTCACTGGCAATTTTCCGCCTGGCAATATTCTCACTGGCAATTTTCCCCACTGGCAATTTTCCGCCTGGCAATTTTCCGCCTGGCAATATTCCGACTGGGAATTTTCCGTACACGATTTATGGGACCTCTTTGCGAGTGACCCGTTGCCCACATCGGGCTAGCATCATAAAAAAGAAAAACTATGGTATTTGTCATTTACCATTACTTATTCGGACTATAGTGGACTATAGTGGACTATAGTGGGGTTTCCTCAACTCCTCGCGGGGTGTGGGCGCCCGGACCGCTGCTGCGTCTGGATTGGGTCTTTGCTAGGCCCTTAATGGACAAATCTCCGTACAGCAAATCTGCTATTTTTAAAACGACAGTCAGGTTGGGGGGCAGGCTACCCGGGACGTTGGGCCTGCGCCTTGAAGGATGCAGCGGCGGATGGTGTATTGCCTTGGATCCGAGGCTGTCTTTTTTGTAAAGCTATTGTTTATGGGTTCAATTTCAAAACTTCAATCCCCTCCTGTTGACGACTCTGGCCCGCCCTTGGATTTGGATAAGACTTCTACTTCTGGTCGTTCAGCGGCCTCTGCCTCCGCTGGATTGACCTTAAAGCCGTATGGCCCCCTCTCGTCCTCTGCGGCGTCTGGCTCTCGTGGCCGGACTCGTGGTGGCCGTAGGGCGGGGTCTTCGCGGCCCTCGTTCTCTCGCCCACTCTCGGTTACCGTTACACATGGACCTGGCCCTGCTATCAATTTCTGTCCGGTGGACAGGTTCCTTGTTCTCCGCCCTTCCGCTGGCTCCCTTCCGGGCAACTCGGAACGGGTGTTTCAGCGTCTTAAGACGGTGGGGGTTCCCTGTCATTATGATATCCGCCCTCTGAAGGATGGGTCTCTTCTTTTGAAGTCCCGTTCTTCGGGGGTGACTGAGTCCCTTCTACAGTTGCAGGATGTTTTGGGTTGCAGAGTTTCTGTGACTCCCCATCCGCAATTGAATAGCTGTCAGGGCACCATTTTCGCTTCCCGTCTGCTGTCAATCCCGGCTGGCGAGTTGCAGGAGGATCTTGCCCCCCCAGGTGGTAACGAAGGTCTTCCGCTTCTCGTCGCGCCGGGATGGTGCTCTTACCCCGTCCGCTCGTCTGCTCCTGACCTATGACTCCCTTGTGCCTCCGGCCCAGGTGTTCCGGGGCGTGGGTGATCGCCGGTCGTGTGAGTTTTCGGTGCGACCGTATGTGCCTGACCCGGTTCGCTGCTTTGGCTGCAACCGGTTCGGCCATGTTTGCTCTGTGTGCCTCCGTGAGGGTAAGCTATGTGTCCGCTGCGGTGGGCCTGCGCACCCTACCCCGTGCACGAAGCCCCCGCGGTGCTCGAACTGCTCGGGCGCCCACCCTTCCTCCTCTCGGGACTGCCCCGTTTTCAAGTTTGAATTCGAGGTGCGGTCGTTAAGGACTACCGAATTCCTTAGTGCGCGGGAGGCGCGCGATAGGGTCCGTGACCGGGAGCCGCGGCGGGGGTTGTCCTATGCTGCGGCTCTTGGCCCTGGCCCCTCCCGTGCTACCCCGGCGCCTACCGGAGTGGTGGCCCCCCCTGGAAGTTCCGGGGGTTGGTGGTCCTCCTGGCGCCGCGGGACCTTCTTGTCCCTCTGCCTCACTTTCAGACATCCCATCTGATTCCCTGCCTACAAGTGCCTCTTCTCCCTCTCCGGCCTTGGGGTCTGGATCCTTGCCTACTCGTCTCTCGCGTGGGGAAGGTGATGCCCCGAAGGGGAGGAGGAAGCTTCGCCGTGGTCGGAGTCGGAGTCCTCCAGACCCGATCATGACCGCTGCTCGCCCTGCTTCCCCTTCTTCACCGGATGGGAAGCGGCGCGCCGCTCCTGATCCGCTCGAGACTCCCTCCCCCCCTATATGGAGGGCTGGTGAGGCGTCACCTCCCGGTGCCCCAACTAGTGTCCGGGTGTCGGTTGAGGTACACCGCCCCATGACACCCTCGATTACTGACTTGGTTCCCATGGTGGGCCTGGTCGAGAGGAGCCTGGCCCTTCTTCATGGAGTCTCTCTCCCTTCCGCTCCTGCTGAGAGTGGTCGGGTCTCTCTCCTGGATCTACCTCTCCCACCTGTGGTGGACCTTTCCTCCCACCCCCCGTCAGTACTTGTCTGGTGTGACGAGCCCTCGAACATCTGGTTCTCCCCGGCCCCCTCTGGTGGGAAATCGGGGGTTTCGGCTGGGCCTGTCTCGTCGTCTCTCCCCCCCTCAGGGGAGCCCCCCTCTGAACTCCCTGTTCCACTTTCCACCTCTCGTTCTACTACGGGTGAAGCAGCTGCGGGGTCGGTGGCCCCTACCCCCCCTTTCGGGGTGAGTCGGGGAAGCCGATTCCGTCCCTGGTTACGGACCGTTGAGTTTGCTGCTCAGCTTGGTCCGTGGCTATTTCTCTGCTTCTCTGCTCTTATAATGCCACTTCCCCTTACAGTTCCATTTTGCATTGGAACTGTAGGGGGCTTTTAGCTAACTGGGAGAACCTTGCCTCCCTGCTGGAGAGCGAGCGGCCTTCCTGTGTTTGTCTCCAGGAGACTATCCTGGCTGCGCGGGGGCTCCCTCGTCTCTCTGGCTATGTTGGTTTCCCTTGCACCCCGGATGAGCACACACGCCGGCGGGGTGCGGCGATTTATGTACATCATTCATTACCCTCGCGAGGTGTGCCTCTTCGTACTTCCTTGCAGGCTGTGGCTGTGCGGCTCTTTTTAGATCGCCAGTACACTGCCTGCTCGATTTATATTCCTCCTCATGACCCTCCTTCTCGCGACGCGGTTCGCGAGTTGGTGTTGCAACTGCCTCGACCGTTTCTCCTCCTCGGGGACTTTAACAGTCGCGACCCGGCTTGGGGAGATGTCCGGTCGACTAATGTTGCTGGTATGTTGCTCTCCTTAATGGAGGAACTTTCCTTCGCGTGCCTCAATTCCGGTGAACCTACCTACTTCCACGAACCCACGGGTTCATCTACCTGTATTGATCTCTCCTTGGTGTCCCTCGATGCCTTACTCGATTTTTCGTGGAAGGTGTTGGGGGACTCTTATGGCAGTGATCATTACCCAGTCTGTCTTGAGCCGGTCGGACCGCAGCCGGGTGTCTCGTCTCGACCGAGGTGGTGCCTTGCGCGGGCTGACTGGCCATCCTTCAGAGCTCGTTCCGTCATTGCCCGTTCGGTGTTGAGCTTTGGCTCTGTGGATGAGAGCTTGGAGTTCTTCGAGCGGGTGGTGATGGGCGTCGCGGAGGACTGTATTCCTCGATCTTCCGGTAACCCGCGGACGCGTAGCGTCCCGTGGTGGACTCCAGCATGTCACCAGGCGGTGTGTGAGAGGAAGAGGGCAACGCGCCGCTTCCACCGCACCGGGCGCGCGGACCACTTGATTGAGATGCGGCGGGCGAAGGCTTTCGCCCGCCGGACTCTCAAGTTGGCCCGTCAGGCCTCTTGGCGTGCTTTTGTGTCCGGCATTTCCTCGTCTACCCCTTCTGCTGCTGTGTGGCGGAAGGTACGTAGTATCGAGGGGAAGCCGGTCCCTGCTAGTCGCCCTGTCCTTCAGGACGGGGACGGCTTCCTTTCGGATCCTGCTGCTGTAGCCGATCGGCTGGCTGGTGCTTTTGCTACGGTTTCCCGTTCGCCTTCAGCTGCGGATCGTCCTTTGTCTATTTACGATGCGGGAACTTCGGGCTGCCTTGGCAACCCGTCCTTCTTCCGCCCCTGGTCCTGATGACATTCCGTATGACTTTATTTGGAATCTGCATCCGATGGCCCTACACTTCTTGCTGGATCTTTTCAACCGGGTGTGGGTTGAGGGGTCGTTCCCTTCCCGTTGGAGGGAGGCGATTGTGGTCCCGATACCTAAACCGGGGAAGGATCCGGCGGAGGTGGCGGGCTATCGGTCTATTGCCTTGACGAGCTGCTTATGCAAGCTCCTTGAAAAGATGGTGGCCGTCCGACTTTCCTTTACACTGGAGTTGCTTGGGTTATACCCCCGACCCAGTATGGCTTTCGTCGATTTCGGGGTACACTGGACCCCCTTCTCCTCCTTGGTCATGATGTACGGGAGGCCTTTTCCCGCCGGAATCTTGTTCTGGCCGTCTTTTTCGATGTCCAAAAGGCCTATGACACGACCCGTCGGAGAGTTGTCATGGACCGTTTGAAGTCTCTTGGTTTTGTGGGCTTTTTGCCGACATTTCTTCGTAACTTCCTCTGCCGTCGCACTTTCCGCGTCCGTAATGGGGCAGCCCTATCTGACCTGTATGTTCAGGAGGATGGGGTGCCCCAGGGGTGTGTCTTGAGCGTCTCTTGCTTCAATCTGGTCATGTCTGCGCTACCGGGAGCCCTTCCGCCCTTGGTGCGCTGTTCCATCTACGCCGACGATCTGGCTGTCTATGCCGCGGGGACGAGTCCCCCCCTTGTGGAGTGACAAGTCCAACTCGCGGTCAATCGGGTTGAACGCTTACGCTGTCTTCCCCGAAGACTTCGTGTGTGGCCTTCCTTCCGTCGAGGAGACGGGGATCCGGCGCCGTCCCGGCCTTTAATCTTACACTCGGGGGTCAGCCTCTGGCCCTCGTTCAATCAGTGCGTTTCCTGGGTATGGTTTTCGACAGCCGTTTGAGCTGGGTTCCCCACCTTCGCCGGCTGCGCGAGTCTACAAGACGTACCCTGGATTTGCTGGGACATCTGTCGCATACTACATGGGGCGAGGATAGGCAGACACTCCTCCGTTTGTACGTGTCCCTGGTACAGTCAAAATTAGATTATGGGAGTGTGGTGTATGGCTCCGCCTCCCGTACGGCCCTTCGGATACTGGATCCGGTCCTCTCTAGAGGACTGCGCATGTCATCTGGCGCCTTCCGCTCCTCTCTGGTTGATAGTCTGCAGGTTGAGTGCGACATCCCATTCTTTGAAGGATCGGAGGTCGTTCCTCATTGCCAAGCACTATCTCCGGATTCTCCGTCTTCCCAACTCTCCTCTGTTCCAGGTGGTTGAGAGGGCGTTCTGCCGGGATGGGGGTTGGTATTTCATCGACACGGTGACCTCCCTCCTCGATGGTATGGGCACTCCTCCATCCGTTATACCGGTCTCTTTCAAGGGTGTTGCACCTTGGGAAAGCACCCCTGTTGCGTGCTGTCGGGCGTTGCGCCCCGTTCGCAGGGCCGATTCTGTCTCTGCCTTGCTTCGGTCTCTGTTCCTTCAGCATGCAGCGTGTCACTCTGCATGTGTTGCGGTATTCACAGATGGCTCGAGGTCGTCGGGGGGCGTTGGGGCCGCGGCTGTTCCCCAGTCGTCTGCCCTTGCTCCCCGATGTATCCGTCTCCCTGATGAGGTTTCCGTTTTCACGGCGGAGCTCTATGCCATTCTGAGCGCTCTGGAGGTGGTGCGGGAGCATCCGGATGGGTCGTTTGTCATCTATTCGGATTCCCGCAGTGCCCTGGATGGCCTGGAGTGTTTTGACCCTGTCCACCCACTGGTCCGACGAATCCAGCTACTGTGCCATATCCTTGTCGCGTTTGGTGGCAAGGAGGTGGTATTTTGCTGGTCCCTGCACATGTTAACGTGGCTGGAAATGAGGCTGCCGATCGAGCTGCCCGTTCCGCGTGCCGACTACAGGTTTCACCCGTGTCCTTCCCCTTTTCCGATTATATCCCTGGCTTCCGTAGGTTTTTGCGCTCCCGGTGGCAGAGTCGCTGGGATGGCGCAACAAATAACAAACTCTGCAAGATTAAACCCAAATTGGGATGTTGGGCCTATTCCTTCCATCGGCCCGCCTCCGTATTGGCCACACCCACCTGACCCATGGCTATTTGATGGCCGGAGATCGGGTGCCCCAATGTCCCAATTGTAACGTTTCACTTACAGTTGCCCACCTCCTGGTGGAGTGTCCGCTTTACTCTGCGCTGCGCGCAGAGTATTTTCCCTTTTTGGAAAGCGTCGGGCCTTGTGATAGGCTTGGCGCTATTCTATCTGAAGGTCCCTACTTTTCGGTAACCGGGTTGTTCTCCTTCCTCTTTCGCTCCCGACTTCTTAACCGGCTGTGACTCCGCTATGATCTTTCTGCTTTTTTTTTTTTTTTTTTCCTCCTCCTCCTCCCCGTCTATTGTTCATTTCCGTTAGCTGTTCCCTAGTCTTCGTCCTGTGTTCGCTCTGCTATCCACCTTTCTTTTGGTGGCCATGAGCGGTCATACTTTGAAAAAAAAAAAAAAAAAAAAAAAAAATATATATATATATATATATATATATATATATATATATATATATATATATATATATATATATATAACAAGCAAGGATTATGGTATCAAAAGGATACGGTATCTTAGGTACCAGGCACCTTCTAACGTTTCCTATAGGTGTTAAGGCATACCTTCGTACCCCTAAGTTCCTTCACGCCCCCCAGTTTATTTGCCCGAAAATTGTGGGTCTCCACAGTCAGTTGGGGTGGCTGGTCGCCCTCATCTTCCAAGCACACTAGATCCTTCAACGAATCAAAATTAACGACTCGCCGGTTCGCCTGGTTAAGCGTGATACCCTTAGCCTTCACGATATATTTCATATACTCCCCCACCCTCACCCTTATCCCATAAGTTTTTGGCCCTGTTGATAAAAAGGAGTCAGCATATGCACTATCAACATACTCATCCTTGATCTCGTCAGTCAACTCTCCGAGGAATTCCCGAATAGGTGACATGTATTCGCTCTCCCTCTCTGTGAATATTACGCTATCCGTGTCAGCGTACAGCACCCTCCGCCCAAGAGAGTGCAGTAGTCCCCAAAGCTTGATGCGTGCGTATGCCGTTGTGAAGCTGGCTACAGGTATGTTTGTAACATGTGAGGTATGTGTGGGCACTTCGGTGATGTTGTACTTTATTATGTACGTGTTACTAACATTGACGATCTCCATACCCTCTTTATCGGGGCATTGGCTTAATCCCACACCTCGTTATAATTTTCAGCCAAATAAACGTTCCCCTTATTTGTATTCTGTGCAAACTTTCGCAAAAGACTATTTAAGCACAACTTTGAACTAAAGCGCTTACCAGAGTTTTTAACAATTTGGGCCCGGTCAAATTGTATCCCTTCAAGGTCACGGTATCGTTGAATATAAGCCGATTTTTCACCCTCGCTCTCAACCCCTCGCGGGTAGCCTGATGCTTCTACTTTATCCTTCAAAAAAGTATTTATATACGGCGTGAAAACGTTGGGGAGTTTCTGAAACCTCCACACCTCATATATCTTCAATATTCTGTAAACATAGCGGATGGCTAGAGAGAGCTCAGGACTTGTATATACACCTCTGATCTTCCATTGGTTGGTTGTATGATTACAGGACCCATTATTCTCCTCTGCGCACTTCCCGCAAAGGGGAAACATGAGTTTGTGATCTATAACGACGGGTAAGATCGGCATCCATAAATCGCAGAAGCCTCAGTCACCATTTTAACAACCCTCTCAATGCTTTGTGTGTGGCAAGGCCAGTTGCGCACCTCCATGGGGGTGTTGATGAAGTTTTTCACCTCTGAGGTGCTTAGAGAGCAGGTGAGAGGTGGCTCTGACACACCTTCTGACCAGCTGATCAAGTCACCGATGCTGGAAGCATCACAATTGATGTCAGGTGTCCTTCTGCTCCTAACAGAGGAGTCCCCCAGCTGAGTGTCCGGGTCCCCCTCTCCCCTGATGGCCAGGATTCTCTCCACCCCTTCAATCCTCTCCTTCTGATCCTCAGAGCAGAGTAGTGTTTGGAGGATGACTTCACTGTGGGCAGTGATGTAGTCGAGACCACCAAGTCCGAGACTGAGACCGAGACCGAGACCTGATCCTGTGAGACCAAGATCGAGACCGAGATCAAAGGTTCGAGATCGAGATCTACCTTCCGAGATCGAGACCCTTAAAATTCGAGACCGAGATCGAGATCGAGACCAAGCTCATGCCCTTTCAATTTGTTTTACACTACTATGGAAATTAGACTATGTTAAGTATATTAATAAACTAATAACTACTTTCTCAGATGTAGTGTGTTGAAT
Organism: Bathynomus jamesi; assembly: GCA_023014485.1. Lineage (NCBI taxonomy): Eukaryota > Metazoa > Arthropoda > Malacostraca > Isopoda > Cirolanidae > Bathynomus > Bathynomus jamesi. Next base: position 218,908 of record JAJOZX010002312.1, on the reverse strand, counting down.
GCAAAAATTGTAGCCTATAAATTAACAAATGAATATATATATATATATATACACGTACTTTTTATTTATTTACTTCTTTTATATCTGTTACAGAAGGTTTAATGAACGTACCCACTGCCCAGTTTGACTTGTGCATTTATTTAAAGCATGATAGGTGCTCATTACACTTAAGGAACATCAGCATGCTCAAAAGATATGCTGAAGTTCGACTTCTGTGGGGCCTCATTATTATGCCTCCATGGCTAAATACACGCTCAATTGGAGCACTAGAGGCAGGCACTGTTAAAACAGTCATGGCAATATTGGCCATTGATGGGAATTTATCCCTTTTCTGGTGCCAAAACTTTATTGGAGAGCAGTTGTCTAAAATATGAGATTCATCGATCTCTAAGAAGTACCGCCGCAACTGTTCCCTGCGGTTCAAAATCTTCCTAGTTTCAACGTTCTTCTGCTTGGACCGATAGCTTTGATATTTTGCCATTCTCTATTTACTGTAGTGTTTCCATTTTCAATAAAATTAATCTGACGGGGGCGGGGGGGGGGGGTCAAATTTTTTTTGTAGCGCTAACCTAAAAAAATCCAGAAACCCCCCACCCCCCCCGCAAGACAAACGTGGCAACTCAAAACAGGGTGACTGATTAGTGAATACCTAGAGTCCCTTACTTTTACAAACTTTCATAAACATTCTGAATTGTGTCTGTTCAACCAAGTCACCATCATGAGTATGCCAATAACATGTATTTTTCATTACGGTCTCGAGAGGTCTCGAAAGGTCTCGGGGAGAAAAACCGAGACCGCGTCTGTCGAGACCGAGATCGAGACCGAGATCTACTGTAAATAGCGGAGACCGAGATCGAGATCTGCAAATTGGGTCTCGAGATCGGTCTCGAGACCGAGACCGATCTCGAGACCTACATCACTGACTGTGGGCATACCAAGCAGATCTTCTCACAGTTGGCATCACAATATCCAGCACCTCCTTTCTCTGGGACTTGAGGCAGTCCAGCTGAAAGAGGATGTGCCTAGGCCCTTCGATCCAGGAGTGCTTGAAGCACCTCCTTTCTCTGGGACTTGAGGCAGTCCAGCTGAAAGAGGATGTGCCTAGGCCCTTCGATCCAGGAGTGCTTGACCTTCACGTTCAACCAACATGGGTAATACACTCCAATGATGAATTCCACAATGAATTGCAGAATCTTCAGGTTCTTTCCTTTAAGTCCGTGCTTTGACACCCAGAGCCTGAGAAGTCTGTTCGCTGTGGTGAGCCAGCGGCTGTGGTTTACTGGTCCTATCTCTAACAGAGCCAGCCCTGCAGGAAGTACTCCATCCCTGACTGCACAGACAATTTTATAGCCATAGTATTGATCAGTTGAGAGATCTTGAATGACCTTGTCAGGAAGCTTGATCAGTGGAGGGCCAACAGAGATTCGGGTGAAGTTTGGATTGATATCAAAAGCCTCATACTGCTCAGTTGTACTAAAAATGAACCCCCTAATTTTAGCTCAAATCAAAGTTGTTAATTAAATTTTGCTCAATGTATCACTATAATATGCGTAGAAATAGCTTTTTCTAAAATATAACAGAATAATACTCACATGTGAACAGTAACAAAAAAAATATCAGTAGATAATCACTAAATCTATCCCCTCACTGCAAGCCGAGGTGGTAAAATAACTTCATAAATCATGAGTCCCTTCAAATATTTCACAAAATGTTTTAGAATGTTCTGAAACGTTACATTCTAGCCTCTGAGAAAGGTGGCTCAGAAAATGGCCTTATGCGCGCCAGAAAACCGTCAAAATATTTCATATACCAAACTGTATGATAATTACAATTAAGTGGAATGGCACACCTTTTTATTTGAGTATTTAAATATTATTATTATTATATGAATTACATTATATGTGTTTATATGAATTAGTTAGAACAATGCTCTATGAGAGATAACGTGAGCAGCCATGATAGAAAACGTGAGAAGACATATTCTGGGGTAACTACAATAGTAAAATAATCAACAATTTAATAATAATCAACTGCAAAATGATGTAGGTTAGGGTTATCAGAATTAAATATTTTCTTCAGAATTGTGTTCTATACACCAAAATATGTCATTTGAACACCCCTCTCCACTGATTTAAAAAAAATGCATAGTATGACCCGCCCTACTCCGTAGTTGGAAAGTATTACTTCAATGGGTTTGTTCGCCCTCCGAACAAGCTATCACTCACCGCATTTTAGAGGATCCAACACCATCGAACGATTGATCGTGTTTATTTCTTCACGGTACTGTCCATCTGTTTCCATCCGTGCATCATACTCATGTTCCCACAAGAACTTGTGAGTGAAGTGGGAGCCTATAAGTTGATCGCGGGTGCGGGTCCATGCAAGACTGTCGGCAGGAGATCTACCATGGATATCTCCTACGATTCCACATTCAGGACGTGGGCAACCATGCCACCAGCAACCTTTAAAGGAATACAGTCTTTTCACCTTCGCCTAGACCATCAACCCAAAAAACACGACCACTGACCTTAATGGGTACTTCTCCCGTGTTGCGGGCGTGTTTTATATATACTCCGGTCTGCTGTTGTATGTGTATGAGCTAGTGGATAGTCTTTTGTCCATAACTGCGAGGGATGTTTCTGTGAATGACGGCTAGGGTGTCTTTAGGCATGAAATTGTTGAACACCGTAAAGCACAATGAGGCGGTTGCGACTTGCAGCGGATCCTAGTTGAAACGGTCTATGTACATCATTCGAAAGGACTGGAAACATACTCTAAGCACGCGTACATCATTCACGCAATAACGCTCACATTCATCAGCTATATTTTATGCACTAGTTTCATTAAAACTGTTGTCGTAGCTGTCAAAATCTTCACGCTCACTCTCACTCATGTTGGTGTAGTTAAAGTATTGTTTAGGGGGGAGGCAATCCTACGTAATTTAAAGTGTCGCTAGTGAGGAAAGTGTAAGGGAAATACCCTTTTGAAACTTCGGCAGCTACACCCATCACCTTGGGTAGCTGGGCTAGTTTACAAGGTGTGTATAATAAAGTATCTTTAAACTGAACATTACCTCTTATCTGCATTTGTATAAGCTTGTTTCCTCTTTTCAGAGGATCACCGTGAATATCTCTGATGACTCTTGCTCAATCAATTCCTTATAGGAGAACTGTGTATCAAATTTTACCCCGTTATGGGCAAGAATATAGTCATTTTTTTTAACTTGTCCGCTAACTTGACAATATAGGACACAAAGAGTTTCACAGGGCTGTCGTGTGCGATCGTTTTAAAAACGTTTGTCCGTTTACCATATTTTTGACACTCATCACACTCAACCTCCATGCACTCATCGCAGATAGTCTGGCTTACAAGTAGATGTGGGATAAACTCTTTGGTTTCAGGGTTTGTATAAGTTTCTATATAGTAGTACACAGTTATACAAAGTCTATTTTTAGGCTTAGCGTCTTTCATATAACATACATGCTCACTCCATCCGCCTTATATTTCTAATGGCATGTAGGACAGTGAATTTCATCACATTTATGCTTGAATTTCTCTCAATTATCCATCATAAAAAACACAGCATTCACAGATTCTCATTTTCCTGCAAGTTTCAATTGACTTATGGAACTCAAAGTATTTATTATTGAAAAATGTACGCCTGCATACATTACATTCCATCTTCTAAGCTTCAACTACACGACTTTCACATTTGGAGCTTTTACACTGCTCACATACCATGTGGCATTTCTTATAGTGTTTCACTATATCATCCGCAAGCTCGAGACATCCCTTACACAAATCATGATGCCTTCCATATTTTCGACTTTTATCATCACTAGTGTAGAGAGTCCTTATATTGCGGATGGGGAGATACGTTGTTCTTGACATTCTTAAAATAAGTAGAGGTCTTGTACGATCTCTCACACAGCTTTTAAAAACATACACAGTCCGACGGCGATCATCCTTTCCAAATACAACTATACGAACATTCATTTCTTGCTCTACCCTTCTCAGCTCTTCAGGACCCATATTACACTCAAACCTAAGCTTACAATCTGACGCCAGTTTACGAGCACGCTGCACAACCGCAGGAAGCCAAATATTTTTGACCCGGGTATTTAGTACAGTAAACATATGGGCTAAGACTACTGCTATAAAGCCCAAACTACGATCGATGTTTATATGCTTTCTGTAAATAGCCTGAGAACTAAAGTTAAGAGTGTAAGGTGTGGCACTATGACCCGCAAACCGGAATACTCGCTCAATTTCTACCGTGAAGTTGTCCATATTGAAGGCTGTACTACTTTGAAAGGCCTGTATTATACGCCCCAAGATATATTCTATGTCTACAGCTGCCAAGCGTCTCAACGTTATTACTACCCAAAAATCATCTACATCCCCGTCATCTGGCCCGAACCCAAAGGACAACCACGTCCGGACTTCACGTTCGTCGAGGTTCTGAAGGGCAAACTCCACAATACGCTCAACTACGCGCCGCAGTCCGTGTTCAACACCGTTGGTATACAGGGTTCCAGGGTCAACCCTGAATACGTACTGATTTCTAGTCAGGGCAGGGGTGGGGGTACCGGTGCGCACCAGTTCGAATGTTATACCTTCCTCTACAGCACAAGAAGCTGCTGCTGTGAAGGATGTACCCGGAATAGAACAGGAATAAGGGATTATATTTGAGGAGGGAGCTAGTGTGGGGGTTGTGTTGTAAGACGGAGAGGGCTGGGACTCTATTACTGGGGGTTTAGGAATCGATGCACTCCTGGCACGTTTTATACCTGACGTGGGAGGTTCTTCATCATCGTGCCTCCGCTTTGAACTGCCACGTGGTAGAGGTGTCTCTGGTAAGGGCTTGTCAGCAGGGGTGGAGTCTGTAGCTACAGTGTCATCGGAGTCGTGTGTAATATCGATGATGGAGTGCTGTACATCGTCGTCATTCACGGTTCTGTGGAAGAAAAGCAAGATTGTAGAATATAAGGAGCAACACTTAAATTATGTTTCATTTTGTAAATGTTCCACTTAGAGGTGTGACGTGTTATTGATGGAATTTGTAGAAAATTCAGGTTCACAAGCCCATCCACATGTGTTATATCTGGCCCTACAGGATGTGGTAAAACTTTGTTTATGCTTATAATCATTAAAGATAAGGGGGAGATGCTCTCAAAATTTGTGCAAAAAGTAATATGGTGCTATTCGACGTACCAATCAGTATTCAACGAGTACCAAGGTGATATTTTGTTCCAAAAAGGCGTATATGACGTTAATTCGTTAAAGGGAAATGAGCATACAGTCATTGTAATTGACGATCTCATGTTAGAAATGGATAAAACGTTTGCCGAGACATTCAGTGTTCTCCCACCATCTTAACATAAGCGTGTTCTTCATCAATCAGAACCTATTTTTCAAAATGCACTGCATTCTCACTTATTAAGCAGATTACATTTTCTCCAATGTTTTCAAAAGTTTTTCCCCGATTTCAATGAAATGTGTATCAAATAATCACTATATATAGCAGCATTGATGGTATTAATTTCGATAAAATATTTTGATAATTAAAATAATTACCTCATTTTATTGAAAAATATGTAAAATATTGTGTTCCGACTTATTCAGCAAGTATTCTATTTATGGATCTAAAGGGTGAAAATGGGTAAGAAGAAGGATTTAACATTAACTGAGAAAAGAAAAATAGCCAAGTTACTCGCTGAAAATATAAAATCTATTGAAATTGCGAAGCAGTTTGGCAGAGCTTATCGAACTGTAAACAGGTTTGTAGCGGAGGGTACCAAACTGAGGCAGCGAAGTGATAAAGGAGCTATAGGAAAAGTGACAAGGCGGCAGATATCTGTAATCAAGCGCAAATTGCAAAGCGTCTATTGTCCTCAAGTAAAGAGGTTTTTGAGCAGGCTGGCATACATAATGTACCAAGAACATCTCGATGTGGAATCCTCCAAACAATTGGCAAGACGTGTAAACCTGCGATTCAGTCACCATTAACACCCAGGTACAAGAAGCAGCGTGTTGAATGGGCGCGTCAGTACGTGAAAACAGATTTTAATACTGTATTGTTCACCGATGAATGAAAAGCAACCCTTGAGGGACTTGATGTTTGGTCAAGAAGATGGATTGCTGAGAGCCAATTTCTACCATCGAGATTAAGACGCCAACAAGGTGGAGGTAGTGTCATGTTTTGGGCAGGATTGATAGGCAATGAAGTAGCTGTCCCATACAGGGTATCTGATGGTGTAAAAATGAATGCCCAGTCTTACAGTCTTACACAAACTTTCTAAAAGAAAACCTCATTCCATGGTAGAGATTGACCCTAAGCAATCCATCTTCTTGACCAACCATCAGATCCCTCAAGGGTTGCTCTTCATTCATCGGTTAACAATACAGTATTAAAATCTGTTTTCACGGACTGACGCGCCCATTCAACACGCTGCTTCTTGTACCTGGGTGTTGATGGTGACTGAATCGCAGGTTTACACGTCTTGCCAATTGTTTGGAGGATTCCACATCGAGAAGTTCTTGGTACATTATGTATGCCAGCCTGCTCAAAATCTCTTTACTTGAGGAAAATGGATGCTTTGCAATTTGCGCTTGATTACAGATATCTGCCGCCTTGTCACTTTTCCTATAGCTCCTTTATCACTTCGCTGCCTCAGTTTGGTACCCTCCGCTACAAACTTGTTTACAGTTCGATAAGCTCTGCCAAACTGCTTCGAAATTTCAATAGATTTTATATTTTCAGCGAGTAACTTGGCTATTTTTCTTTTCTCAGTTAATGTGAAATCCTTCTTCTCACCCATTTTCACCATTTAGATCCGTAAAGAGAATACTTGCTTAATAATTCGGAACACAATATTTTACATATTTTTCAATAAAATGAGATAATTATTTTAATTATCAAAATATTTTATCGAAATTAATACCATCAATGCTGCTACATATAGTGATTATTTGCTACAAATTTCATTGAAATCGGGGAAAACTTTTGAAAACATTGGAGAAAATGTAATCTGCTTAATAAGTGCGAACGCAGTGTAGATACATGTGTGATGTGATGTGTCGTGAAACACAGAATATCTTGTCTTATTCGCGCAACGTAGAGATGTGTCACATATTGGGGTATTAGCCAATCACATGTTCCGAATCAGCGTAAGGAGTTTTTGGAAGTTTATAAAGAAGCTACAAATCAGCGTTACGGATATTTGCTTTGTGACCTTCTCCAGCGAAACACGTTCAGGGTGCTTCTAAGAACGAATATATTCCAAAACGAGCCTGAAACGGTGTATATTTCAGAATGACAAATAGGTTAAAGAAATGCAGTGACTTAATGGTGAGCCACGCCTCGATGATGAGCCACGCAGCGGTCACCCGGCATCGGCTGTCACATCTCACACTGTGCAACGTGCTAACAGTATCATTCGATTAAATCAGGGAGTCACATACAAGGAGCTATCACTGGAGCTACGAATTAGTGAAGCAGGTGTGAATACGATAATTCAGCAACTGGGATACTCAAAAGTGAGTTCACGGTTTGTTCCTCGCGAACTGACTGAAGATCACAAAGCCCAAAGAAAAGAAATTGCTTCTAATTCGTTGGTTCGATACGAGACAGAAGGGGATGACTTTTTTTCACGAATTGTGACTGGGGATGAGACTTGGGTACACCACTTTGAACCTGAAACAAAACGCCAATCATTGGAGTGGCATCACGCAGACTCCTCATGCAAGAAAAAGTTCAAAATGGCTCCATCTGCAAGAAAAGCTATGGCCACCATCTTCTAGAAAATGAAAAGGGTGATTCTGTTGGACATTATGAAGAAAGGACAAACGATCAACTCAGAGGCATATATTGCTACCCTCTAGACACTTCAGAGACGTATGAAGCGAGTTCGACTGGAGATAAAACTGGAAGACGTCCTTCTTTTGCACGATAACGTAAGACCACTCAATAGTTTGCAGACAAGAGATGCTATCACAAAAATGCGCTTGACTGTGTTACCCCACCCTCCATACAGCCCGCATCTGGCATCTTCAGACTTTCATTTGTTTGGACCAATGAAGGATACTCGTGGAAGGATATTCGTGGAAGAGGAGGTTAAGGAGGTTGAGGAGGTTAAGAGGTGGCTCCAACGGAACCCAGCGGAATTTTACCAGCAACGAATAAAGGCCCTTGTTTCGAGGTAGAGGAAAGCGGAATGGGACGTTTTGGCGCCGACGTTTTGGCGCCGACGTTTGGGCGCCGACGTTTGGGCGCCACCGTTTGGGCACCACCGTTTGGGCGCCACCGTTTGGGCGCCACCGTTTGGGCGCCACCGTTTGGGCGCTGAGCCGGTTTGGCGCCGCCGTTAATTAGTATTAAGTATTAAGTAGTAATACTTGGTTATTAACCTGAAGTGCTGTCTGTCTTTTCAGATAAGTTGTGTTGTTCCCCTTAATAGCATAAATGTCTGAAAATATATCAAGTAAGAAAGGGAAACAGAAGTTTTCACATAATGGATATTTGTATGTGTTTGATAAATGTAGCAAGCGCGACCCTTCGTTACTTTTTTGGCGGTGCGAGCAAAAGAGTCAGTGTATTATAAGGTGTGTGTATATAATATGGGTACTTTTCCGTTATCTGCCCCCTTGACGATTGGTTAGGTTAAGTCGTGATATTTTTGTTAAAACTAACGAAAATATCACGACTTAACCTAACCAATCGTCAAGGGCGTACAGTTGACCTAACCGGGCAGTGACGCTTGGTTAGGTTAAGTTGTGATATTTTTGTTAGTTTTAACGAAAATATCATGACTGAACCTAACCCAAACGGCGGCGCCAAAACGTCCAGCGCCAAAACGTCCTAGATGGAGAGGAAAGCCGTAAAAAAGGATGAACACTATGTGGAAAAATAAAAAATTGTAAAAAAGAAAAGGAATGTAACTACTTGTGTACAAAATTTCTGGAACTTACAAGGAAACTTGAAAAGAAAAAAAGGTGTGGCAAAATATATTGAGTGTCCCTCCTATATATGAAGAGGGAGAGAGAGAGCTGCAAGGCGTTACAACTACCCTAATTTACAGCGCCGGAAATTCTTTTATCCTATCTGTGCATACAACGCAATGCCTACCATCACAGGGTCTCGAGCCTTGGACCGTTGAAATTCTTTAAAGTTTTAGTAATTCTAAAACCCTACCTGTAGAACTTTTTATAAATTTATTAAACGTAAATACTTGATAAACAAAATTCACTCTAAATACTTAATATAATACATTAATTACTTAAAGCCTAGCACAGTATCCTGTAGTAAACATGCATTTATATGTCAGGACACCGCGATGTATATTTGGGATGGGAGAGTTACAATAAGATAAAATGCCAATTAGGGCGTCCGGATCAAATAATAAACAGCAAGCAGGTGGCTAACCGGGTTGTTAACATATATTTCCATAATTATTATATATATATATATATATATATATATATTATTATATTATTATAAGTATATATTATTATATATATATATATATATATATATATATATATATATATATATATATATATATATATATATATATAGTTTATGGAAGTATATGTTCAAAACTCGGTGCTGGCAGATGATGCATAGCACATCCAGCTAATCTTCCTTTTGAGCCCAGTTAGGATAGTTGCTTTGTGTTTATTGGGTTGTAATTGGATGAGCAGCGAATTCTGAGGGGACGTGTCAAATATTACTTATCCATTCCATTTATTTATTTCAAAAATGAAACAGGATCGTGAGAGAGAGAGAGAGAGAGAGAGAGAGAGAGAGAGAGAGAGAGAGAGAGAGAGAAGTTTTGTTTTGAAAATAAAATTTGTTTTTCTGAGGTGTCAAGGAAACTGATGCATATCGAAGTGTATTTAAGACAAAAATAACAGATGTCAGGTGTTTTTCGAAATTTAACTCATCTCCACACAGGTGGGTTTTCCTTTCAGGCGCCGATCTGTCGCAATCTAAATTCCATCGGACCGATGCGTCCTTCCAGAGCCAAAAACCATATTATTTATCAATTGTTTTATTATTTTATATATATATATATATATATATATATATATATATATATATATATATATATATATATATATATATATATATATATATATATATATATACGAGGAGTGATAAAAAAGTATCGATAATTTTATTGCTACGGACAAGTGAATGCAAATAAGAAATAACAGTTTACATATGTGAGTCTTCCTGCCCTCTGGCGTCTGCAGTCTGAAGCAAAATCTGCTACCCTGAGTCAGTAGTTGGTTGGAGCGCTTTAAATGAGGGTGTGTTTTTGCAGTACGTATAAATCTCTGAAATGGAGCAACGCGCGTTCGGAGAGGAACGAAATGATTAAAACAGCTTTTAGAAATGATGCTCTCAGGGTAGCTAACGTTTACAAATGGCACAAAACGTTTAAAAATGGAGAAACATTTGCTCGTAATAGAAATCGAATCTGCTGGACATTTTCATCCGTACGAGTAGTGGAAGTGCGGCCACTGCGTTCCTTGTCTTCAAGCGATGTTTCTCCACTTTTAAACTTTTTGTGCCATTTGTCGTGAATACGTTTTATTTTTTATTATACTTCATTATTTACTCTACTTTCTGCTCTTTATTGCATTTCTCTTTACACTCTCTTTACTCATTTCCACAATACTTTATAACGCGTGGTAGGTAGCCGAGCGAGCAGAAAACCGTTAGCCTAATGCGAGGGGGAAGGGGGTTCATTAACACTCTTTTTAACGCTTGTTAGCACTTTATTTAATTCCGAAAATGCTTTAATAAATTTCGGGGGACGCGAGTAGGTGGTTTTACTGTAGTATTTTACGTTGGAGAGGGGGCACAGCTTTACGCTTATCGCGCTGTTGAATGACTGACTCTTTTTGGGGGTAGTCCACTCTGTGGGCCTCTTTTCAGGATTGCCAACTCTTCCAATTTTAAACAATTTCAATCTAACAAACATACTTTTCCGTAATTTCACAATTATTAGTAAGTGATTTATATTAAACATTATAATCTTAATTAAACAAAAATTAATATTCTTAACTAGGCATTACTACACTCGCATCACCCCCTTGAAAATAAGTTTTTCACTAGGGAAACTTATTAATATCGTTTAACAAATTTAATAATTTATTCAACAAAGTTATTTATTTTGCAGTTTTTTTCTTCTTTAACAAATTCAAAGTTGAGATAGACAAGAAATAATTAGAATGACAAATTCCACACATATATTTTGTATCATATTATAAAAATCGAAAACAACTTTATAATTTTCACATTTGCATAAAATAACATTTCACACTAATAATTAAATTACAACCTGTAACTAATCTATACATGCCAAAAAAATAACGGAAAATTTTCTTACAGTGGTACACAAATTTCAAGTTCACAATCTATTCCAGCGATTCTCATCAAAGATCGCTTTACATTTGAAACAATTATTTGTATAGTTATACAGTTACTATCAGGGCAACCTAGAAAAAATAAGAAAAAGTTTACATAAAATACTGACCAAGAGCGCACATACTATTTCACGAAAAACGCAACAAATATGGGCAATAATCGCACCCTTTCACTTATAATTTCATTACATAATAATCAGTACATTAATTTGCTGGACGTTGTTTAGATCACAATCCGCACGCTGACAACGGACTTCTTCAATTTTCAATCGCAGCTCTCCTGCTCACTTCGCTAGAATGCAAGGGATTGCATCAATCAACATGCAACAGGGCAGCACGCTTAATGGTTCCGCTCTCTCTCCAAATGGCGAAAAAAAAAAAAGAGACGTCCAATTCTAAAAGGATCAGGGGGAGATATACTGAAAGCGGGACCACGCGCCGGAATTGGACGGAATTTGCAATTCTAGAAGTCGATGAAGAAACTCGCCTTGTCTCATCTCCACTTTTGTCGGTGAACGCTGCTCTTCCTACGTCCAGCTGAAAGACTCTTCCACTGGCAACAATCAAACGATCACTTCGCCGTAGGCCGTTTCCCAACGAACCTACTGTATGTCTGTATGGACAGTACAGTCTTAGACACCCGTTCAAGCTCTCGTGGCTTGCCTACCGCGTGCTAAAACACATATTTAGCGAAGCATTCGAGCAGCGTGACCAGCTACTGCCCGAAAAATACCAGTAGACCATCTTCGATCGAAACTTTCGTGTGCCAAGACCCTGCACATTTAGTTTCTCTTCTCTTCTCTTCCGAAACTGTCCTGCGCCAATCTGCGCATTCGGTTTCTCTCTTCTGTCTCTTCCGAAACCATCCTGTGCCAGGTCCCTGCGCATTTGGTTTCTCTTCTCTTTCTCTCATCATTGGTGATCGATCACCTATCCGGTCGACTAAACTCAATGGATGGAACTCGGATTCAACTTGGTTGCCTCCAAACCGAGCCTTTTGAAATTTTGAAAAAAAAAGTTTATTCGAAACGTGTTTCTGTACTGCTTATCATTTAATATTTAATTTACCAAATTTTCTCGACAGTTCACTTCGAAACAATAACTACACATTTGCTCTGGCCAAATTCAAGGAAAAAAATGATAAATCTCAAAATTTCGCAAAAATTTAATCACATCTAGCTACCAATAAGGTCACTTATGGCAGTTACATCGGAGAAGATAAAAAAGTCATAAAACGTACGAAACAAAATTGTACAGTATAAATATAAAAGCGCCCATACATAGTAACTGTTAGTATAATTTAAGAAATATTATTGTTCAAACGACCGTCAGAAATCACATCGATACTTTTAAATACAAAAGACAAAAATGAACTCCAGAAACTTCATGTCATCACTTCTCTGACAATCATGAACCCTCTTGCCCTTTGGGAGGGAGCACACTACGACGCCACAAAAACGTTACTGGCTATCTAGAAGGCTCCATTTCCGAGTGAACACTCGAGCCAATGTTTTAAATGCATTAGTACACCCGACTGAAGGTTTAAACAATAACAATTTTCCAAAACAGTTATTAAAAACTTAAAAAATTTAAATATTACTACCGAAAATTATTTTAATACAGTAATTTCAACTTGAAACGCCAAATTTCATATGAATCAAACTCGCAATTCACAAATTACATCTGAGAGACAACTCTCTCCTCAACAGAAACCCCAGTATGGTTTGCAAATCACAAAAATCCCAGTAATTTATCGTTTCCAAGTGAAACTACAAATTTGCATCGTTATACTAAATAAGAATAGATAATATGCACTCACAAATACACGCAACCTACTGTAAACAAAAACAAAACATTGCATAATTGAGAGCGGTCGCTTTGTTTGTAAGCGAACCTCTATACAAATATCCCTAACCGAATGAAATTGCATTATATCCTGACATAATTTTGTAATCTTTTCTATGCAAACGCTCGAACTAAAAAAAAGGACATTTTTCATTTCTAATACCCAAATTAAAATATCAAATCAAAACATCCTTTTGCAATACAATCTAAATTCCAAATAAAAATTTTACCATTGTCATTGAACTGGAAAGACAAATAAAAATCGGCCTACCTATAAAAATAAAATTAAATGAATCTATAAAACGTAAAGAAACAATATATGAAAAGAATTTTCTACACAATTTCTGTAATTCAAAAAAATTATAATAATATCCAGATTTCGTAAAATATGTGTACCGTAACTCACATAGGCCCCCAAAAAAAAAATAAAATTTACTGCCGCACTTTTAGACCTATAATTAATAAATTCAATGTTACGCGTGGAAAGAACAATTTAGAATTTAATGCATAACATTTGTGCTTATTAAAGAAAAATCCTATGATTATTTATGTTAAACCAATTAAAATTTTGTTAAATAACTCTAAGAATTTAATACTCAATAGACATATACCGTAGTGATGGTCAATATCCGAACAATATTTAACGATAGGCCTACAAGAAATCTTTCTTTAGTACAATACAATAGCCATTTTACAAAATATCAGTCGGAATTGTCGTGAAAATGAACGAAAGGAACGGAAAAAAATAGATAAATCAGCCTACCTACCAAATTTTATGAGTATATAAATATATATAATTATATATATAACTAATATATACGTATAAGTTAATATGTAAGTATATAATTATTGAGTATATAAAAAATTAAAAAAAACATGAATTTATAGAAAATTTCACGACACAATTTCTCTATTTCAGTTAAACCAATTTAGCTTATTTTGAAGTCTAACACAATCCTATACGGCCAGCCTATAATCTGACAAAATTATATATTATTATGTTTAAGATTATTTTTCGACTGTCCCTTAAAATGTAACTTAATCCTATTTAGCGCGAAGCGAAGCGAAGCAAAAAGCCCGTAAACCTACATAAACAATAAAATAAGCCTATCATTATATACAACCGAAAAATAATCTTCAAAAATCTACTAATGAATCCCAGAAAATTTTACATGTTCATGAAATGTCTTACAATGCTATATATGTATATATACCTAGAAATGTGGTACAAATTTTCGCTCAAACATTTTTAAAGGACCGTATAAAATGCGTATCACACTGTATTTAAACTAACATAATTCACTTACGTACAAATTCAGTGTAAAATTTATTTATTAATCGTTATTCTTATTATTATTATCACAATTATTACTAATTCCAAAAGTTTAAACACAAACAGTAAACAAAAGGTAAGCTGAAACAGGCATAACAGTGGAAGAGACGAAAAAAAAAGAAAATTGAGCCCTCAGACAGCACGATAAATTTTGAAAACTGTATCCTCTCCGACGGAATGAACGAAATTTAACGGAATAACGACTCTCGCAATATTGAGTCAGACGTAAATTTTTCTACCGACTCACTGAACCATGACTAAAAGAAATTTTGAGTCACTAGACTGCGAAAAGTAACGGAACCGTACGATGAAAAATGGAACAAACGAACATTTCAGAATCAAACGAACTCCCACGAAAAGAAAGAAAAAACAAATTAAATTTTTAGGCGCGAAGTTTGTAAGGGACGCTATAAGGATGTCGAAGGCGATGCGCCATTTTGAATTTACATTGACCATGAAATTTTAAGGAATGGAAATCGAAATTTGCCTGCAAACGGGGTAAACTTTGCATTTACATATTTTAATAATCGAAATAAAATATTCATTAATGCTATTAGCTATTATACCGGGCCGGAAGAATTTTAATCGAAATAATGGGCACGTGGGTAAGCCTCATACGAAATATGATGTAGGCCCGCCGCTAGCCACCAAAATGTCGTGAATTACCTTTTTGGTCATTCTTTTAATTATTTATTTACCTTACTTTCTACTCTTTAATCAATTTCTTTTCTAACATTTATCATTCTCTTCACACGATTTTCACTCGCTTTTCGCTATACTTTATGAATATGGTAGACATGGCCGGCCTGAAAGCCGTTACAACACAAAGGGGGTAGGGGGTTCATTAACACTCTTTTTAACACTTGTTAACGCTTTATTTAATTCCGAAAATGCTTTAATTAATTTGGGGGGACGCGATTGGGGGGGTTTTACTATAGTATTTTACGTCGGAGAGGGGGCACAAAGAATAATTTAAATTTAAGCTTACATGACCCCAACTTTACGCTTATCGCGCTGCTGAATGACTGACTCTTTTTAGGGGTAGTCCGCTCTGTGGGCCTCTGTTCAGGATTGCCAACTCTTCCAATTTTAAACAATTTCAATCTAACAAACATGCTTTTTCGTAATTTCACAATTATTAGTAAATGATTTATATTAAACATTATAATTTTAATTAAACAAAAATTAATATTCTTAACTAGGCATTACTACACATTATATATATATATATATATATATATATATATATATATATATATATATATTTGTGTATTAAAGACAAATTTATATTGAAACCAAATAATTGGATAAAGGAGGAAAAATGAATAAGTTACCCCGAAATAGAATCTATTTGGGCGAAAGACGAGAAACGAAATAGTTATCCCGAAATTAATCTATGTTTAATATAAAGTTATATTAATATTTTTTGTAATAAGGCTTATAGATATATTGGTGTCTTAAAGATAAATTTATGTTGAAACAAAATAATTGGCCAAAAGAGGAAAATGAATAAGTTACCCAGAAATAGAATCTATTGTTAATATAAAGTTATATTAATATTGTTTTGTAATAAGGTGTAAAGATATATTGGTATCTTAAAGATAAATTTGTATTGAAACAAAATAGTTGGCCAAAAGAGGAAAAATGAAATAGTTACCCCCTAATTTAATTTCTATTTTGTTTTAAAAATCACATTAATGCTTTTTATGTTATAGTTTATGGATAAAATTGTATATTATGATGACAATTTTTTTATATTAAACTTAGTTTATCTTATTTGATTTTTTTTTTAAAAGATCGCTTACAAAATGTCACATTGGCCTCGAGGTATTATACCATGAGGAGCTCAATCGAAAAACTATTACCATATATATTTTGCTAATGGGGCTTTATATATATATCAGGGCTGTGTGGGTCTATCACTTTCGGGTCAGGTCCGGGTCTGGGTCATTTTTCTAATTTACTTTCGGGGGTCCGGGTCCGGGTCATTTTTCTAATTTACTTTCGGGTCCTGGTCCGGGTCGGACCCGAACGTTCACTTTCAGGTCCTGTCGGGTCTTTCAGTATATGACCCGGGTCTGCGTCGGGTCCAATATTAAAAATGTAATAATTATAATCTGGTATAGGATACGTAATAAGACTGCTACCGTAGCTACATTAACATGTTTTCTGAAACAGTAAAACATTATATGGCTATACGGTAGTAGCCAAACCATATATATTAATTAATCCGATTTTGGAAATGTTTCAAAGTAGGTGTATTAATTGTATTAATATTTAATAGTAACTAGGTATAGTTATACACGCATTGCTAAGGGGCAAAGTACGATGTATGATTGCTCTTCAGCCCCCTTATTCTAAATTTTAATAATTTTGAGTAAACAAATTCTATTTTTTTGAGTGAACTCAAATGGAAGGCGACAGCACTTGATCATATCGGACCCGTGTCTGTTGCAATGGATACAACTTGTGCAGACCCAAGTCGTACTCGGTTAACACAGACTGAATGGTTTGTTTCAGAACATCTCCTATGAAATTAATTATTTATTACTGATTTAGATTTAAAGTAATATTCTTTTACATATACTGTAATATTGTACGATATATATGTAACATATATATATATTTGTGTGAAATGTAAAATAATTTTTTGTGTGAAATGTAAATAATTTTTACCTGTATGCGAGCAGTGAAGTTCCTTGACAGCCAATGTTTTCGCTTCAATTTTGTTTTCAGTCATATTGGGCTGGAATATCTAAAAATCCTCTATCTAAGCGGCTGCAACAATCTACTTTTAAAAGAAACATTTTTTTTTAAGAAGTATTTTTAACTTATTTTTTTCAGCTATTGCTCTATCGAGAGTCAAAGTAACAAGATTTTTTCTGTTCATGTTTATATTCACTGCAGATAGAAATGGTTCAACCAAAATTTTAAATCCAATTTTAAATCTAATACAATAAGGCCATTTTCTAAAGTTTTCTTGCGAAGTTGCCGGTGAACTCCAACTTTAATTTGTTTAAAAAAGTTTTTAACACTAGTTTGGCCTACATTCATTCCCTTGGTTTGTATTTGAGTTTTCGAAGTACTGCTAGTGCTAGGTAGGCTTTTATCATGATCCTCAACTTTACGATATATGTCTGGGTGACACGATTTTAGGTGTCGCTTTAGGTTTGTCACATGATTGCCATTATACACTTCCACACTTTTTAATTTGGCATGTAGATGTTTTATCAATATTATTATATTTAAAATATTCATTTGTAAGGCTAGTTTTTTGCTACCACTCCCCACCGAAAAAAGACCTTGTAAAGGCATTGCAAATTCAAATAAATAGCAAACGAAGCACTGGAGACCAACTAATGTACACAGTACACAACTCACACACAAACAATAAAATATATTAGGATTAGGCTATTCTTCCGTCACCGTTAATTCTCCACTTCCAGTGAGTCATTTGGAGGGTGGAGTGATAATTCAATACATTGTTGCCAAATCTAAAGGCGCACACATAAATTTTGTAAACTAAAAACCCGGCTGTGCGGGTCCTTCACTTTCGGGTCGGGTCTGGGTCAATTTTAAAATTCACTTTCAGGTCCGGGTCCGGGTCTTTTTTCTAATTCACTATCGGGTCCGGGTCCGGGTCTTATCTCACTTTCGGGTTAAACCCGGGTCTAGGTCCGGGTCCGGGTCCGACCTGCCAGCCCTGATATATATATATAATATATAATATATATTATATATATATATAATATATATACACACATATATGCATGTGTGTGTGTGTGTGTGTGTGTGTGTGTGTGTATATAATAATAGGTGCTGTATGGGCGTATAGTCGGGGAGTGTATGTGCGTTTGTGTGCGCTTTTAATTCGTTCGAAGATTATTAATATACGGGTGTCAGGAAATGATTGCCCCCCCCCTGTAGAGCAAAAATTAGAAGAGATAGATAAAAACCGGCGAGACCACTTGAAAGAGCGTTAAAATCTGAATAAAAACCATTATATTCTATTCCTGTGATTTCAATTCTTACCATTTTTTTCCCCACAGAAACCATGGCATCATCTATTTTGAACGATTCAAAGAAAAAGCGAGTTCTTGACCGCATTCGAGCTGTCACATTTCGTGAAGCAAAGGAAGCTGGTGCAACTTTCATAACTCTACACTGGGTGGCTGAGAGATTAAAAAGATCAGAAGACTTTGTCAAAAGGAATTGGAATAAGAATCCTGAAGATTGTGAAACAGAATTTCGAGGAGGAAGACCGGAGAAATTATCTCAAGAATCGAAAGACATTGTGCTTGCTGCATCACGGCGCCGAAAGAAGAGCTGCTCTGAGGTAGCGAAAGAGATACTTATCCGTCGTGGTAAGATAGTCAATCGGCAACTTGTGCATCAATTTCGAGTTCGCCAAGGCTTGAGTGCTTGGTATGAAATAGCTAAGCCACGGAAGAGTGATCTTAATATTGAAGATCGGCTATGGTTTTGTGATTATCTTGACGATTTCCTTCACTTGGTTGTCAGCGATGAATTCTTCGTTTATGTCTCCAGAAAACCAAATTTTCAGAATGATCGGGTTTAGGCAACAACTCCTGATGAAGTCCCAGACGACCAGAAGTATCGAGAAATAGTAAAAAATCCAGCATGTGTGGGTGTTTTCATTATGTTCTCTATTCGGAAGCTCATCTGGGTTATCAAACCAAGAGGAACCAGTTGGGATGGGCCTTATTTTCGAAATGTAATTTTAGCTCAACATGTAATTCCGTTTTTGAAAGACCCCGAGTGTGTTTTGGATGTTGAACAGGCAACCTTTCTTCACGACAAAGCCCCCTGTATGAAAGCACTTGCGACTCAACAACTGCTTAAGGACAATAACATTGATTTTTTCGGAAATAATGAATGGCCTGGCAATTCTCCCGATCTTAATGTCTGTGAACATGTCGGATCCATCATGAAGGATCGGGTGGAGTCCTTAATGCTGGAACAACCCATTCAGAATCGGTATTCGACAGAAATTATGACTGCAAAGATCAACGAAGTCCTTGAAGAAATGAGTCATGATACCGATCTCTTTGAGACACTTCTGGGATCATACCCCCGTCGATTAATGGCCGTCAGAGCTGCAAATGGGGGCAACACCCGATATTAAAACAAGTGTTTTTTATTCAAAATTAAACGCTCTTTCGCGTGGTTTTGTCTGTTTTTTTCTATTCCTTTCAGTTTCTTCTTTACAGGGGGGGGGGGGGGGCAATCATTTCCTGACACCCTTTTATACAGGCCATTTATGCCTTCTAAGCCAACTGGCGGATTAGGCCAACTGTCAATTGGCTGATTAAGCCAACTGGTGGATTTCGTGTTCTAAGTCAAGTGTTGCTACCTTGAGTTCTCATTAAGCTTCTGCATCTCGCAGAACTGGATGCTCTCTTACTCTCTCTCCTCCTGTCTCTCTGTTAGGTTAGGTATACCCCTTTCGGGGGTGAGGCCGTCCCAACTTCTCCCCTAAAGAGGTTAGGTGGACTCCCCCAGCTTGATGGGGGAGTCACCCCTTTTTTGGCACCATGGGGTTCGCACTGGGGGAGGGGTTTGTCACCTTGCAACAAGGGGGAAGGGGGTTGGCACAAGCACATATAAGATCAACACTGCAATTGCTCTGCACTCGTCCATTTTGCGGCCATACTACTAAGATAATACAGCAATGTCATAGTTAAGTGGAGCTACAGACAGTCGTTTTCGTACCAAGAAGTCCATAATTTAGAGGATAAACGGCAGGACTCATGGATAGCTTGGATAATCGGGTTGGTTGATTTTTTAATTCTTTGCATTAGACTGTATTGAGCACGTCTTGTTACCTCCGGGAAGCTCGGGACATTGCGGGAAGCAAACATTTGCGAAGCTGAGCATCATGGGGGTAATTT
The DNA here is from genome assembly GCA_023014485.1 of Bathynomus jamesi. Lineage (NCBI taxonomy): Eukaryota > Metazoa > Arthropoda > Malacostraca > Isopoda > Cirolanidae > Bathynomus > Bathynomus jamesi. The sequence goes on along the minus strand of JAJOZX010002312.1, from coordinate 198,382 downwards.
ATGTAAGAGTCTAAAAGACCTGTTGTACAGCAAATTTAGGGTTCTGCCAGAAGCTTTTTTATAATTCACCCAGAGTTGCTGTCCGTATATATTACTGCAGAAAGTACGAAAGAGTGTCTTTACCTTCACTTGTACTAAACCGAAAGTTCCTTATAGTCATATTCGCTTTAGCACAAACGCTTCGAGATTGTTTTCTTATATCCGAGTCATCACTTAAGGAGCTGGTAATAGTTTGACCCAAATACTTAAACTCTTGTACTTCCTCAATTACTTCACCATTCATTTTAAACCTTATGTCAGCTGACTGACTATAGCGTTTAGGATGAAACTGCATAACCTTAGTTTTTGTAACATTAAAAAGCATATCATGTTTCTGCGAATACTCTTCGCAGACTTTTAGTAGCCGATCCAGACCTTTAACAGAGGGACTTATTAACACCATATCATCGGCATAAACTAAGTTATTTATCCTTGTGCTATCTATACAACATCCCACTGTTGCCTCATTAAGTGAAACAATTAATCCATCAATATACACATTAAACAGCATAGGGTAGAGCAAGGAGCCTTGTCTCACCCTGCAAGAGGAGCCAAAACATTCGGATAGTACATTGCCCCACCTAACGGTAAAAGATTGGTAGGAATACCAAAATTTTAATAAACTTAATATGTACATGGGAACGTTCCTGTCTTCTAGTTTCTTAAATAAAATATTGTGGTTCACTCTATCATATGCCTTACTTATATCTAGGAAACAGCTATAAATAGTTGAATTACTGTCAATGTATTTAGATATTGTTTCTTTAAGTACATAGATACGCAGGTCAGTTGAGTGGACCTTTTAAAACCAAAATGATGTCCATAGGTAATCATTTAATCAGAGTAACAAGATCTTTTCTAGTAGTTTCGAGAACCAGGATACGACAGCAATAAGCCTGTAATTATTGCTGGACAGAATGTCTCCGCACTTTTTTTTAACCCGGGGCAAGATATATACCCTCATGAACTCTGCAGGGATATAGCTATGAGCAAGCAAGGCTGATAAGAGCAATGATATATGCAGACATACTACGTCATTGGCATATTTTAAGTATTTATTCGATAGGTCATCTACCCATGACGCAGAACCAGTCTTTAACTCTTTAATTCACCTCTTTACTTCAGGAACAGATATCAAAGTATTTTCCCTTGTCCTTTTCACAGTCGTTTCGCTGCAGTCTATCTTAAAATTATCCCTACCCACACTGTTAAGAATGTTAGAGTAGGGTTTTTTCCACAGCTTTGCAATGTCATCCTCCCCCCGACACCCCATCGATTGTCGGAGGGAGGACACTTTTAACACCCGTTTCATTCTTAACAAATTTCCAAAATTTGTTATTATTGTTATTTATGTGAGCTTCACATGTTTTTGATGCTCGAATAGACTCTTCTTCCTGTTTACATCGCCTTATGGCCGCCTTCTACTGACCCCTACTTCTACACATATTCATGTATACTGGTCCTAATCTGGGTCTACTAAGAATGCACCACAAATCATAGGCGTCTTTCGATTTCCTCTTCAGGGGGGCAATAAAATCATTCGATCAAGGAATAATCTTAGTATGATAGTTGTAAGATTTAATCAGGGGGCTTTCTGCTTTTCTTAACAGGGATACTATCTTACTATAATACCTATCTATGAGTTTACAGTGAGAATCATTTGAGCAAGGATTATTACAGGCAAGATGCAAAATTTCTAAATTATTAAAGAGGTGACCTGTTCTGTCTTTGTATTTTATTCTCTGTTGCATATTAACATTAGACCAATCGACGCGATTATTCTTACCTATTGAATTCTTGCTATGTCGTGTTGCGCATAAATTGTTAAAATTAATTAATAGTTCTAATGGTGTATGATCAGAAAGAAGGAAATCATGCAGAATATGAACTCTAACAATTCGATCCTTTAGATTGTTACATATATAGAAGTATATTTACCACCTGTACAACCTTTATATCTTTTTTTATTTAAAACTACGTGTATCAATAAATGTTTACACCTTTTAAAGAAGGTGCATATATATATTATATATATATATATATATATATTATATATATATATATATATATATATGTATATATATATATATATATATATATATATATCAGTGGCGTGCGGTCCATGGAAGCAAGGGAAGCAATGCTTCCCTATTCAAAGAAAGAAGAAAATGCTGTATTATACTTTAAAGTTTAAACAGTTCAATATGTGTTAATAATTTGTACAAAATCATTTTATTATACTATTTATAGCATTTGATTGGTAATCAGGTGGATACATAGTATATACATTGGTTGCCGTTCGTGCAAGAACCTTTAAGAAAGCCGACGCAAAAAATCTCGAGTTGGACAACAATTGACGAAATGCATCCTTTTTCCCAATGACTTTCGCTTTTTTTTAGTTACAAATTTTTTTTTTCCATTCTAAAAACTCATTTAATGTTTAATAATGTAGTATTTATTGAATACAACAAGTTTCATATATAGTTTTTCTACTAAAAATTCCATGGCCATGTTAAGCGAAAAAGAATATATAGTTATCGTTATTTTATCCTTCCCTATTTCAAAAAGGAAGCAATTTAGATTTCGCTGTCCAGATCTTATAGTTAATTTTCTTGAAATATCTGGCAACTTATACGTGCTGCGAAAGGCTTGCAAGTTTAGCTTTAATCTCAATTGAGAAAAAGCTTCTTAAGGATATGAAAACCGATGCCTTTTACGAAGAAATAATAGATATAGTTAATAAAAAAGAAAGAAGAATAGAATTAACCTATAAGTAAAGTAAGTAGATGATTATATGTTTTGTTTTTAGGATCAATCCCAGAATAGGCACCTGAAATCATTTTTAGGTGCTTAATCTGGGATTGAGGCAAAACACAGGTGCTTAATCTGGGATTGAGGAGAAAAACATATAAACAGTTTTTAGAGATATAATTTCATTGTTTTTATCAATATTTGAAAAAATCAACTCTAACCTAACCTAACCTAACCTATATCTATACCAATTTATGTGGCAAGATAGATTTGCTTCAGATGGATTCAGAAACATTCGGGCTCATATTGCAGGAATTTATAATATCTAAAATTTTTCTTTATTCATTAAACCACTTTAAACCTTTTATAACTTTGCCTTTATTATATTTGTAATAAACTTTGTATAAACAATAAATTTTGTAATCATCAGGTTTTTTTTATTTAATTCCTTGCAAGGTGCCTATTCTGGGATTGAGGTTGAACGCAGGTGCTTCATCTGGGATTGAGGTACATCAGGTGCCTATTCTGGGATTGACCCTGTTTTTATTATATACGAGTATTTTAAAGTTTTATTTTTATTTTATATAATCTTTGTTGTTTTTGCTTGAATTGCTTCCCCCTTGACGAAAAATCACCGCACGCCACTGATATATATATATATATACCTTCTTTAAAAGGTGTAAACATTTATTGATAAACGTAGTTTTAAATAAAAAAAGGTATAGAGGTTGTACAGTAGGGTGGATGGATTTTACATTTTTTTCGATTTCCATATTCTAATAGAGACAAAAACTTGCGCATCCATGAGAAAATAGCCTCTGCAAAATCTTAGCTTAATAGGTAATCATCTTCTGCCCCCGGCAGAGCGATGAAAATCATATTTTAGTAGTCAAAAACGTATTTTAAACCCTAGCCTAGAGTCATAAAATTTTGCGTGTGTGTTATTTCATGCCTAAGCAACGATATAAATGCTATGGGAAACATATAAATGCATTATTTAAGACAAAGAGCCGATCTGAAAATATGTATAATATACATATTTTCAGATCGGCTCTTTGTCTTAAATAATGCATTTATATATTTCCCATAGCATTTATATCGTTGCTTAGGCATGAAATAACACACACGCAAAATTTTATGACTCTAGGCTAGGGTTTAAAATACGTTTTTGACTACTAAAATATGATTTTCATCGCTCTGCCGGGGGCAGAAGATGATTACCTATTAAGCTAAGATTTTGCAGAGGCTATTTTCTCATGCATGCGCAAGTTTTTGTCTCTATTAGAATATGGAAATCGAAAAAAATGTAAAATCCATCCACCCTATTGTACAGGTGGTAAATATACTTCTGTATGGGGTAAATATCTACATCTTACATCTGTACGTTCTTCATGCGAAGATTCTAGTACAGAAAAATTATTCTGATTACACTGTACAACAAATTTTCGGTTCAGAAAAAAAACGGGAATAACATTCGGTCATTCTTAATATTTCGAGTGTGCTGATTCCAAATCTGAAAATAGTTTTTTCTATCACGTCACGTTTTTTTGTAATGACTGCTTAAAATCTTCATACCAAAAAATAAGAATATATTGATAAACAGATAGGCTTTATCATAAGGAACAGTTTAATTATTGATATACTTCAACATATATACACAAAATTAACACAAAACTCTCGTATTATACTGTTTCCAACTCATTATTTGTATTTATGCTGGCGTTTGTGTGATGCTTCTGGTTGGTCACGCTTTAAATTCCAGCAGAAATCGGCCAGCATAGCAGGACTCCACTTCCCTTTGTATCGGTTCTCCATTGTGGCTATATCATGGTGGAATCTCTCCCCGTGTTCGTCGCTAACAGCATATGCTTTTTTCGGAAAGAATGAGAGATGTGAATGCAAAAAATGAATTTTCAATGACATCTTACATCCGAGACGTTGGTGTGAGTTGATAAGTTGATCCACAAGTGCAACATAGTTGTCGTATTTAGTCTTTCCTAGTAGACCGCTGCACACGTTTTTGAATGCACTCAATGCCAACTCAACGTCATCCATCACCGCTTCAAAATGTTCGTCTAGCATGAGTTGGCGAATTTGAGGGCCGACGAATATGCCTTCTTTAATCTTGGCATCACTTTTTTGGGAATTTTTCCTTTAGATATTTGAAGGCAGGCTAATCCTGTTTCAACGCCTTCGCAAATTGTTTCATCAGCCCTAGTTTTATGTGAAGTGGCGGCAAGATATCCTTTTCCTTTCGTACTAGTTGTTCGTGAATAACATTGTGAGATCCAGGTGAGGAATTGTATCGCGGCTGCCATACTGAGCGTGTGTAGTGTTCAGACCTTGCTCGGCTATCCCACTTGCATAGAAAACACATGTATTTCGTATAGCCAGTTTGCAATCCATTGAGAATAGCCACAACCTTCAAATCTGCGCAGATAAGCCATTCATGTTCATTGTAGTTTATACAGTCCAGAATAAAAGCAACATTGTCATACGTTTCTCTCAAGACGACTGAATGAGCGATCGGAACAGAAGGCATTGTGTTCCCATTGTGTAGCAGTACACCTTAACACTGTACAGAGATGCATCAATGAACAATCTCCACTGATTCGGTTCATAGCAAAACCCAGAGTATCGAACAGACCATATATATCAATGCAATAACAAAGATTGTTTTTCATTGTGAAATATTCCTGCAAATCCAAAGAGCGCTTTCGGAATGCTGTAATTCGTACGTCTTCCGCCAGCAGATTCCATTCTTGTAGACGTGAGGCCACAGTTCACTTTTTTGCTTGGTAAGTATTAAATCACGGACCAAATCATTGAGTTGAGGCTGCGTGATGAGATGTTTTTCTTTCTTGGACTCGACTTGAGCTTCATAGCATTCGCCGTCTGATTCCGATTTGTCAGAGTCTGGTTATCGGTCGGCATTTCAGCTGGAGAACGAGGGATGAGTATATCTGTAGAATGTTCCACAGGACGCATAGCAGAACGAAGATTTGGGTAGACTATAGCCTTTTTCCCTTTTCTGTTGCAACCTGTAACGTGAGACAATAGACATTGTTGACTACTTAAGAGAGCATAATTGTGTAATACATTATGCAGAGCAGGATATGCTAAAATGTGCTAAAAACACCAAATTTGACGTATATTCAGAAAAATAAAAGATTCAAACCTGTGATGTTCGTTAAGCAGAAATAGCAATCAGTTGAATGGTCCAGCGGCTCTCTCCATACCATTGGGACACTGAATCCCAGACCAGGACCGGTGCCTTTGAACCATGCAGATAACGAGCTTGTACATCTCACACAGCAGATATGAGGCGCCCAGTGCTTGTCCTGATCACCAACTTTGAATGCGAAGTATAATTCATAAAGGTTTTTCACATGAGAACTTGAGAAGTCAACTTCCTTTTATACTGTTTTAACGTTAATGTCCCACAAATATAACAAAAACTGTCTGGCGAATTTTGGCACTCTCTAGGCATTGTAGCATAACATCAATAAAAACCTGTAAATTAAGAAAATGATAGATCAATTTGCAATTTCACACAATATAGACGTTGTCGGTGAAATATACATAATTTGATAGCTGTTATTCAATAATACTCACTTATAGCACCGATTTATGATAAAATATGGCTGACAATTTTGTTTTAAATGATTAATGAAAGAAATTTTTCATAAAATCAAACTGGAAACACAGAGCCGAACACCACCACCACAGCATATACATGACTGAACAAAATGTAAAAGATGCGTTCAGAGTACCAGTGGTTCTCAAAATGATAATAGGGTCATTTTCATAAAATCGGTGGGTGATACAAATAAATGAGTGTTATTTTCGCAATCTACGCATATAATTAGCCATAAAAATGACGATCTCAGTGCCGTTTTTTTTTCACTGTTGTACAGCGTTATCATCCAAGATAAGAAAAGGAAAGTAACTATTATTATTAAAATATTATAAATAGATCGCTGATGTTACATCTCCCATGTGGTCTAGTGGCTAGGATACCTGGCTTTCACCCAGGAGGCCCGGGTTCGATTCCCGGCATGGGAAGTTTGTTTCTTGTATAATGTACGTACTCGTTTTTTGTGTGTGCGTGAAACCATTTATTAATACCAACGAAGGTGTATTATGATATTCCAGAGAGAGAGAGAGAGAGTTACAAGGACAAGAGGAAGCCTCAAAGACCTTTTGGTCCACTCTGGGAGGTTCCTGTTATTAAAAGTTTATTTTTCTTTCAACTATCCTAGCAGTAGTAGAAAACTGGATAGAAAAGTAGAAGGCTCTCTCCCCACTCTCCGCTCCCTCCCTGCCAGAGGCAGGTACAGAAAAAGGTTGAAGAAAATACCTTGACCCTGGAAAAGTAGCCAAGGAAATTTTACAGGAAAGTGGAGAATATATAAATAGCTCTATATTAGCTTGCTCACAGACACACTGCAAGCGAACTCCTGCAGAGTTTTCTTATGTTTTAATCTTAAACTATGAGTGTTCAGTACTTTGTCTAGCCTATTTTTAAACACATTTACACTTTGACTGGAAACAACCTCTGAGGGAAGTTGGTTCCAGATATTAACGATTTTATAGGAAAAGAAATTTCCGCAGACAGAGGTCCTAAATATCTTTAGTTCCAGTTTAAACCCATTATTTCTTGTCGGATTGGCATTAAGTGAGAATAAGTGTCTGTAATCTACCCTGTCTATTCCTTTGAGCATCTTGAAGACTTGAATAAGCTGACCCGCAACCTCCTCGTCTCTAAGCTAAACAGATTTAGGCGCTCCAATCTCCGTTGGTAGCTTTGCATTCTCATTGAAGGGATCAATTTTGTAGCCCTTGCTTGTACTCTTTCTAACCTTTCTATGTCCTTCCTGAGGGACGGAGACCAAAACTGCGCACAATATTCCAGTTGAGGTCTGACTAGTGAATTATAAAGACACATTACAGTCTCCTCGTTCCGAAACTGGAACTGTCTTTTAATATAACCTAATAATTTTAAGGCCCTCTTTTCGACTTCTGCACAGTGCTTCGACGGTTTCAGATCGTTGCTGATATGGAGTCCTAAGTCTTTCTCTAGATCGGTCTCAGTCAAGTTCCTTCCCAAGAGAGAGTAATCGGTCTTCGGGTTTTTATAACCTATGTGCATTACCTTACATTTGTCCAAGTTGAATGGCATCTGCCAAGCAGCAGACCATTCGCCCAACCTGTCTAGATCGTTCTGAAGCATTCTTACGCCCTCCTCAGTACCCAGGGCCGGATTTAGGAGTGGGCAAAGTGGGCAGCTGCCCATGGGCCTCCACATCTTGGGGGCCTCCACATTAAGGTGGAGTGAAAATATCATTTTTGGATTTTTAATTTACTTGAGTGTGGAAAAGTTGCCAATGGGCTTTAGAAACAAGCATGTGAAATTATAATACAATTGAAGCATTGCTTGATTGACCACCAGCGATTTTAATATATGGCATATTTCATGTTTTAACGATCGCTTTGCCCATCAGGAGTCATCCAAGATGCTGGTCTTTCATCCATGTTTATGCAAATAATTAACAGCTTAGTTTGCTGTAGACTGTGTTATTGCATACTTGAGGTTGACATTTAAGATTACAACATGTGTGGAATGTAAATTAATGGCAATTACAGAGGGTGGCCAAATTATTAGAGCTGATGTGAGTAAGTGAGATAAGAAAGAGTTTAGTTAACCATACATTGATTTAATGCTAGTTTCAGTGATGGTAGTGATTTGGTGCGATAACATATGCAGTCCGTGAGTCAGAGGGGATGGGAGATTGGGAGTGGGGGGAGAGTGAGTAATATGCAAAGCGCGGCTGCTCCGCCAAGCTCAGTGCACATGTGGCAGTGAGAATTGAAGGTTATTTGTGCTGTTATCATCATTTTTTCGTGAAACTTGATATTAAAAGTAAGTTAATTACATATTGATATCTGTTTTATAGGTGTTTGACAAGTGAGTGTGACAGTATTAATTTGATATTCTTTTTCTTGCAGAAATTCTTTAATAGTCTTACATTGCTTACAATTTATAATAATTGTTTTTTTTTTTCAGAATGGAAATTATTACGAGGGAGAAGGCGGCATGTGTGATTTTTGGCGCGCCACGCGAGATACCCACAAATGTTCTTCCCACCTACGCTGATGTTATGAAGGCTTACATCCATACAAGACAACAGCTGACAACGAAGAATAACAAATATCCACCGTTCGCCGAAGTATCAAAAAAAGTTTGCGTTGATGTTGAACTTGTTTGGGAGAAAGCGTCTCTTCCGACCGTGACGCACGGACGAGTGATTGAAACGCTCAGACCGTACAACGAGAAATACAAGAAAATCTTGAAACCATACAAGGCTCGGAAGGACAACGACAACTACAAGCAACAACTTGAACAGTTCAGAGAAGACGCAGATAAACTCTTCGACATTAGCAAATGCAAATGTGTAGATTTCGTCATGAGCTGTAAGTGCGAAAGAGCGGACAAAGTACCACTCAAAGAAAGAAAGTTTCTAGAGGACCAGAGAGGAGCCAGAAAGATGATTATAGGAGGCATCGATTTGGTGGAAACAACAAAGCTACAGAAGAAAATATCCAGGAAAGTCTGTGAATCGAGAAGACACAGCATTCACCAAGAACAATCGAAGCAGCAATGCAATTCTGGAAGCTACAACGAGGAAGACAAGGACGACGACACCGACAACAGCGACGAAGGATACACCCTATCTAAGTCACACTGTAAACCTGATCTATCGACACTGGAGAGTAAACGTCAAAGAATGACGATGACTGTACGATTACCATGTTTGGCTAAAGCGTGCGATAGAACGGGCGTCTCAGATCGAGCAGCAGCCGTTATTGCCTCATCCGTGCTACAAGACATTGGAATTGTGTCTACAAATGACACCTCCAAAGTCATTGATCGTAGTAAAATTCGCCGAGAAAGAAGTAGAACTCGTCAAGAACTGACAAAACTAGACAGCAGTATGACAGACTTGCCTGGATTGTACTTCGACGGTCGAAAGGATAGAACGATGAAAAATGTACGAGACGCCGCAGGACATGGCCACCGGGACAGAGATACAGAAGAGCACGTCAGCATTATTTGTGAACCAGGTTCATCGTACTTTGGCCACGTGACGCCGTCAAGTGGATCAAGCAAAGCGATTTCCAAAGTAATCTTTGAATGCTTGGCTGCGCAAAGTGTGGATCTCGACAGTGTGAAAGTCGTCGGATGCGACGGAACCGCTGTCAACACTGGACATAATGGCGGAGTTATTCGGCAGCTTGAGGAATTACTACAAAAACCGCAGCAATGGCTCGTGTGCTTATTACATGCTAACGAGCTCCCCCTGCGACACCTGTTTCAGCATTTAGATGGAGCAACTACAGGACCTAAGTGCTTCTCAGGACCGATAGGGAAATCTCTCACAGCATGCACGGAACTCCATATAACATCGTATGAACCTATATCTCCATTACAGCCACTGCCGCATGTTGACGTGAAGGACCTGAGCACTGACCAGCAGTACCTGTGGCAGATGTGTCAAGCTGTCAGTGAAGGACACTGTCCCTGTGATCTAGCATTGCGAAAACCGGGACCATTGAACCACTCGCGATGGTTGACAACTGCCAACAGAATCCTCCGCCTCTATGTTGGCCTCGATGCACCATCCAACAACATCAAAACTCTTGTCACATTCATCATCCGGGTATACGCCCCAACATGGTTCGCCATCAAGACGCAGCCATCATGCAAAGATGGAGCCAAACATCTGCACGGGATGATGGTGAGAACACGGTACCTCAGCTCCTCTCTAAAGAAAGTCGTCGACCCGGTGATTCGGCGAAACGGCTTCTGCGGACACCCCGAGGACGTGCTATTAGCCATGATCACAGATGAGCGACCACATATAAGGGAACTCGGACTCAGAAGAATCATGAAGGCAAGATCACATGTGTCTGCAAACAAAATCCGCAGGTTTCGAGTGCCACCGCTCAACCTCGACGCGACCGAATACCAGGACATGGTCGATTGGCAGACTTTGACCGTGACGGAGCCTCCTGTTACGATGGATATGACGGACAACGAATTGAACGACATGATCTCTGCTCAAATTTCACAAAGTGTCCTCTTCCCTCGCTTCCCTTGTCACACACAGGCGGTGGAAAGATGCGTGAACCTAGTTACCGAAGCTTCAGCCGCTGTGTGTGGCGAGACGTCCCGCCATGGATTTATTCGGGCTCGCGTCGCTTCTCGGCAGCTTATGCCGAAACTTGAGTCTAAACGTGACTATCAATTCTGAATTAACCATGCATGCATAACTCAGACTCTATCGTTAGCATAATAGTGTGCCAAAATAACTAAAAATATATAGTCTGATGTTTACTCGTATTTTATGTATTTTTGTGTAAAATCGTATATTATTGTAAACTTATAACGTCTGGTGGTCGATCAAAAGATTGTCTGATTTTAATAAACTTTTTTGCATATTGTTCTATTAGTCCATTGGCAACTTTTAAAACCTGAAGTAAGTTAAAATTCACAAAAAAATTTTTTTGGGCCATTTTCACTCCACCCTACTCCACATATTGACAAGCCATTATCAAAATAGAAAAAACCCGAAACTAGAAAAACCCGATAGATGATCAACAAAAAAACACGCGCATCCAATACCACTGTAGTACATAAACTTTTACCAATTACTATTTGTTGTGTACTGATTATTATTTTGTTTTTATTACTCTTTTAGGCCTACTCTCACTATAATGGAATACCCGAGTAACCCGAGGCTTTCATTTTTTGCAGAAATGAGTGGAATGGACAGACACAAGAGTGCACGATGTTTTGAAAGTGTATGTATGTTAATTATATTATGAATCTTATGGATGACTTCAATTATGTCTTCCCCTAAGGTAGGGGGGCCTCCACATGGAGGCTGCCCAGGGCCTCCACACGTCTAAATCCGGCTCTGTCAGTACCTACACTACTTCCTAATTTCGTATCGTCTGCAAATTTGGAGATTGCACTTAGAAGCCCGACGTCTATATCATTAATATAGATGATAAAAAGTAAAGGACCGAGCACGGAACCCTGTGGGACACCACTGGTGACGGGCGCCCACTCCGAAGCCACTCCATTTATTACCACTCTCTGCTTTCTATCTTTTAACCAATCCTCAATCCAGTTGGAAACGAGCCCGGTGATTCCTAGTCCTTTGACTTTAGCTACCAATCTAGCGTGAGGGACTTTGTCAAAGGCTTTTTGAAAGTCGAGATACACTATATCTATTGCCCTACTTGCATCGTACAGTGTATGCATATTATGGAAAAACTCTAACAGGTTTGTCAGACAGGATCTATGTCGCCTAAATCCATGTTGAGAATAAAAAATTAGATTGTTAGATTCAAGGTGATACACAATACGTTTTGTAATGATGGATTCCAACAGTTTGCCGACAACTGATGTTAAACTGATAGGTGTTACATTTGCTAACTTCCAGTCGGTTGGAACTTTCCCTAACTCGATTGATTGTTTGAATATGGTTACTAAGTCGTCAACAACATTGTGGCTAACCTCTTTTAATACCCTTGGAAGAAATAAGTCAGGACCAGGTGATTTGTATTTATTCACCTTATCAATTAATTGCTGTACCTCATTTCTCGTAAAACTTATGGTCTCTACAGGATTGTCACCATCATATGTAATCCGAGGACTTGGCACTTCTATTGTGTCTTCCTCCGTGAAGACTGTAACGAAGAACTCGTTTAACGTATTAGCTATATCTTTTTCACCGAATTTCAGTACGCCATTTCTATCTTTTAAGGGGCCTACAGAATTTTTAATTGGCTTTCTGCTGTTAACATGGGCAAAAAATTCTTTAGGGTTTACTTTACAGAGTGAGGCAACTCTAGCTTCTTCATCACGTTTGGCTGATCTAATTAAGGACTTAACCCTCCTACGTAGGTTTATATAGTTTTCTGAATTAGTGTGGTTGAAATGCGACTTAAGTAGTTTGTAGGCTCTATTTCTTCCCGTAATAGCCCTCCTAATTTCGTTGTTAAACCATTTCGGTGACTTTGTTGACAAGGAAACCATTTTAGTGGGTATAAAAGTGTTCTGTAATATTCTAAATTGATCCCTATATGAGCTCCAGGTGACACTGACATCCTCACTTATTAGAACTTCAAGTGTATCTAAACTACTTCGGAAGCTTTCAAAATTTGCTCTCGAGAAATCCAGTCTTTCACGAGTCTTTTCGCGTGTATTGACTGGAACCCTGAGGTCAAACCTAATCAAATTATGATCGCTGTTACTTAAATTTTCACCAATAGTCAGGTTAGAGACTAGGTCATCTTCGTTCGTGAATATGAGGTCTAGTTTATTATTACCCCTAGTAGGCCCATCAACCCATTAACTTAATAAGTTATCATCGGCAAATTCCAACAGTCTTGAGCCCTCAGCATCAGCTGTTTTGTTTTCCCAATTTACATTACCACAATTAAAATCACCAAAAATCACACTGATCTTATTATTCACTATTCTGCTTAATTGGTTATACAAGTTTATATCCTTATCCACGGGGTAGTGAGGTGGTCTATATACTAGAAGTAGCTGCACTACTTTATTATTTAGGTTTAGATCAATTCCCAACATTTCATGAGCAGATACGATATTACTGTTTACTGGGTGCAGGGAGTCCCGAGCATACAAAAGTACACCGCCGCCTTCCATTCCGTTCTTATCTTTGTGAAACATTTTGTTACCTACCATTTCAAATTCTCCTACAAAATCCTTTGATTCAGAATGAATCCAAGATTCCGTTATTCCGATGATGTCAAAGTTCTCAGTTTTGACAAGCGCTATAAATTCCATTAGTTTGTTTTTAATTGACCTAGCATTGAAGAGCACAGTTTTGAGTGATTTTAAGTTGTGGTTTTTCCTAACTGGCCTGAGTCGTTTCCCGACGCAGTTGAACTAACTGCTGTTTGAGGGGACTAACTGCTGGGGGAGGGGGGCTAACTGCTGGGGGGGCTAACTGCTGGGGCAGGGGGGCTAACTGCTGAGGGAGGGGGGCTAACTGCTGAGGGAGGGGGCTAACTGCTGGGGGAGGGGGGCTAACTGTTGGGGGAGGGGGACTAACTGCTGGGGGAGGGGGACTAACTGCTGGGGGAGGGGGACTAACTGCTGGGGGAGGGGGACTAACTGCTGGTTTGGGGGGTCCTAGTTTAAAAAGATTGTACAAATTAATGTTCAGTAAATCCCCATACTTCTTTTTCCCCTTCTGGTTAAAATGAATCCCGTCCGAACCAAAGTATTCCTCATTTCCATAGAATGTAGGCCAAAAATCGACAAACTTTAGGCCTTTTTCATCACACATGCGTTTAACTCTTTTATTTATGCCAATGGCTTTACTTAGAATATAGTCACAAGCACGCATTCGAGGGAGAATTCCTACTACCATACCCATGTCTGTCCTATCCCTAACCTTGTTAGTTAGGTTCTTAAATTCATTTATAATGGACTCTGTCTGCCCTCCTGTCCCTCCCCGAAAAACGTCATTGCCACCAACATGGACAATGATAGGGCAACTCTTGTTCTTGATATTAATTTTGCCTAATTCCCTATTAACTATCTGGCTTGTGGCACCCGGAAAACATCGGAGTTTTCTCTTGGTCACGCGTCTTGCTCCGAAAAAGTCCCCTTGACTCCTTACCATAGAATCCCCAATTAAAAAGGATTCATCCTCCTCGTCAGCAAGTAAATGAAACTTATTTTTGATGGTAATGGGTTCCAAATTCTTATGTTTTGGTTTTGGTTTGGAGGGTCTTTTATTTTTTACCAATTTGAATTCTCGTTCCTCCGTTCTATTTTCCGGAATAGTCACCGTGTTTTCCAAGCGTGCCACGCTTTGTTCTAGATACTTAATCTTACAGTTTAAATCTGCTGGTGTGTTTTTAGTTTGATCTTGTCCACTGGGTTGGATTTCCAGTGCTACGACCCTAGCTTCAAGCTTTTTTACTAATTCCTTTAGCTCTTTAACTTCCTTTTCGTGGTTGTCTCTAAGTTTACAAAACAAACATACACTAAGGGATGTGATATCGCTGATACTACCTTCAGGGAAGTCAACGCACCAATGATTAACTTTACATTTAAAGCATTCTGCTTTCAATTTAGCTGGCCCTGCCATATTTTCTCTTTTTTTGTTTTTTCTGAATACTCTGAATAAGATAAAGCGTTCCAGCAATGAAAACTATCCAAAAACGTTCTGACCAGTATATAAAAAGGGGGGGGGGGTGAATTCATCCCGCGCCTAGACGCATCCACCTATTTGCAAGTGACGTTCATCCCTTCCAGAAGACTACACCTCTCCTGCTGTCGCACCGACCAAAGGTCTCCCCAGGGCCGGACAGTCCCAAACGTGTCGCAGCTACCAACTGACAAACACTCGCGACGCAAGCGTCACGGATTTTCCGCCAGGAGCGGCAGCGAGATGCAGCCCCTTACTAAGTCTTACTAGTCACTCACAAGCGGCCAGACTCTTAGAATCCAGTGTTCAAGGGATATCCCACCAGACCCAGAGCCCACGCCCGAGACTTTACGCTGGCCTGGCAACCAGCTGGGCAGTAAAGCTCTCTCACCTCAGAGCAGTACAGCCAAGCACCATCAATTGGTCACCAAAGAACGGTCGCAGGGGGCTGGTCAGGCCATTACGCGTTAGGAATGGGCTTAACGGGGCACTAGCCACACTCCATTCATCGCGCCCCTACACCTGGGACCCCTCCATCCCAGTCTCTCACAACCTACGATCGTTAAATGGTGTTATTTATAGAGGTTCCAAAGCCTCTCTTCCCACGCATGAGGTAGCAGTAGGGTCCTAATAGTAAAAGAAGAGAAAAAGACTTGATACTAAAAGTTTTTTTTTTTTTTGTTTTTGTTTTTTTCAGTCAGAGGAGAGCAACCTTAACGTAAGCTAAAAGGACAGAGTAGGGATGGGATGGGGTCCTAGTAACCCACGGGACGGGATTGTGCAAAATACTTCACCCGCCCTCCCGAAAGAGAGAGAGAACCTAAAGGAACTGGCAGCCAGTTCCTCTAGAATCCCACGACTCGGGACCAGAGGGCTGTCACACCCCAAGTATAAAGTTTACTACATCCAGAAGAAATATGCATAACCTTTATACCCCCTGCGGAGAGAGAGAGAGAGAGAGAGAGAGAGAGAGAGAGAGGAGAGAGAGAGCACATGAAATTTAGCTGATACTAATGAACACAATAATTAATATCTATTATGAGAGGAATCAAAGATTCTTACCTACCTTTGATTTGGGATGAAATATAGTTGGAATCAGGCTCTGTCCCAAGTCTAATGAATCTGTTTCTTTGATCTCTTGAAGAAGCATCAAAGGAAGAGAGGAAGCTTCGCGTCTATGCAAATATTGCGCCACACTCGTATTCTTCGTAGAACGCTTCTCTGATTCTCTCATCCTTATATTGCATTCACTGTCTTATATTGAAAACCTGTGTATAGGTACACACATTTTAATACATATATATATTATATATTTATATATGAAACTATTTATTGCACTGAATATATATATGATGCAAATCCACAAGGAAAAAAATTATTCCAAGGTTTTTCGTGTATTTAGAAGTACACCTCGTTAGGGAATGAAGGGAGAAGACGAGATTACGAAAATATATACATATGTACAACGGGACAGAAAAATAAAAAGATTAGCACATGATTAACAAGAGTTGATTAAAGGCAAAAGGTATTTTAACAAGATATTGTCAATTTTATACATTCCCGCACTGTTATTGAAATTATTTTTAAATGGATAAATGCACATTCAAGAATATTCCTTTCAATTATATCTGTGTTTTAACACATATGGTTTAACATATGGTTAAAAAAGGCATTAGAATGATTTGCTGTTCGACACGCATATTTATGCTGTTTTACCCTAATATCTGTAGAAACCGACTGGGAATTTCCTTTCTTCACGTCCGCAAATATCCGGGAATCATCAAAATCGAAAAACACAAGTGATTTTCAAGGAGAGAGAAACAAAAAGGATGTTTGTCTTCTCCCAAAAGCGCCGCGAAAACTTAGCGTCTTCCAAGCCTATATAAGCCATAGTTCACTAAACTCGCTCTCACTTTGCTCGTTACTTCTCTTGAATCTCCTCTTTCACATAGTACCGTTCGACCTCAGCCGGCCTCAGTCCCTCAAGCAACACCTCAACAATACACGAAACGAATCAACACTTGAGGCGACCTACAATTTCATCTCGCCGGAAGCAATATCACTCTACCGGCGTCATCCTTCTGGCACTGGCTTCACTCATCCTTCACCACAATTCGATCGGCGCCCTTTCAACAAGTTCATCAACGGACTCTCAGCAGTTCCTACGGCGAAAAGCAATACGGTAAAACTTCAAGTAGGCCCTCAACACGTCTTCAGAGTTATCTACGGCGAAACGCAGGACGGTAAACCTTCACGTAGGTTTCTTCAGTCTCCAGAGTTATCCACGCCGAAATCGCAGGTCGGTAAGCCTTTTGTCGGCCCTCACTCGGCCTACAGTGTTTTGTTACGTCGTGCTAGACTATCCAGGATTCAAAGATGAAAAGTCCACAAACTCAACCTAATCGCGTAAGCTCTAAAAGTGTCTTCAATACTGTTCAAACTAACTCTCCCGTTAAGACCACAGTAGGCCTATTCAAGTGTTGTATCAATACCGTAGTTTTGTATCACCTTATTACTGTGCTCATTCATATAACTTACTTATTTTGCATCCGATTGTGTATGTGCTCTTTTATGCAGTTCATTTTTACCGACCTAATCCATTTACTGTACCATACCGCACTTTCATTATTTCAGTTATTTTTGGCTTAAATACTTATTCTGTATTCACCTCTGCATATCTCATTAGCCTACCTGAATTAGTGTATTTACTAAACAATTAGACTGTATAACCATTTCTTATTGCGATTAATCAGTCATCTTTAACATAGCATAAATACCGTTATAGAATTGTTAATCACTCTGAACGAATAATTGACTTATTTTCCTAATTAAACACAAAACAACAAAGTAATTTCTCTCTCCTTATTAAATATTGGTTGTTTGGGCTGTAGGCCGAAGCTCGTGACCCCTAATTATTCATTTCAATTTAATTCATAAATTATAATAAGCCTACTTTCTTGGCCACATGAAACTAGTGATCCGTAGGCCACTATGTATCTAATGTTTTTCTCGTTTGGCCTATATATATACTGAGTTACATTGTGGACATGCGATCGAATACACACAGCCAACCACATTATGCGTGCTATTCTTTATTAGGCGTGGTTTAACAGTATTAGTATACTTAAAGACTACGTTGATACCAATTGCTTTAAGTAAAGTCGGACGATATTGAAAATTAACATGGTAAGGTAGGCTGAGGATATTTTTACTCTCAAATTCCTTTACAGTTACACTATTATAATACCTATCCTTGGCATTCTAGTAATGAAATAGAATAACACTAGCGGAGCGACCCGGCGTTGCCGGGGTGGATGTTGAAGGCTATATATATATATTATATATATGCCCGGTTAGGTAAACTGAATGCCCGGTTAGGTTAATTGAATGCCAAGTTAGTTAAACTGAATGCCCGATTAGGTTAATTAAATGGCCGGTTAGGTCAACTGAATGCCCGATTAGATTAACTGAATGCCTGGGTACGTTAATTGAATGCCCGGTTAGGTTAATTGTACACCCTTGACGATTGGTTAGGTTAAGTCATGATATTTTCGTTAAAGCCAACGAAAATATCACGTCTTAACCTAACCAATCGTCAAGGGCGTACAGATGACCTAACCTGGCATTCAATGAACCTAACCGGGTATTCAATAATTTTACCATAGGTTTCGTAATGATCTTGATGACGTCATTTAATGTTTTAAAATTAATTATTTAATTTATTAACACCCACGTGCACAACCTCGGGAACTAATCAATATGTGTGTGAAGTTTCATGTTTGTAACTGCTTCCATTTTGGAGTTATGGCTGATGGCTGGAACACACACACACACACACACACACACACATACACACACACACACACACACACACACACGTCTTTTTATGATTATTATTATTATTATTATTATAGATAAACAATAGACTGGTACAAATTTATAACCGAAAGACTTCCGAAAATCAACAATTTTTGATAAAGAAAAGGGGAAAATTGGTTTTGTAGGCCTAGGGGGTCCGAAATTTTCATAAAATGGAAAATAATTGCTATTTTCTTACTTACAGCGACAGGCATAATGATATTAGGATACCTAATAGAAATTTTGTAATATTTTAAAGTGGGGAAAATAAATAATTTTCTGAAAATGATCTTCAACTATAAAAGCGCATCTAATCAGATAACTTAATTAGCGTATTTCTATGACAACTAAAAAATAGAATGATAAATCAATATCCTATCAAATTGTCTGTGTATACGTAAAATTATTTGTACAAAAGCCACAGTAATAAAACGCACAAAAGTCACGGTAAATAATTTTGAGTGTGGCTCGATTAACTTTAAACTCGTGTTTATTTAAATTGCCCGTTTTAATTATGTAATTTTTTTGTGTTGAATCGATAAAGAAATCTTTTGTGAATCGAAAAATGTTAAAATTATAACAAATATCAAAATATTTTGTATAAAAATCATTGAATTTTAAAAATGCATGTTTGTTTTTAGTTTTTAGCTAAAAGTTCGTTATGAATTTTAAAAATATATCCTTTTTTTAAATTGAATCGATAAATAAATCTTTTGTGAATCGAATGATATTAAATGTTTACTAAATATTGACTTATTTTGTGCCAAAATTATGATTAAAAATGAAAAATTAAAAAAATGCGTGTACAGGCATGGGAAGAACTGTAACCCTAAAAGGGGGGAAGGAATTATGTTAGGGAATTTTTTTTTAGCATGGGCACTGCACAATAAAAAGACGCATCGAATGGTGAAAACCGCATTGTTCTACACCAATTGTAGCGACCTGTAGGTGTGCGCAAAAAAACTGTTACATATATATATATATATATATATATATATATATATATATATATATATATATATATAGGTTTCATTTCTGAAAGTATATTAGATAATCTAAAAATTCAGAACTGTCCATTCTCAATGCTCTAAGAAACTTAGCAAAGAAAATATAAGTTTTAATCGAGGGATGATGGTGAGAATAAAAATGCACATGAGAGTTATTATTAGTAGGCTTACGAAAAACTTCATATTTGAACTGATTGAAGCATCTCCGAATTTTTAAATCCAGAAAAGATAAGCTTCCATCATTTTCTTTTTCAACTGTGAACTTAATAGATGGGACAGCAAATAATTCTAATGCATTGTTTAACCATATGTATAGATGTTATCATGGTATCAAGTGGGATAGTTCTAAAACGCTCGTTAAAAACAGATATAATTGAAAGGAATATTCTTGAATGTGCAATTATCTATTTTAAAAATAATTTCAATGACAGCGCGGGAATGTATAAAATTGACAATATTTTGTTAAAATACCTTTTCCCTTTAATCAACTCTTGTTAATTATGTGTGTAATAATTTTTGATCTTCCTTAAATTCTGAACCGTGTTTTATTTGTGAAGTATAATCCAATACAGTTATACATGTATTTAATACTATAGAGAATGTGTAATTTATCAAAATAACGTATTCTATATCCTCTATGTTTTGCAGGTTTAAGTAATTTTCAGGTGAAAATTAATAAAATGATAAATATAAAACATAATAAAAGTTTGATAAATAATAATGAATAAAAGAGCATCTTGATAAAATCATTGATAATAGTTCTTTGATACGTATAAGTATTATTCTTTGGTATAGCGCTCTAACTTAATGATACTGATTGATTTACTAAAGTATTTCTTGGATGTACCTTTAATGCTAAGATAACTCAATTCTTTGTATTTGTACTATTATTTATTTAATTAACGTAGTTCTTATGTTTCCTTTTGCAGTTGTGTCAAAGATGTTAGCGGTATTTTTAGTTGATTAAAACCTAAGTTGAGCTGTTTTCATTTTGGGTCCTACTCACTTCAATTTAATCAACTAAAAACTCTTCGTCTGTTGTTGCGATGGAACGTGGACTACGGCCTGAAAGACTTGAGGTACTACCGACTGCGCCTGAAGCGGCACGTACTTTCAAACATTGGCTTTTCGTCTTCTCGCGATATAAGGATGCACTTGAAGGAAGTAGTAACACTTATCTCGGACTCTTGGCTAACTCTGTTTCTTCCGAAAACTTTGAGATTATATCTGAGTGTACTACTTACGACGGGGCCTTAACTGCCTTGAAGAATGCATTCATTCAGCCCGCCAATGAAGTAGTGGCTCGTCACAAGCTCGCTACTCGCAAACAACAAGGCACGGAGTCCATAGACGAATATGTACGGTCTTTACAGAAACTTAGCATAGATTGCAACTTCAAAAATGTAACAGCTGACACTTATCGAGATGAGTATATTCGCGACTCATTCATCACTGGCATTTCTTCGCCTCGTATCCGAACTAGATTGCTAGAAAACAAAACCTTGACTCTTTCCTCGGCAGTGGATCAAGCTCGGGCCTTAGAGATTGCAATGAAAGATTCTCAAGCTTATGATTCTGCTACCCCTGAAAGTCGCCTTATAGCTACGGTAGAAGCCGTTAGTGAGAATTGCCCTGATGACCCCCGGCAGACATCGAGAGAATCTGTTCAGGAAACCGAAACATGTGCTGCCGCTCCTCGCCGTAACCAGAAATGTTTCTTCTGTGGTAACTCTTCACGACACGATCGCTCGCAATGTCCCGCTCGTGACGCAACTTGCTACAAATGTAGAAAACGAGGTCATTTTTCAAAGGTTTGCAAGTCCACAAAGGAGCCAGTCAGTGCGTCTATTCACTCAGCAACCCTCGCTTGTGTGCCGTCTACTCTGAAGAATTCAATTGTTGACTTACATGTTAACAATTATCTCTTGAAGGGTCTCCTGGATACTGGGAGTTCCGAAAACTTCATATCTGAATACATCGCGCAAAACCTGAAATTGCCAATGCAGGACTATCAAGGAACCATATCTATGGCCTCGGTTAATCTCACAACTCCGATAAACAAATTCTGTGAAGTGGAATTAAAAATAAGGAAACGTTCCTCTGGCAATGTTCGACTTCTCGTACTTCCCGGATGCTGTACTGATGTTATCCTTGGCTTACCTTTCCTGGGTAAACACTCCTTTGTTAAAATGAATTTCGGGGGCTCTGAGCCCGACTTGGAAATTTGCTCTCTAGCGACCTTAAAAATTGATCCACCCCGCGTATTCTCCAACCTTTCCCCCGATTGTAAACCTATAATAACGAAGTCACGCAAGTTCAAAACGTCGGATACTGAATTTATACGCTCAGAAATTGACCGAATGCTCCAGGAAGATATCATAGAACCTAGCGACTCTCCTTGGCGTGCACAGGTCCACGTTGTTAACAACAGTAACAGCAAGAAAAGGTTAGTAGTCGACTACTCTGTAACCATAAATAAATTTACGCACCTAGACGCCTACCCGCTTCCAAATATAGAGGATTTAGTCAACAACATTTCTTCGTATAAAGTATTTAGCACTATAGACATACGAAGTGCTTATCACTGTGTGCCACTGCATGCTGATGATAAAGCTTACACGGCATTCGAAGCAGATGGCCGTCTGTTTCAATTTAATCGTCTTAGTTTCGGGCTCACGAACGGAGTTGCGTGCTTCCAACGTATAATAGATAGTCTGATAAGAGAAAATACATTAATAGATACGTACTCGTACCTTGACGACGTGACGATATGCGGTCGTACCCAAGAGGATCACGACCAAAATCTATCAAAATTTTTGGAAGTTGCCCAAAAATTTAAAATGACGTTGAACAACGACAAAAGTCACTTTTCTAAAGATACTATTTGCATTTTAGGTTATCAAATCAGCCACAATGAACTCCGTCCAGATCCGTCTCGTCTCGCCCCCTTGAAAGAAATGCCAATACCTACATGTAAACGGTCGCTTTCTCGCTTAACTGGTCTCTTCGCCTACTATTCAAAGTGGGTTCCTCAGTTTTCCAAGAAAATACGCCCCTTGATAGATGCCAAGTTTCCTCTCTCCAAGGAAGCTGTCGCCGTTATTGAAAAATTAAAATCTGCCATAATTGGATCAGTTAAAGCCAATATCGATGAAAATATGCCGTTCACCGTGGAAACTGACGCTTCCGATGCAGCAATCGGTGCCACCCTCAATCAAAATGGCCGGCCTGTAGCCTTCTTTTCTCGTTCGCTAATTTCTACTGAGAAAAATCACTGCGCAGTAGAGAAGGAAGCGTACGCTATTGTAGAAGCTGTCAGGAAGTGGAGACATTTGCTCTTAGGTAAACAATTCACACTCATAACAGATCAAAAATCTGTCTCATATATGTTTGATATTAAACACAAAGGCAAAATAAAGAACGAAAAGATAACTCGTTGGCGATTAGAACTCATGCCTTATAGTTATGAAGTTGTGCACCGACCGGGTTCTCTCAACACCGCAGCTGACGCTTTATCACGAGAGATTTGTGCTTCCACATCTCAAAGTGATCTATACGAACTTCAGAAATCACTCTGCCATCCTGGGGTAACCAGGCTTGCACATTTTGTTCGAGTACGCAATCTTCCTTATTCTGTTGACGATATCAAACGTGTAATTTCTAGCTGCCACACTTGCCAAAGGTTGAAACCAAAATTTTATCGACCCCAAGAACACGAGTTGACTAGATCTATGCGACCTTTTGACCGTTTAAGCATCGACTTTAAAGGTCCGCTGCCTTCTTCGTCTAGTAATAAATATCTGCTCATTGTAGTCGATAAATTTTCTCGTTTCCCCTTTGCCTTTCCTTGTCGCGACACTTCTTCCCCTACAGTGATATCCTGCCTAACTACTTTATTTTCGATTTTTGGGTTGCCAGGGTATGTACATTCGGACAGGGGAGCCTCATTTATGTCCGCAGACCTCAAATCCTTTTTACATCAACGAGGTGTCCCGACAAGTCGTTCGACTCCCTATCACCCTACTGGTAACGGCCAGTGCGAGCGCTACGTCGGCCTTGTATGGAAGACAGTCACCTTGGCTTTAGAATCCAAAGGTCTGCCCATCCGCGCCTGGGAGTCCGTGCTGCCGGACGCTCTGCACTCTCTACGTTCGTTATTATGCACCTCAATCAATTGTACTCCTCACGAGCGTCTCTTTGCCTTTCCTCGAAAATCTACGTCTGGAATGAGTATGCCGACATGGCTTTCGTCTCCTGGGAAGGTATTGCTACGAAAATACGTCAGAAACAAAGACGATCCATTAGTTCAAGAAGTAGAGTTGTTAGAATCTAATCCCCAATATGCTCATATCCGTTTTCCCAGCGGTCGGGAAGATACGGTCGCTATTAAAGACCTTGCTCCTGCTGGCGATTCCCCTATCCGGACCGAGACGAGACCTGAAGTTCCGATTGAAAACGTTGACGTTCCACAAAACTTAGATGTTGAGACTCAAGATCAAATTCTAGATGCACAGACGCCAGTAATAGACCAAGCTCCGATTCCCCAAAATCAAGATTCACCTACCAATCCTCCTCTGCGTCGCTCCTCCCGTATCAGACGACCAGTTGATCGATATGGTTACTCTTAGATTTAAGTTTAATTAGTTTAAGCTAGTATGTACATTTAGGTTAGAAAACCTGCGCCTTACATGTGATCGTTTCAGAATTTGAGGGGGGAAGAATGTAATAATTTTTGGTCTTCCTTAAATTCTGAACCGTGTTTTATTTGTGAAGTATAATCCAATACAGTTATACATGTATTTAATACTATAGAGAATGTGTAATTTATCAAAACTAACGTATTCTATATCCTCTATGTTTTGCAGGTTTAAGTAATTTTCAGGTGAAAATTAATAAAATGATAAAAATAAAAACATAATAAAAGTTTGATAAATAATAATGAATAAAAGAGCATCTTGATAAAATCATTGATAATAGTTCTTTGGTACGTATAAGTATTATTCTTTGGTATAGCGCTCTAACTTAATGATACTGATTGATTTACTAAAGTATTTCTTGGATGTACCTTTAATGCTAAGATAACTCAATTCTTTGTATTTGTACTATTATTTATTTAATTAACGTAGTTCTTATGTTTCCTTTTGCAGTTGTGTCAAAGGTGTTAGCGGTATTTTTAGTTGATTAAAACCTAAGTTGAGCTGTTTTCATTTTGGGTCCTACTCACTTCAATATGCTAGTCTTTTTATTTTTCTGTCCAGTTGTACATAGTGTATGTATACATTTTCGTAATCCCGTCTTCTCCCTTCATTCCCTGACGAGATGTACTTCTGAATACACGAAAAGCCTTGGAATAATTTTTCTTTTTCCTCGTAGTTTGCATCATTCGTTCAGTTCACGTGTTTAATCATTTCACGAAGGTCAAGCTTGTCGCCCCTTCTCTCGAGTTGACCTGTGAAGTAGTGAGTTGGTTTCTTGTACTCTCCACCTCACACAGCCAGGTATGCCAGGCTCATCGGGGATTGTTCTGAGCCAAGCGTCTAATCTTCTTTTGAAGATGTCCACTGCAACACCACTCGTGTTTCTTAGGTCTTTGGGCAGCTGATTAAACAGTTTTGGTCCTCTCACAACAAAACTATTTTCTTTCAGGGTTAAGGATGTTCCCTGTCTAGCCTTTCATTTGGGAACACGATACAAGCTTCCTTTTGTACTTTTCACTGTTGTTTGGGTAGTTACAGGGTTCAGAGTAAGAGTAGGGACTAGTTTATCCATTATTTTCCAAGTGTAAATAATGGTGTATCTCTCTCATCTCCTTTCCAGTGAATATAGGTTTAATTCGCGTAACCTTTCCCAGTCTAGTTCTTTGCACCCCTTGATCTTGGCTGTGAAGTTTTTCTGAATCCATTGTAGTTGTCTAATGTCTTCTTTTTTATATGGGTATGTTAAGACCGAGCAGTATTCCAATTTGGGTATGATCAGTATTTTCAGTAGAAGAATCATTATATTCCTATCCCTTCGTTTGAAGGTTCTCAGTATCTGCCCAGTTACCCTCTTTGCTCTGTTTACTGCTATCTTATTTTGTTTCAAATTTCGCATCATCAGTCATTATAACTCCTAAGTCTTTTGCTTTAGAATTTCTCTCAATTTCCTCTCTATCTGGGGTATAATATTCCATGGATTTTAGGTCCTCTCTTTTTCCGGACCGTAACAGCTGAAATTTCTCAGTGTTAAACTTCATATTGTTCTCTTCCGTCCACTTATAAATTCTGTTTATGTCGGTTTGGAGAGATCCTATATCTTCTGGGTTTCTTATTTTTCTACTGATCTTTGTGTCATCCGCAAAGGATGTTACTGTGCTGTCTCTGGTAACGTCCTCATCTATGTTATTAGCATTATGAAGAGTGGTGGAGCTAATACTGTTCCTTGTGGTACTGAGCTGAGGACCTCTGATTCTGATGAAGATGCTCCTTGTATTGTAAAGACTTGCCGCCGCTTACTAAGGAAATTATATATCCACGGTCACACTTGTCGAACGCTTTGGCAAAGTCTGTGTATACTACATCATAATTTTCTTTACTTTCAAGTGCATGAATAATGTTGTTGTAGTGTTCCATTAGTTGTGAAAGGCATGATCTGCCTGACCGAAACCCATTTTGGTTATCATTTAATTTTTTCCGAGTTTCCAAAAAGTCATAGATTTTCTGACTAACTATTCTTTCAGATATTTTAGTAAGATGAAAGGTAAGCGACACTGACCTATAGTTTTTAACCTCGGATCGATCTCCTCCTTTATATATTGGGACTATGTTCTCGCTCTTTAGGATGCCCGGTATTTCTCCCGTGTCTAGTGATCGTCTCCATATCCAATATAGGGGTTCAGCGATTGCATTCTTGCAGTTTTTGATCAGTGTGGCATTCCATTTGTCCGGTCCTGCCGCTGAGTGTGCTTTTAGTTTCCCTATAGCTTGTGTAATATCATCTGTCGTAAAGTCGAAGTCCGTTATACTTTCCCCTTGTAGTTCTTCTTCAAAGAACGCGTTTCTATCGCATATCAGTTTGTCAGTTTTTGGGATACTGAAAGATGATTCATACTGAGCTCTTAATATTTCGGATACTTCTGTTAGATCATCAGATAAAGCACTGTCTTCGTTTTTCAAAGGTCCAGAAGTCGCATGATTTTTCGACTTCCTTTTTGCAAAATTATAGACGTACTTTGATTTAACCTTTATCGCCTCTAAAGCGTCGCCTTCTTCTTTTTCTGTATGCTTCTCAATTAGTTCCTGTATGACGCAATTGATACACTGCAGTTTATCATTTAATATTTTACTGATGTTGTTATCTCTACAGTTACTTATATATTTATATATATATATATGAGAGAGAGAGAGAGAGAGAGAGAGAGAGAGAGAGAGAGAGAGAGAGAGAGAGAGAGAGAGAGAGAGAGAGAGAGAGAGAGAGAGATGACAAAAGTAAATAGACACCACGATGATTGGTCTGAAGAACAAATGGCAAAGTTGATCAATGGAATAACATAACGTGTGTCAGCTTTACATAATGCAAAGGGGAAAGCAACCCGATTCTAAATATACTGATTCAATAAATTTATATTTTTTTACTTTTATTATAAAATTAAAAACTATGGATATAAAACCGCACGTGTCTATTTACTTTAGTGAAACCTCTGTATATAATGCGAAGACTGAAGTAAAGCATGCTAACCAAGGAGGGTTCCCCCTCGCGTAGCAAGGCAACGTTCTGAGTACGACATTTTATCACTACAATACCCAGGAAACCAAAAATTTGGATCAAGTAAAGCTAAGCACCCCCAGCCTTCTTTAATTAGCCTTATAAGGCTAACTAACGAAAATATCACGACCTAACCTAACCCAATCGTTAAGTCAATTGTACGCCCTTGACGTACATATGTATATATATATATATATATATATATATATATATATATATATATATATAATATTTAGGAGAAATCCAATGACAAGGAGGAATGTAAATGCCATGAAAAGTCTTCTTTAATGCGCAACGTTTCGAGCAATACGCTCATCATCAGGCTAGATAATAACAATATGAAATTAGAATCAATAAATAAATGTGAACAAGACAAAATAATTTCTATAAAACCTATTCATTAAAAGCAAATTTTAAAAAGACTAAAAGAAGAGGGTTAAATTCAAAGTTATAAAAATTTACATATAAAATTACAAGAAATTTAAAAGCTATTTTTAAATTACATATAGTAAATTTGAAATTAGTACACTGGAATAATTAACACTAATACAATGGAATAATTAACACTACGAACCTTTCAATGCTGGTTCCGAGGCACGAGTAATTTAAAACAAAACAAAACAGGAAACAAGCTATGGGTTGGGCGGTTGGAGATTTATAAGTTAGGGGAGGGGGGATTATAAAAAATTGGGGAGGGGGGAGTTGGGGAGGGGGGATTATAAAAAATTTCCAGTATTCGGGAACATAGTATAAAATGTAAAACTGATGTCACTTTAGATAATTTTAAAATTCTCGGTTGTAATTCTTGTCCTAACTCACTTAGAATTTTGGAATCTCTTTATATTAAAACATTGACCCCTTCTCTAAACGTGGATTCCTCAGCTGTCCCTCTAAATTTTTTATAATCCCCCCTCCCACCCCTCCCCCCCTCCCCCTCCCCAATTTTTTATAATCCCCCCTCCCCTAACTTATAACTCTCCAACCGCCCAACCCATAGCTTGTTTCCTGTTTTGTTTTGTTTTAAATTACTCGTGCCTCGGAACCAGCATTGAAAGGTTCGTAGTGTTAATTATTCCATTGTATTAGTGTTAATTATTCCAGTGTACTAATTTCAAATTTACTATATGTAATTAAAAATAGCTTTTAAATTTCTTGTAATTTTATATGTAAATTTTTATAACTTTGAATTTAACCCTCTTCTTTTAGTCTTTTTAAAATTTGCTTTTAATGAATAGGTTTTATAGAAATTATTTTGTCTTGTTCACATTTATTTATTGATTCTAATTTCATATTGTTATTATCTAGCCTGATGATGAGCGTATTGCTCGAAACGTTGCGCATTAAAGAAGACTTTTCATGGCATTTACATTCCTCCTTGTCATTGGATTTCTCCTAAATATTAAATTGAAGCTTTGTAGAAGCAAACCGCATGACTATATATATATATATATATATATTATATATATATATATATATATATATATATATGGGAATGAACTCAGAATAGTTCCCTGAGGTTTTTCATGACACACACAGACCGTGCATGGAACAAGGAACTCTTCTAGGAAAATTAAATCCACTATAGTCCGAATAAGTAATGGTAAATGACAAATACTATAGTTTTTTCTTTTTCATGATGCTAGCCCGACGTGGGCAACGGGTCACTCGCAAAGAGGCCTCAAAAATATAGCTTCCCTCACCAGCTATCTGCAAAGCAGATAGGATCCAGCTTTGGGACAGGATCTAGGGTTTAAAGCAGCCTAGCCCAGCTACATTTAGAACCTCAATATAAGCAAAAGACTCGCTGCCTTCACGTCAGGGTAGGCTAGGCTAGGCTGCTTTAAACCTAGATCCTGTCCCAAAGCTGGATCCTATCTGCTTTGCAGATAGCTGGAGAGGGAAGCTATATTTTGGGACCTCTTTGCGAGTGACCCGTTGCCCACGTCGGACTAGCATCATGAAAAAGAAAAAACTATAGTATTTGTCATTTACCATTACTTATTCGGACTATAGTGGATTTAATTTTCCTAGAAGAGTTCCTTGTTCCATGCACGGTCTGTGTGTATTATATATATATATCCTGAATCGTCGTTGAAACTCAACAAAAGTAAGTAAGTATATATATATATATATATATATATATATATATATATATATATATATATATATATATATATATATATATATATATATATATAACATTTTAAAATTCATGTTGATAACCTACATCATTTTGCAGTTGATTATTATTAAATTGTTGATTATTTTACTATTGTAGTTACCCCAGAATATGTCTTCTCACGTTTTCTATCATGGCTGCTCACGTTATCTCTCATAGACCATTGTTCTAACTAATTCATATAAACACATATAATGTAATTCATATAATAATAATAATATTTAAATACTCAAATAAAAATGTGTGCCATTCCACTTAATTGTAATTATCATACAGTTTGGTATATGAAATATTTTGACGGTTTTCTGGCGCGCATAAGGCCATTTTCTGAGCCACCTTTCTCAGAGGCTAGAATGTAACGTTTCAGAACATTCTAGTGTAAGGTATGGCATAGGGCTGAGGCCAACTGCAGCGATAGCAACAGCAGCTCTGATTGACGCAGGAATCATCACAGAAGACAATACAAGTAAAGTGATTGATAAGAGCAAGGTCAAGAGAGCACAGAAGAAGTTGATGAGAGAGCTGGGGAACAGTTCGAGAAGAAGTGCAGGGAGGAGGGGGGGATCTCTTGCATCCTCTTTGATGGGCGGATTGACCTGACCAATGTGATGATGGAAGCTGAGGGCAGTGACCAATCTTTTCCCGCAAAGATCAAGGAAGAACACTATAGTGTTGTTAGTGAGCCTGGCAGCTACTATCTGTTCCACTTTACCCCAGAGAAAGCAACTAAAGATGAGTCACATGCGGAGAAGATTGCTAAGGTCCTGTTTGCCTGGCTGAAAGAGAGGGGTTATGATAAGACCTTGTTGGCCATTGGAGGAGACTCAACAAATGTCAACACTGGTGTGAAAGCTGGAGTAATGCGGAAGCTGGAGCTGCACCTGGGAGAAAGCTGGTCTGGTTGGTGTGCAACCTGCACACTGTTGAACTTCCCCTGCGCCATCTCATTGTTGACCTTGATGGCCCTACTCTGTCAGACAAAAAATTATCCGGGCCAATAGGAAAGCTCCTTGATTCTGCTACAGACTTTGATATCAATCCAAACTTCACCCGAATCTCTGTTGGCCCTCCACTGATCAAGCTTCCTGACAAGGTCATTCAAGATCTCTCAACTGATCAATACTATGGCTATAAAATTGTCTGTGCAGTCAGGGATGGAGTACTTCCTGCAGGGCTGGCTCTGTTAGAGATAGGACCAGTAAACCACAGCCGCTGGCTCACCACAGCGAACAGACTTCTCAGGCTCTGAGTGTCAAAGCACGGACTTAAAGGAAAGAACCTGAAGATTCTGCAATTCATTGTGGAATTCATCATTGGAGTGTATTACCCATGTTGGTTGAACGTGAAGGTCAAGCACTCCTGGATCGAAGGGCCTAGGCACATCCTCTTTCAGCTGGACTGCCTCAAGTCCCAGAGAAAGTAGGTGCTGGATATTGTGATGCCAACTGTGAGAAGATCTGCTTGGTATGCCCACAGTGAAGTCATCCTCCAAACACTACTCTGCTCTGAGGATCAGAAGGAGAGGATTGAAGGGGTGGAGAGAATCCTGGCCATCAGGGGAGAGGGGGACCCGGACACTCAGCTGGGGGACTCCTCTGTTAGGAGCAGAAGGACACCTGACATCAATTGTGATGCTTCCAGCATCGGTGACTTGATCAGCTGGTCAGAAGGTGTGTCAGAGCCACCTCTCACCTGCTCTCTAAGCACCTCAGAGGTGAAAAACTTCATCAACACCCCCATGGAGGTGCGCAACTGGCCTTGCCACACACAAAGCATTGAGAGGGTTGTTAAAATGGTGACTGAGGCTTCTGCTAAGTACTTCTCACAGGAAAAGAGGGATGGAGGGATCAGGGCTCAGGAGACCAGCAGGAAGCTGATGTCCAAGTCTGAGTCAAAGCAGGATTTGTGCAACCTGACAAAGTTCAAGATGTCAGGAGAATGATCTTTGTAATTATATCCAGTGATATACATGCAGTTCACCTATTAATAAATATATGTAAAGTTGATTTGGCCTTGTCAATATAAATGATTTACCTTATATCTTTTAATATATTATAAAGGGGTTCAAAAGGGTAAAATTGGCAATTTAGAAATACAAAATGATGTAGGTTAGAGTTATCCTATCCAAAAAGGAAGCTCATATTTGAATTTCCCATGTACAAACACATAATTTAGACACCCCTGATGGTAGGATTTCCTTCAGATTCATGTTGTCACCTGAGTACGACCCGCCCTACTGTCTTGGGATTGTAAAATTGGGGTACATTTCTAAAAGTTTCAATGCTGAAACCAGGTATCGTATATTTTATTATAACTAACATACCTTTAATAAGTAAGACTAGAAATGTCATGATGCAAATGACATAAAATTCAGTTACGACTTACGTACACAAATAAAACATTATTCCTGGTTAAAGAGTGGCAAGGGAAATTGATGTAAATGCATTTTTCACATATTTTGATCTGTGATGTTAAAAGTTAATGGGGGTGCATAAGAATTAATTCTTTGACGCGAGGAAGACAAATTTTCCTAACCAAAAGTGCAAGTGTGTATATATATATATATATATATATATATATATATATATAATTATTCATTCCGAACAAAAATGGCTTCAGGGTTGGTAGGTCAGGCTTATTGGACCACCAAAAGAAAACACGGAAAAGTTGTGTAGAAGTCAAAGTATAGATGTAATAAGAGTATATACTGATTTTGCAAACGCCTTCGATAACTGGGATAACAGAACACGAAATTAAGTGAAGAGGAATTACTGGAAAGCTGAGACGATGGATATTTAATTTTCTGACTCAAAGAACACAGAGTAACATAGATTCAGATATTAAAGACTAAATAATGATTGCAGACAGATTCAGATATTAAAGACTAAACAATGATTGCAGACAGATTCAGATATTAAAGACTGTCATATGGTGCTTCTTGGACGACACAAAGGTATGGAAAGAAATACAAAATGAAGGTTACATAAAAACTATAGAATGACAATGAAACACTGTTTCAACAATGTAAATGAAAATTCCAACTCCTAAGATGTGGTAACAGTATGGAGCTACTGGATAAAGGGTAAAAAACATTACAGGACAAACAGCTAACAGCAAACCCACAGGTCAGGGATCTTAGAGTAATAATGACATCTTGTATGTCCTTTAATACAAATGAATACAAACGAGTTTGCAAACATAGAAGCCATACAAAGGACTTTTATGTCTGAGATAGAGTAAACGAAAGATAAAGACAACAGGTCACGACTGCTATCCTTGAAAATCTACAACTTGAAAAGAATGTGAGCGAAACAATTATTAAGGCGTGTCCACACCAATGCAAAATTGTCGGGAACATTGTTGTCAACATTTTGGATAACAGCTATCAACACTGTTAGCAACAAAGTTGAAACAGTCATACATGTCCATACAGCAGTTTAGTTGATAACACTATGTCGGAGAGTGATGATGTACTAGTTATAGCAGCAGCCGAGGCAGTTATATTATTGTGAAGAGAAAGGCACTGCCGCCGTCGCCGATTTTGGGTGCGTCCGACTTTACAAAGTAGACAAAAATACAGTGGGGGTGACCTGATTGAAGACCTAAATTATGACGATATCGACCCGTTGACCTCAGAAGTATGGTTCAATGGAAGCTTTAAAAATTTTGCCAGGATGTCCAGTACAGATTTCGAATATTTACTCCAGAAAATTTGACCGCAAATTAGCAAATTGGACACCAATTATAGAAAGGCAATACCGATCACAGAAAGACTGGCATTGACTTTGCGATTTCTACGGAGAGGTAATTCATTCAGCAGCCTTATGTACAGTTGCGCTCATTATTCTTGGACACTCTTGAGAACAGATAGCAACAGCTGGCATATATTTGTTGTGTGTATTACAAACGGTTGTAACTTTTGTGAATGAAGCTGGGGTTTAGTGAGTGAGCGCTGATTGGTTGGTTGACTCATTGCCAAATGTCTTTAGAACAATTATTTCCATTCATCACATATTGGTTGAATGCAACTTAACACGTAAATGGTAGTTATCAGCGTAAAAGGAAGCCAATATATTGCATCGTCATGTGTCTCACACACCTGCAAGAGTACTACCTGAGTTTTCTATATTATGGTTTTACTTAAAGCGTCGTTATATTTGTCAACTGAACGATAGATGGGCGAAAATATCTACAAGCCCAAACGTCATTGTTTTCTACCGGTGTTGAGCGGAAAAACATTAAGGGTTCTGATATGTTGTGTAATAAATATTTAACATAATATATTGAAGCCCAGTAGATCACAATATATAGAACTAAGTTAGAATGGAAATAAAGGAGTATTTTGTAAGAAGCAGTAAGTAATGTATTATATTTGTTCGTAACGATATATAATTGGTGTATTATATAGTTTTCCATCATTTTGCTTACAAAACGAAGGGGAATAGAATGGATCGAGAATATCTGGGTTCCAAAATAACTTACATGCTGCTTACAGGGTCCCTCGACCTAGAAAAGGTTGAAAAGCACTGTCACAGATATATGCTAGACTTTGTAAGTATGTGATGGTCTGTGTAGCAGAGCTGGGCACTTGCGGTTTTTTTTGCGGTACTGCGGTACTGCGGTACTACCGTGTTGGTCGGTACCGCGGAAAGTACCGCGGGAAATTTGAATGCGGTAGCGGTACTGCTGTACTTTCAGCGATCCTTTGCGGTACTGCGTTATGCGGTACCGGTTTGGTAGTGCGGTAGTAGTACCGCAGTACCGCAAAAAAACGGGCAAAAAAACGCAAGTGCCCAGCTCTGCTGTGTAGCACAGCGGGTCCCAAAGTGGGAGTAATTACACCCAAGAGGGTAATTTTGACATTTCCCAAGGTAAAAAAGAATTCCTGAAAATCGTTTTTTTAGTGTTCGTTTTGCGAAAAAAATTGTTTTTTGGAGTTAGACCGTTTAACTGTTTAGGTCGTGGTCGTAATGTTACAAAAGACGAACGGCTACACCACGAGAAGAATTACAGAGACTTTTAGAGACTGACATGGTGTGTTCATAGTTGCGCGTTGGCTAAAAAATGCTAAAAATTTAATTTCTACCGAGAGAACCTAGTTTAATCTAGATTCTGTGTAGGCACTGTATGTCAAATCCACAATACGACATTAAGTGAATTAGTACATATAGTATTTAATACGCAGCCATGCTATCTAAAAAGGAGGCCATTCACTAAGTACGCCCTGAAAAGCAGTGACTCACCTGAACTGAAAGCAGAATTCCTGAAAATGCGGCAAGATATTATTCTGAACTTTGAGTTTGCAGAGAAAAAAAATCGAGACATTTTGGGCAAAAGTGGATGGGGAGTATCCTTTGGTTGCTAAAGAGGCAAAGAAAGTGCTGGTACTTTTTGCGACAAGTTATCGTTGTGAGACAGGCTTTTCAGCAATGATGGTCATAAAGCACAAACTGCGAAATCGGCTGCATATTGAAGGCGATTTACGCTATGCCTTCAGCGAGACTGAACCCAGAATTCAGGCGTTAGTTCAGCAGAAATATTTGCATCTCTTGCACTAGACTAGTAGTTGGTGGTGACGCGTTTTGTTTGCTTCCTATGTAATGTTGTAGCCATTCTTTGACCAATATCATGTGTTTAATTTATGCATAAGGCACTATATATATGGAAATATACGAGGATTATGTTTATAAAATTTGAATAATTATTGTCATGCTTAGTAAAATGAAGTTTCCTGTGCTTTCTGCAAGGGGGGGAAGGTAATTTTCATTTGGCGACTAACAAAACAGGGGTAATCACAAAAAAAGTTTGGGAACCGCTGGTGTAGCAGGTTAATGACCATTTTCTAAACTGTTTCGGAATTCCAACAATTCCACCTGACTTTTAACATATCACTTGACATCACATGACGTCAGACAGAGGTGTTAACAGCTATGGTGACTGAGACTAAGCTCTCACTATGCCTGAATTTCATCGAAGCAACTACTCTGCAGAATAGATTATCATCACCAGAAAATTGGTGAAAGGGGAAGAATCATCGGCATGAAGGAGAGCGGGCTGTCTCCAACTCAAATTGCAAGAGAACTTGGAATTTCTAGGAACACTGTTTATATATGGTTGAAGAGGTGGCAAGAGGAAGGGAATCTACGAGATCAACGCAGAACGGTGAAACCTCGACTGACAATTGCTGCGGTTGATCGGAGGATCTGCGATGTTGCCGAAGCCCATCCCTTTACTAATGCTGTTGCCATAAGGGAACAATTGCAGCTTGATGTTTCGACAATGACAGTTAGGCGGCGGCTACATGAAGCTGGGTTACAATCGGACCCCGACTATCAAGGAGAAGTTAAATCAGCAACATCGAGAAAATAGACTTCGATTTGCTCAGCAACATGTTGATAAAGTACTTGACTTTTGGAGTCGAGTGATATTTACCGACGAAAAGACTTTTTCCTCCACATCCCATGGCCGTCTTCATTGTTGGAGGAGGAATAACACTCAATATACTCAAGAGCACATCTATGAGAAAGTACGTAGTGGTCATGTCACCTGTAACATGTGGAGATGGATTCATCTGTATGGTGTAGGAGAGCTGACCAAAATAGAAGGGAGGTTTACTGCAGACCAGTATATAGAAATTTTCGAAGAGCTTATGCTTCCTTCTGTGAGTACATATGCTCTGCCATTTCCTGAACGAACCATTTTTATGCAAGACAGGTCCCCAATTCACACAGCACGGATCGTCACACGCTGGTTCTCTGAGCAAAGAAATATCGACCTTCTGGATTGGCCAAGTAAGGGTTGTGATATGAATCCCATTTATTGATATGGATAACTGTAATAGTTTTATTTTCTGTAATTCTCTCCTTCGACGTGAGAGACTGCCAAGAGTCACAGCTGCAGTGGTTCAACACTTAAGTTGTAACATGGAACGTATTAATACAAAACATTTATATGCATTTATGATGCTGCCTCAATACAAAACATTCTTCGTTTCTAAATATTTCTCTCAGTGACCCTTTATTACTATATCAGTGATGCTGGTCTAGAAATAGCATTTGCTCTGGATATACCATACCAGAAGTATCCATTCAGCTGCCTTCCATTTGCCAATTGGAAGATATTCTAAGCAGTGACATATAAAACCTACAGATACCCATCAATCTGGTAATTTTATAATGTTACTAAAATTTAATATGCATCAAAACATTGTTTTCTCATTCAT
The DNA here is from genome assembly GCA_023014485.1 of Bathynomus jamesi. Lineage (NCBI taxonomy): Eukaryota > Metazoa > Arthropoda > Malacostraca > Isopoda > Cirolanidae > Bathynomus > Bathynomus jamesi. Next base: position 161,323 of record JAJOZX010002312.1, on the reverse strand, counting down.
AAACCGCCTATATATGCATTTATATATATCAGGTTTTTGCTCTGTCTTTGTTATAACAAAATAACATCTAAATCTACGTTTAATATTAAATATAATAAATAAATAAATAAATGAATCAATAAATAAATACAGGGAGGATGGGTGGTGCAGATCGTGGAATTTGCTCAGGGCGCAATAATGGCTACCAACGGCTCTGTTTTTGTACACTGAAATTTCGTTCAGGATGACAGGCTTGCCAATACCATGAACACTGTCATCTATGTTCTAAAGACATTTGACAATGAATCAACCAACCAATTAGCGCTCACTCACTAAACCCCAGCTTCATTCATAAAATGTTACAACCGTTTGTAGTCCACACAAATGTATGCCAGGTGTCGCTATCTGTTCTCATGAGTGTCAAAAGAATAATGAGCACAACTGTATATGTTCAAAATATCAAAGCAGTCCATATCGAAGATAATACCAGAAGTTTGTGAGGCACTGATCGCTGCTCTCAGTGATTTTGTGAAGGTAAGAACTTTTTGCGTAACATAAAAAATCATATTTTTTTACAGAATTTTATTGAAGTATCAAATATACTCATGAACGTTTACAAATAATACGTAAGAACAGACATTTCCATACATATTAAAAAACAAAGAATCAAATATTTGGTGAACATTAATCCAACGGACGGATGGACAGACAAAGTAGGAAACTATACCCTTTCAAAATTTTGGAAAGCGTCAAAAAGAGGACTTGGTGCTTATAATGTTTGTAAAAAACTGATATCAGGATCATCAATTTGTGGTGAGCAGGTTGCAGGTGAGGGCGTCTGTGAATAATGTGCCTGGTTGGTAAAGAAGAGGTCTCAGGTGAAGGTGTCTGTGAATGATGTGTCTGGGTTGGATATCCCGGAGGAGGATCGTAATGCCCTAGTTCTGCTTGGTAAATGATGTTATTTATATGGTGTTCGAGTGTAGTCCTAGCGTATTCTTTGGGAAGTTTTCTAAGTTTGCAGGCAATATGTTCACCAAAAATTTGATATTCATCCCTTTCTCCACTCCACTGCTGCATTGATTTCATAACCTAGTAGCCTCCTCAGCCATCCAATCGTGTTTCCTCTTTGGGACTTGTTTCCCTATTTCCTTTTTCGTGGGAGACAGTTTTTTTTCACTACTTTCTCACAAGCGTTGAGCACGGATTGAGGTGGTTATGATGATTGTTCTTCTTGTTCCCCGATGTTGTCTTGTTCTTTGCTGTTCCTCACCTCTTCCTCTCTTTGTACTTCATTTTCAGATGAGGTTACATCGCTCTCCAACTGCAATAAAATGACAAACGAATCAATTAAGAAGTGGATAAAATTTAAAAAATAATTTTTCCAGTATTTTTTTAATATTATTTCTAATAACATTCACTATTTCTATTATTATTTTTAATCTTTTCTAATCTTTATAATCTTTTCATAATATTTCTAATAATATTTTGAACATTTATAATAATTTCTTTAATATGAACATAATAAATAATCAATTTTATCGTTTCATATACCAACAACCGAAGAAGAATGGAAAGCTATTGCAAATGGTTACAACCAGTTGTAGAATTTTACGAAATGTGCAGGCTTTATGGATGGGAAGCACATTTCTTTGCAGGCACCAACTTTTAGTGGAAGTGACTTTTTCAATTATAAGGGGTTTTTCAGCATCATCATGTTTGCTGTTGTAGATGCTCATTACAAATTTACTTATGTGACATTGGATGTCAAGGTCAAATTTCTGATGGAGGTGAATTTAAGCAAACCGATTTCAGAAAATCACTGAAAAGATGTACTTTAAATCTACTTCAAAAAAGTGCACTTTCAGGACGAAATAAACCGGTACCGAACGTATTTTAAGGCAATGACGCATTCCCTTTATCGTGTGACATCATGAAACCGTACCCAGGACCTCAAGAGAAGGGTTCCAAGGTTTTTATTTAATTATCGTTCAAGCAGAGCTGGACTAGTGGTAGCAAACACTTTTGGAATTATGTCAGCGGTGTTTAGAGTACTCCAAAAGTCAATGCTTCGCCAACCCGATAAAGCAAAGAAAATTACATTAGCGTGTGTGTATGTGCACAATTTCCTAAGAAACAGTGTAACGTCTCGATCAAATTACACTCCTCCTGGAACGTTTGACTCAGAAGATAAAGACACTGGCAATTGCATCCCAGGTTCATGGAGAAGAGATCATAACGATTTAACTTCTCTGCTTCCACTGGAAAAGGTTGCTCGTAAAAGTGCTTTAGTTGCACAAGAAGTACATAATGAGTTTAAAGATTTTTTTGTAAGCCATGAAGGTACCGTACACTGGCAACACAAATACTGCTAAGTGAACTATTTGGGACATTCATTTTTTCTAATTCAGTGGGAAATATATAAATAAAACAATAAAAATAAAAATAAAACAATTTGTATCATTACGTACCTGGATTCCAGCTTGACAAGTACATTGAGGCTTGTTTTTATTCATTAAAAATGACATGCTTTTGAAAGCGAACCACTTCGATTTATAACATCCTTCTGCTCCATCTCCAGACGTTTTTCCTTCGTCTTTTTCGCCTCTCTCTGAAACTGCGCATTCATGGATTTCATCTTTTCGACGCACAAAAACGAAATAAGTGTGACAACGCTTGGAGATAGGGTACTACCTCTCACTTCCGACTGTGTGAGAAAACTGAACTGAAATGTTGACAACTTTAGTCCACACCACTGTTACGAACATGTTGCCAACCAATGTTCCCAACATTCCTTTGAAGTTAGTAGTATGGCCGCAAAATGGTAGAGTGCATATGCAATGCAATACTGATCAAATGAGTGCCAGTGCCAACCCCCATCCACCATTGTTGCAAGGTGGAAAACCCCCCTCCCCCAGTGCCAACCCCCAGGGTGCCGAAAAAAAAGGTGGGGGTGTCCACCTAACCTCTTTGAGGGAGAAGGTGGGGCGCCCTCACCCCCCAAACGGGTATACCTAACCTAAGAGAGAGAGAGAGAGAGAGCGAGAGAGAGAGAGAGAGAGAGCGGAAGACAGAGCATCCTACACCTGGAAGATCCAAAAGCATAATGGGAGCTCAGGGTAGCATCACTTGGCTTAGAACTCGAAATCCGCCAGTTGGCTTAATCAGCCAGTTGGAGCACACAAACGCACATTCACTCCCCGACTATATACATGCCCATAAATCCCCTATTATTACACACACACACACACACACACACACACACATATATATACATATATATATATATATATATATACAGGGTGAGTCAAAAGTCTCCATACATAGGCAAAATGGTCATGCTAAATAAATGATTATTTATTTTTTATTTTTTGCAGGTGATGTGCTGAGATGCCTTTGTCCCAAGAAGAGCGTATAGAGATCATTCTTCTGGCAGGATCAGGAAGCTGTCGCAAGTTTGCCGAGGATTTTAACAGGAGACACGCCCCCGGCACGCACATCACACACGACACCGGGTCCAAACTCATTGAGAAGTTCAAGAAGACTGGAAATGTTGCAGACCAACCGAGAAGTGGCCGTCCACGAACAGCCACCGATGAAGGCACAGAGACCATGGTGCTGGCAGCGTTCGCAAAGACTCCCCAAAAAAGCACTCGACGGATGTCTGCAGAATGCGGTGTCAGCCAAAGGAGTATCGTCAGCATTATGAAAGAGCACAGATGGCATCCATACAAAATGCAAATGTTGCAGTATCTTAGCGAAGACGACCCGGACAGGCGGCTGGAAATCTGTGAATGGGCAAGAACAAAAGTGGACGAATACATGGAGTTCTCGACTGGCATCCTGTTTTCAGATGAAGCCAACTTTTATGTTCATGGAGAGGTTAATCGTCAAAACGTACGTTATTGGAGTGATGACAACCAGCACTGGATGAGTCCCTCAAAGACGCAAGGCGCTGGAAAAGTGATGGTGTGGTGCGCGATATGGGGCAACACAATTGTTGGCCCTTTTTTCATTGACGCCAATCTGAATGCCGAAATGTATCTAAACATGCTGCAAGACAGTCATGCCGTCCCTGCTGAACGAGGACGGGGGATTTCCAGCGTACTTTCAGCAAGACGGGGTGCCACCCCATTACGGTATCTGCGTGCGCCAGTGGCTGGATCAGCAGTTTCCGGGTCACTGGATTGGCCGACGTGGTCCCGTGGAGTGGCCTCCGAGGTCCCCAGACCTCACCCCACTTGATTTTACTTGTGGGGGGAACTTGAAGGCCATGGTGTACCAGGTGAAAATACAAAACATAGACCACCTAAAGAAACGCATTCGTGATGCGTGTGCACACATAACAGCAGACGTGTTAACGCGCTGGTGTACCAGGTGAAAATACAAAACATAGACCACCTAAAGAAACGCATTCGTGATGCGTGTGCACACATAACAGCAGACGTGTTAACGCGCGTTTGCCATGACTGGGAGGAACGCATCCGTATGTGCATTCAGTGTAATGGTGCCCACATAGAGCATATTTTGTGACATACAAGTGATTGCATAATAAAGTGACCATTTTGCCTATGTATGGAGACTTTTGACTCACCCTGTATAAACAGATGCATGTAAAGCCCCAATATCAAAATATATACGAGCATGCCGAATATCTATCACACAAAAAGAATACACAACCATCACCACAGCATCACTACCAGCACCACAACCACCAATCGTCTAAGTATAGCTTACCATCACCAAGCCAAACACACCTTACTCACGGCTTTTACTTACCAGCTCCTGATAGACCGACAAGGTCTCTAAATACGACCCAATTAATAGACAAAACTATAAAGCATAAACAAATACGTTTATTGGGCCAAAGGGTAACCGACAAGGTCACAAAAAAAGGACGACGCTAATAGTTTTTCTATTAAGCTTCTCATGGTGGAACACCACGAGGCCAGTTTTTTGGTGGACGATCATTTAAACAAAAAATCGAATAAGGTAAACTAAGTTTAATGCCAAAACAAATTTTCACAATAATACACAATTTTATCCTTAAACTATAACGAAAAGCATTAATATGATTTTTAAAACAAAATAGAAATTAAATTAGGGGGTAACTATTTCATTTTCCTCTTTTGGACAATTATTTTTTTCACTACAAATTTATCTTTAATATACAATTTTACCATTAAACTATGTATAACAAAAAACATTAATATGATTTTTAAAACAAAATAGATTCTATTTCGGGATAACTATTTCGTTTCTCGTCTTTCGCCCAATTATTTTGTTTCAATACAAATTTATCTTTAAGATACCAATATATCTAAACCTTATTACAAAAAAATATTAATATAACTTTATACTTTATAATAAAAATAGATTCTATTAAATTAAATTAAGGGGTAACTATTTCATTTTCCTCTTTTGGACAATTATTTTTTTCAATACAAATTTATCTTTAATATACAATTTTACCATTAAACTATGTATAACAAAAAACATTAATATGATTTTTAAAACAAAATAGATTCTATTTCGGGATAACTATTTCGTTTCTCGTCTTTCGCCCAATTATTTTGTTTCAATACAAATTTATCTTTAAGATACCAATATATCTAAACCTTATTACAAAAAAATATTAATATAACTTTATACTTTATAATAAAAATAGATTCTATTTCGGGGTAACTTATTCATTTTTCTATTTTACGCAACTATTTTGTTTCAATACAAATTTATCTTTTAGACAATTATATCCTTTGACGATAACATAAAAACGTTAATATAATTTTTAAAACAAAATAGATTCTATCTGTGGAATGGATAAGTCATATTTGGTAAAGACACGCCTCCAGAATTCGCGCTCGTCCAATTACAACCCAATGGGTGGAGCATGAGAACGAATCCAGGATCTCTGGTTGGCGGAAAGTCTCGCTCTCACACAGGAAACTCGCGAATCGAATATTGGGGGTGGGGCCAATCGGGGTCGCCTATATGAAAGGGAACATTTTCAGCTGGATCCAGAACAGTGATTTTATCAACGTCTAACAACACATCTCTCATCATGGACTATTTCAGTCAGACACATGAGCATTGCTGTTCCCGGCAATTGTTTGAAGACGAGGACCTCTCTGCAGGGACTACGCTCCATCTTTTCGCAGCGGCCGACCGGAACGCCCTACTTTCAACGCAATCCATTGCAGCAATTTTTGACGGCGAGAAAAAGCCAGCGGAAACACCCTTATTTGAAATGTGAGTTATTAAGTGATAAGTTAGTTTGTGATTCATTCTCGGGCTATGCTATATATGTACATCGTATCATTCAGTGCTTAACCCTTGTAAGTGTTACTTAATTTATAAAAAGCCATAATAAACGAAGTGAAAGGATATCTGGCTAGGGGTTCGAGACTGCGACGGGGCTTAGTAGCTCAGCTAATCTTCCTAGACAGTGAATTTTATTATGCGATGAAGGTATCCTTTGAAAGTGAAATTTTATTACGCGCTTGTTTCCCTGTACGTGTTAACTTAAAAATTTATAGTAAGTTCTACAGGTTGGTTTTTAGAATTACTAAAACTTTAAAGGTAGGAAATTGCTGCGGTCCCGGGTTCGCGACCCGGTGTTGACAGATGATGCGTAGCACATCCACTAATCTTCCTTTTGAGCTCAGTTAGGCTAGTTGCTTTGTGTTTATTATCTGATCCGGGTACCCTATCCTGCATTTTCTCTTATTGCAACTTCATGTAACTCTCTCTTCCTATACAACTTGGTTAGGCCAGCTGCTTGCTGTTTATTATTTGATCCGGGCACCCTACTCGTCATTTTACCTTGCTGTAACTCCTTATAACTCTCTCCTCCCATATATACATCGCGGTGTCCTGACATATAAATGCCTGTTTACTGCAGGTTACTGTGCCAGGCTTTCTCTAATTAATGTTCTCTATTATGTATTTAGAGAGTGAATTTTATTTAGCAAATAATTACGTGTTAACATTTATTTGAAATTAGTTTGTGAAATGTTTCATTAAAATAGTATGTATCCTCAATTTTATATATATATATATATTAGGGTGTCCCAAACTCATAGGGGGCCAAATTTCTTTTCGGGATACAAATCCGCTCGTGTTGCGCTCTTTTGATGTTTCCCATTAGAAGTCTTCCTGTAAAATTTCAGAGAGATCGAAGGAAATTTAAAGGTCCCGAACTTTGAACACTTTATTTCTCCTCTTAACTGAAAGGCAAATTAACTGAAATATTTCTCTCAAAAGTTCCATCACAAAGATGATTATACAAAATAAACATGTATTTTAATCTTAACACACAAACAACAATTTCAAAGCATCACATTTATGCATTTTAACTGAACACGTGTTTCATGAGATCCGTTTTTGTTCCCTTCCGGCTCACATTCCGTCGGTGTGAGTGGACAGTTCGAAGGAGGAACTGGAGGTCTTCTTCATCACGGCACAGAGGTTTGCTTGTGTATTTCTCAATGAGGGCGATGCCTCGCTCTGCTGCATCATTGACCACCATCAGTTCTGCAGCTCGGCTCTTTGCCAGACGGTAGTTTTCGTCAGTAGGCCATGTTTCAGGGTCTTTGGTGAGGAACGTGGGCTCAACTTGGAGAAACTGGAAGAGTGTGGTGGATCGACTCGTCACCCACGGACTTAAACAGCCATCCACTTGCAGTCCCTTGCCTTGGACCCGTTTGAGTCCTTTCCCAGGGCGCTTTTTCAGGTTAGCCGTCATGTTACGCTTTTCATTGTCGTCAACTCTGTCATCAAACAGTGCAAGACAGATTAAGTCCTCCGAGATATACCACAGATGACGGAGCACAGCCCGGTAAGCTGTGTTTCCAACGTCCTTGTCAGGGTAACCTACAAGAAGATTGCACAGCCTAACGTCATTTTTGGGAGATTTGATGGCGATGGGAGCCTCGTGCCAGTGACGCACGTATACAAGGCTCACGAAGAGAGCCATACGGCGAACCCCTTGCAGTTCTTGGAGACGAAGTTCGGAGAACTGGGACTGCAGTAATGCTATTTTCAGGCAGTAAATAGCTTTGGCCATCCATCTGGCCTGATGGTAAGCCCCTGGAGGCCGAAGCTTGTAACGTCCTACGTCGTCTCCGAGGTACAAGAGGCTCAGTCGAAGAAGTTCTTCATAATCCTCTCGAGGATGATTACCACTTCTTAGGGCATCGCGGAGATAGTCTATTACCTCAAGTCGCATTTGTGAAAGACAAGCATTGTCATTTATGAAGGCTTTATCCACCTCGTCCTTGTCAAATGCATCCAACTGACAGTGGTTCATTGATGGCCAGGCCTCCTTGAATCTCCTGAAAAGTGAGATTTGAGGACTTGGTGGTGTTCATAGGCACACGACGAAGACATCCTTGAGAATCACTTCGTGAACGTGATGACGGCAAGCAAACCATAAAAGAGATCTTCCCAATGCCGCTTCCAAACGCGCACACGCACCTTGCACTATCCCTGTGTTTGATGCCGTCGTGTCAAACACCATGCCTATGATCTTGTCCTCAATTCCGACTAGGGTGAGCGCTTGATGGACTGCGCTTGCCATTTGCTGTCCTGTGCCGTCTATTATTTTCGGTGCTCCTAATAGCTCTTCCACACCATCCCCAGTCACCACAACAGCAATCCGATCGACTGACTTACCCTCCTGTTCGATGTCAGTGAGTATCTTTGTGTCCCAGCGGATCTGCAGTCGAGGTGGAATCTGCTCGAGGTGGCCAATAACATTGGTCCCTATCATTGTACGGGCCTTTTGTCGGAAGCGGTGAACCGTGCTCTTTGATGGAACACTGTCAGGACCGAGAGCTAGGGATTTTGCAGTCGCAGCAAACGCTGATGTTGCCTGTCGAACAGAAAGGCCCTCGCGATCCCAAGTTGCTGCCAGGTCAAGATCACTCAGACTTTCTTTTAGTCTGTCATGTTTGGGAGCTTTCGAAGGTTTAAGTCCACAAGTGACGGCTTCGTTTCCACTGTCAGCTGACGATGTGCTGGAACTGCTGTCGGTAGCCTCTTCTGTGACTCCTACAGCTAGAGCCTCCTCCGTTTGACGCCGGTGTGCCCGCTCAAGAGCTCTTTCCCTTTCCTGTCTTTTCATTGTGGCTGTATTATATTTTCTATCTTCACCTCCCATGTAACTCGTATGTCGATCTGCCCTTTGGGAAATGAGGAATTCCTTGTCTTCAAGAGGGATATCTCCCCGATCCAGAACGTCTGAGCGGGCGACATCAAAAATATCCTCCATATCAGCCAAGAAGCATATTGTAAGTCATTCCAGTCTTGTTCTTGTTTTTATGCAAATTTCGATACCTCTGAACCAAAGCTTTCAGTTTAGTCGAGGCATGAACGGAGGTTGTTGCCAGATTCGAGTTGGCTCTAGCCCAGATTTCTAATACAGCCGATATTACAGCCTTGACACTGTTGGAATCTGTCTTCTTTTGGTCGCGGTGATGGTAGAAGAAAAGGAGCAACACGTCCATATTACTTGGTAATCGAGATTTAGCCAGCTCTGCTATCGGAGACCTCTCAAGAAGCCACAACTTGATGTTTGATCTTGTCAACACCACAATGATCAATTCCGAAAAACCAAAAAAACGTCATCAAACGTCGGGACCTCTAAATATCATCTGATCGAGTTGAAAATCACACAGCCAATGCTTTAGCCCAAACCACATCCGGGCATGACACGAGTGGTCAGGTCCTGTTAAGAAAAAAAATTGGGACACCTTAATATATATATATATATATATATATATGTATGGAACAAATGGATTTTAATTAAAAAAGATTCAATGTGGATGAATCGTTTAATATTTGCCAGGTGCTCGATACCCTGTGACTGTGCTTAGTCATCCAATATGAACACTACTAGAAAAATGTATGAGCTGTCAAAATAATTTTCTGTCTACAATCGTATCCTTTCTCCTTATATGTCCGATGCGGAACCCGATCGTGTTATAGCTACTTTTCGTGACAGCTTTAGAGAAAAGCAAACAGTCGACGGCGATTTGGAGGTTTTACAGCGCAGTCAACCCAATGACCTGAATACGGAGGTCAAAGTATTGGTTCACATCCGGTCCAACGATTACCAGGTCGTCGGGGAACTAATGTAAGCTTTTTTTCTTTTGGTTAAGAACAAGACAGTGTATTTTCATCAATTTATTAAATGATAGAAATCATGTTTTATAAATTAGTACAATTCAGCTTAAATGAGTTACAGGATTAGCAACCAATAAATAAGGTACAGAGCACAAGACTAACATTATTTGGGATATCTTATATTTTACACAATATAGTTACAATTTTATATATGTATACACAAACGTAAAACTTTACACAATACATCGAGTGCGCACAAATGGGATCCTTTTTTAATCTGCACGCATACCAATTCATCATTCATCTCAGTTTCGCACAAATCGAATAATTTAAAAAAATTATAAATCCCTTTCCATGTGACATGTGCAGGAGAAATGAAAGACAATACATCCCACAAGAATTACTAAAATATCCTTGCAATCGGTTGGGATTCCATTCAGTTTAAGGGAGATGCAACTGTTCGAGAAATTTTACAATAACAGGGTCACTCCAGGGATAAGTCCCCAGTGAATTAAAGTAATACATTCTTTCCCTATTTTTAAAGTATATTGCAAACCAATGAATCCCTTCGCCACCAACAATGTCGGTATTCACAATAATTCTCCCGTATTTTCTCGTAGTTCGTAATTTCAATGTTTCATTCTTCATAAACACACCGATAAACTTGGAGCGTGTGATTCGGTCACTATTCATTACTCTCTGAAGTGTATTCGCATCCATTTTAAAAGTCAGTGACTACGTTTCTGAAGCAGTCAACCTCAATTAGGGCTAGTGACTCGAGGTATACTAGTAAACTAATAGTAGAGTCTATCGAGTTCGCGAATTTCAGTCTGACTGAGATGTTTTAACTCTGTTGTGGACTTAAGTGTGTATTTACACTAACAGATAAGACGGGTGTGATATCAAACGGGTAAAGGTTAAATTGATTGATGAATTGTTTCTACGTTACTTCAATTCCGAGCTCATCACAAGCACCTGCAATATGGGACAGATTATTATAAGCTCTCGCGCAAAGTGGGAACACAGCGTCTCATGAGTAGTCCGTATCCATAGTCCCACCCAGCGCAACGCCGTTGACGTATAGAGTTATATTTTTAAGGCCGAAATTCTCAAATTTAAAGGCGTCATTTTTATATTTTCCATTCGTTGAAGCGTGATCCCGCAATCCAATTAATAACCTTTTAGGTAGAACTCCCTGGGACACGTTTTCTAGCTGCTTCGAGGCCAACCCTGCGGGCAACGTGTATAGTTTGATCTGTACGCTGTATTTTACTGTTGCGTGTATTAAATTTATTTCAATTTCTAATTGTTTAGCAGAGCTTAATTTCACTCAACGAAGACGGAGATATGTTTCCTTAATGTGAATCACAACGGGTTTTGCGCCCTCTTCTTGATCAAGCCCCAGATTTATTCAGATCTCTGGATTCGTGCGGGTGTCCTTTAATCTCATATCCACCCCATTCGTAAGCAGTTTCTCCTGTAATGTGAAGTCTGTATGCAGACGTCCAAAGCACTCATATATCTTCTTTTTAGAATTTTAAATTTATCCTTTATATTACTTTCGTCTGTAGTCTGATAATAGCCCTCGGCAGTTAAAAAGGTATCCTTCGCTTCTTTCCAAAAGTTGAGGGCATTTTCCAGATAGGCTCGTAGGTGATAATAACCCGTTCCTGCTGAAATGTTGCCCTGGTTTAAATACACCTCACACTGACTGAATATGGAGTGTAGAAAGTTGGTTTCAGGGTATGGAGAATAATTATCATCGCAGTACGTTCCATCGATACGTAGGTTAGCGTACATGTGCATGCAGCTTGGATCAAAAAAGTATGGACCTGTGCTGGGTATCACGAATTCTATATGTGCACTCGGTGAAATAATTGAGTTTAATGGGTTACTTGTAATAAAGTCGCCGTGCTCAATAGAAACTTGTGTTGGGGCATATCAAAGAAGGACAGCTCCGATTTACAATACTGTGAACTACACGGATGGATGAAGCGTGCCATGCCGAGTCAAAATTAGTGCCACCTCTTTCGACAAGTAGTAATCAGGTTATGATTCGTGAGAGCAATGTCCTCAGCTTATATCAGTTAAAAAACTGATCAACCATAGGTTTCATTCGCTTAGAACACTTCTTTTTTGATGTCCTTTTACGTTTAATGCCACGTGTTGGTAACGCCTTCTTCCGGACAGCCCTCATCTTCGCGCCACCACGCATTTTTCTCTTTGCATCTTTGATGATTTCGTCCCGTGTACGTTTTAAATGTTTTTTAGAGCTTCCTTAGGTTTAGCTCCATCAATTATGTCTTCTACCGCGTTGAAACCAGATTATAATGCTTTCCTCCTGAGGTATATGGTCCCCCTCTTCAACAATGGGAGAGCCGTGGGTAGTATGGTTGAAAAAATGGATCCAAGCCCACTCCCACGCTGATATCTCACCCCCCACGATATACTGTGAAAGGCTTTCAGGTCATTATAACTGGATGCGACGGAAGTGCAGCTTCACTGTTAAGCTCCCGTTACCGAATGGGAAATTTTTTCCCTCAATCGTTCTTATACCATATGTCCCACAAAAAACTACACCCAACTTTAGATTGTACTAACTCCTCCAAAAATTGAGATATTTTGGATCTGTTTGATTTAATATAGCAAATTATTCTTTGTTAACGTTCAAATTTATTCATGTTTAAACGATTTAGTGTTTAAGCATCTGCTTTCAACTGAAGGGTACAGCAAAATGGGTTGCGCGGAATGATCATTTCTCCCAGCCAGATAGCTCCTCTTGCTTTAACCAATGTGCTACTTTTTACGTCGAAGGATATTGCAAATACTTTTTTTAAATAATTCGAACTTTTGTATCTAAGATACGAGTCATACATATAAATGAAGAATCTGAATTACTAAATTTATAAATAACTTTGAAACCCTTATCATGCAGTTTACACGAAGGCAGCGCGTTCTCATGGTCACAACTTATCTGCAAACTAAAAGCTTAAAACAAGTTCAGAATACCTTCGAACTGCAATTTCCCGATAGAGCTTCTCCAACTAAACATACAATTTTGAAGAATGTTCGGAAATACAAAGAAGAAGGAACGGTCCTCAATTTGAACAAAGGACGTTCAGGCCATCCGAAGACGGCAAGAACAGACGAGAACATTCAGCATGCTCGGCATTTATTAGAGAGACATCCAAAAGTGTCCACCAGGCGAAATGGTACAGAACTCTCACGCATGTCATTTCATCGAATAGTTCGTGAGGATTTGAATTTGTACCCATACAGAATGGAAATTCGACATCAACTCATTGAAGGAGATCTACCTCGCCGCCTAAGATTTGCCCAGTGGTTTCTTGAAAAAACAGAAAGATTCACGGAACAATTAGTGGTTGGAGATGAGGCGGCCTTTTTTATGAATGGTCTAGTGAACAGACAAATCTGCCGTCAGTATGCACCAAAAAATCATCCACCTGACAATCATATCTACGAAAAGAATAACTCTAGACAAAAACTGTCTCTCAGGGTAGGACTGTGCGGTAATGGAGCGGTAATTGGCCCGGTCTTTTACGATGGTAATCTAAATGGTGAAGCTTACCTAGAAATGATAGACCGAGAAATCCTTCCACAAATACGTATTACTTATGGAAACCGATTTAATCGTATTTGGTGGGTGCAAGACGGAGCTCCTGCTCACAGGAGAGTTATTGTGAAGGAACGCTTGCAGGAAGTCTTCCACCAAAGAGTAATTGCTACAGGCCATGACATTGAATGGCCTCCCAGAAGCCCTGACTTGACCCCGTGTGATTACTTTTTATGGGGTCATTTGAAAAATGGAGTATTTGCATCACAACCTATCAATTTAGATGATTTGAGGACTCGCATCACAGCTGAAATCAACTTGTTAAAAGACAATCCAGATCTTATCAAAAGAGTGATGGGGAAGATGAGAGCTCGACTCCAGATTTGTATCGATAGGAATGGCGGTCATGGTGAAAGAAAACGAAACTAAGCATAACTTTTGCAATAAGGAATAAAGAAAAATCTGCTTTGTATCTTATTAAAATTATGTTAAAGTATCTATTATTATGTATTTGTCTTTTCATTACATCGATAGCACACACATTATTTTTTCATTGACCAATTTTGCGCAATCCATTTTGTTGTACTCTTCAGTTAAAAGCAGATGCTTAAACACTAAATCGTTTAAACATGAATAAATTTGAACGTTAACAAAGAATAATTTGCTAGATTAAATCAAACAAACAGATCCAAAATATCTCAATTTTTGGAGGAGTTAGTACAATCTAAAGTTGGGTGTACTTTTTTGTGGGACATTTGGTATATATTGAGATATTAATTAATATATTAGTCGTAATATTCACATAATGGGGATTGTCATATGTAATGCTGAAGCTCTTACCTCTATGGATGGGAATGTGTGAAATGTGCAGCAGACGCGGCTGGGTATCCCCAACAAATTGATGCTCCACGATATTCCTGTAAATACAGCACATGTCTGGGGATGGATAGCCATCACCCAATTTCTCCAATTTCAACTGATACATTAAGCTGGACAAGTCATGTTGTGCCTCGTAAAAGGTATCTCTTTGGAACTCCGCTCCATATCAGCCTCGGTTATAATTTGGAACAATACTTTGTCTTTAATGTTTCTATTATCCTGTGATTTTAGGGTCAGAGCATTTGCAGAGGTTTCTTTGCTTACCATCTCGTATACTAAATCAGCAGTAAGATTTGAGCTTTTTAAACTTCCGTTTAAATCTCTCACAACATCCTCGGCCGCGCCATAACGACCCGACCTAGTGTTATTACTGTAGTGTAATACAAAGCCTTCCTACTCCGGGCGGTACGCATGGTTTCATCACTAATTACCCCTTCCTTTTCACATTCATCACGATCTCTAAGAACCGTTAGAACGGGTTCTTTATAATCAACTTAAGAAGCTGGTGGATAGCTGAATTTTGCATAACCGCACCTCATATGAATCACTTTCCAATTCAATGGGCCCATAGAGTTCTGTTACAAAGTTGGCTAGTGTGTTGTTAGGATGTACAGACAAGGAAGCAGAGGACGGGAGTGTGACATGGAAGTGGTTAGGCGCCATGTTGCGTACTTTTTAAGCTTCATTATTGCATCAACTTTTATATAGGTGTTGAAGCTTTCTGGGTACCCTAGCCATTTCACCAGGTACATTTTTCTCTTTCCTAAACCTCTGCTGCCTAAAATTTTTTCATTTTGAAACACATTTTTTGCCTAAATTAAACTAAATTTTCTGCATCTCCTCGCGGTAGAAGCCTCCTGCGATTTCTTCCCCATTCAAATTTTCAACGTAATACATCATTATCTCGCCTTTAGGTTTCATAGCACTAACTTTAAAAATCTCACGTGTCCATCCTTGCTGAAATACCTTAGCGAATTTATTTCGCGAACGCGATAGCCTTATATAATCATTGATTTTGAAAAGTTTAGTGTGGCGGTGCTCTACGAATATCTCTTCTCACCTCACACTCTGTGTGCGTACCTCTTTCTAAAACCTCGTTAGGTGTTGTCCCAATCGCGCGATGGTGTGAACGGTTGTATGACGAGGCCAATGATTCCAGAATGTTTATATATCTGTATGTGTTTTTATGTGTAAATTAGCTATGCATGCGCTCCTTTATGATACGTTGAACTCTTTCAGCTAAAGAGGCCTTATGTATAGAATTGCTAGTGTAGTAACTGATATTAAACTCTGCCAACGTGTTCTGAAAAGTTCGGCTTATAAATTCTTCCCCATATCCGTACAAAAATAGCCTGGAACCCTGTTTTCTTTTAACATCAGCGTTTTGGTAGCTTTAGCTACTGTTTCAGGTGATTTATTTTTCAGAGGAATTAGCCACGGATATCTAGAGAATACATGTATTATGAATAGGATGTAGCGATAGCCATCATTATATACTGAATATCTTTGCATGTCTGTTAAATCTGCTTACCAAATGGAATCAATCGAAGCCGGTGTGGTCCTGGCTGTTTTATACCTTTTTCTTACCGGCTTATGAAGTGTATAAGAATCCTGCCCCTGCAAAAACCTCTCAACATCTTTTTTCCCTACGCCATCATTGTAAAAACCTCTGTACAGTCTATCAACACCGACATAGGAGGCTGAGCTAGAAATGTCACAATAGCGTTTTCTTTATGTGTTAGCCATTTGCGTATTTTAGAGACACGTGGATATGGTTGCCCGTTGTTCTTTGGTCTCTTCTTTTTCCTCTTTAGATATGCCACCGTAGGGGATGATGGCGTACTCATTTGTGGCAATGTCGACGATATTCGATCCCTGAAACCTTGTTCCTTCAACACTGACCTCGCCTGTATTGGTCCACTGTATGATGGGGTCCTCACTCAATAGATTATAAAGACTTAAGCCTTTATTCCTCAATGTATGGGGGAGACTGCTTTTTAATACATGCTCGATGTGTTGCGTTCCGTATTCTTTGGTTGCACTGGTCTACAGCCAAAATGCTTCGGAAATAAAAGTAGTCAATCTTTACTAATTTTGGGTCACTGAATACGAAAATGATGCCTAAAATTGCCAATTGGCTCTATTTATAAAGATATCAGGCAACCCTGCACCCTACTAACTGGACTGCATCTGTCGCGTAATATGTAGACGCCTGTGACACATCGACGCATTGACTCTACTGCGCATGCGCGTAGTTATATTTTTTATTTTAACAAATTAATTTAAATATATACATATATATACAATAAAATGTAATTTTAAATTTATATATTCATTATGTATTTGTAAATTATTTATTAAAAAATAGATTGGATCATTTTAACATATTGCTTCCCATAATGTTTTTGATATTATGTTTTTGATATTTGATATTATGCGCATGCGCAGTAGAGTCAAGGCGTCGATGTGTCACAGGCGTCTACATATTACGCCAGAGCATCAGTTCATTCGCGGAAGTCGTACAGTAAACTCTTTTTAGTGTTTGCTTTTGAAACTGAATTTTTTTCAGCCTAATTTGAACAAAGATGCCTCGTAATTGCGTGAACAGTGTAGATGACTTCTGTTATGTTTGTGGAGAATTGACTTTTGCGTCACAAAAGCGTGCTATAACCGCCGTGATTAGGAAAGCCTATCATCTTTATTTTGGCTGTAAGATTGGAGATCAGGACAAAAGCTGGGCCTCACACATATGCTGCAATACTTGTGCAACAAACCTTCGACAGTGGTTGAATCGGAAAAGGAAATCTATGCCTTTTGCAGTGCCAATGGTGTGGAGGGAACCAACAGATCATGTCAGCAATTGTTACTTCTGCATGGTGCCTCCAGTCAAGAAAGGTATTTGCAAGATGAAAAAGTGGATTTTACAATATCCGAATATACCCTATGCTATACGCACGGTACTTCACGGCGAAGGACTACCCGTTCCTGAGCCCCCACACTCATTCTCCCTGGAGTCAGAGGACGAGGAGCATGAAGGAACATGCAAAACTTGTGAGCCTTCAATTTCACAAGACCCTGAATTTGTTTATAACTTGACATCTTCCAAACCGTAAATGATAACTCAGAATGAATTAAACGACCTTATCAGAGATTTAGAACTGCCAAAGAGTAAGGCAGAGGTGTTGGGCTCCAGATTGCAGCAATGGAATCTCCTCACTGAAAATGTTAGTGTGTGTAAGTTTCGTGACCGTCAAAAAGATTTTGTCCCATTCTTCATCATGGAAGGTGACCTTGTAGCTTGCAACGACATCGATGGTCTGATGGCAGCTCTCAACATTATTCACAATCCTGATGAGTGGAGACTGTTCATTGATTCATCGAAGTTGAGTCTAAAAGCTGTTTTGTTGCATGTTGGCAACGTATTGCCATCAATTCCAGTTGGTCATGCAGTCCACATGAAGGAAACATATGACAACATGAGACTGCAACTTTTTGAACTGCATAAACTATGACAAACATCAGTGGCAGGTTTGTGGTGACTTGAAAGTTGTTGCTATCGTGCTTGGACTGCAGCCGGGCTACACTAAGTATTGCTGTTTTCTGTGTGAATGGGGTAGTCGGGCTAGGACTTTTCATTCCATCAAGAAGGATTGGCCAATCACATTAACTTATAATATCTTCGTAACATGATACAGTTTTGCCAGCATTGTCTCTAGCTCTGCGAGGCTAGGCTAACTCTGCGAGGCTGGCCTAACATGACACTGTAAGCCGGCATTATCGTTATTATCTCTTTATATGGTCGAATTCGACAGGACTGACGTACGTAACTTATTTTATGGACTGAGGTACGTAACTTGGACTGTTGTACGTAACTTATACTCAATTGTGTTCTTGACGGATATGAGTCATAGAGCAAAAATTGCCTCGAGAGAGAGAGAACTCTATCTGGAGAGCATCCGGTTGACTTTTTATTATCAGGAGTCTCTGTAAGCGTCGCTTAGATGCATATCCGGTGCATTTTGTCCCTCTCCCGCGTGTGCACAGGGTAATACTAAGCCTGTGCACACTGTATTGCAGCAAGAATGTGTCTAAGTAGCAAGGACGCAAGAAATCGAAAAAATAGCGAGCACTGACACCCGTTCATAGCGAGAACTATTTTATGATCCCCAGAGGTATGACCCATCATTGATGGGTAGACGAGGACTAAAAATTAATAAATAATATAATATATATAAATAAAAATTAAATAAATAATAAATCACATGTTAGTAAAATAACAAATATAATAACACTGACCTAACGGAGATGAAGAGATTCGAATGACCAATTATTGTAGACAATCCTGATTCGCTTACCTGTTCATTGATTCATCGAAGTTGAGTCTAAACGCTGTTTTGTTGCATGTTGGCAACGTATTGCCATCAATTCCAGTTGGTCATGCAGTCCACATGAAGGAAACATATGACAACATGAAGCAACTTTTGAACTGCATAAACTATGACAAACATAAGTGGCAGGTTTGTGGTGACTTGAAAGTTGTTGCTATCGTGCTTGGACAACCTTGACCCTGGAACCCTGTATAGCAACGGTGTTGAACACGGACTGCGGCGCGTAGTTGAACGTATTGTGGAGTTTGCTCTTCAGAACCGCGAGGAACGTGAAGTCAGGACGAGGTTGTCCTTTGGGTTCGGGTCAGATGACTGGGATGTAGATGATTTTTGGGTAGTAATACCATTCAGACGCTTGGCCGATGTAGATATAGAATATATCTTGGGGCGTAAAATGCAGGCCTCTCAAAGTAGTACAGCCTTAAATATGGACAACTTCACGGTAGATACTGACAGATTATTCCGGTTTGCGGGTCATAGTGCCACACCTTATACTCTTAACTTCAATTCTCAGGCTATTTACAGACGGCATATAAAAGCAGATCGTGGTTGCGCTTTATAGCAATAGTCTTGCCCCGTATGTTTACTGTGCTAAATACACGGGCCCAAAAATTTGGTTGCCTACGGTTGTGCAGCGTGCTCTTTAACTGGCTTCAGATTGCAAGCTTGAGTTTGATTGTAATATGGGTCCTGAAGAGCTGAGAAGAGTAGAGCAGGAAATGAATGTTCGCATACTATGTATATTTTTAAAAGCTGTGTGAGAGATCGCGCGAGAACTCTACTCATTTTAGGATTGTCAGGGTTGACGTATCTCCCCATCGGCAATATAAGGGACCTTTATGAGAGTCATGATAAAAGTCGAAAATATGGAAGGCATCATGATTTGTGTAAGGGATGTCTCGAGAAGTGTAAAAGCTCCAAATGTGAAAGTCGTGTTGTTGAAGCTGAGAAGAGGGAATGTAATGTGTGCAGACGTACATTTTTCAATAATAAATGCTTTGAGTTCCATAAGTCAATTGACATTTGCAGAAAAATGAGAATCTGTGAATGTAGCATGTTTCATATTGTTACCGTGCCGGGTGACTAAGGCTGTCATACAATATTTCTGACCAAATTATACCAAAAACCCGGCAACAGTATCTCGGGATGGGTTACCTTAATAACAGAAGACAACAGGTGCAAAACTAAGGAACAATAAACAGGCTGCTTTCAAAATAAACCTTATAATTATAATTAGTGAAATATATACACGTATTTACAACAATTCATAGATTCAATGAGAGCATAATAGTAAACAAACACTGGCTAAATAAATGTTTTCTTTTCCTTTTTAACGCACGCCAGACACCTCCCAGCAGGTCTGCCAAGGTCTAGACCAAATAGTCTTTATCCGGCTAAACACCTAGCACTACGAACTCCTGTGCCGTCGGCCAGTCCTTCGCTGCAGAACGTGCCTAAGAACGTGCACCAGGTAATCCGTTGCAGCGGGAAAATGGCCTGAGGATGACAAACGACCGATCCGTAATGTCGAACGCTGGGTGTGGGGTAGGCCTCCACACACTTGACCATATATATATGGTCAACGAAACCAGACCCTGACCTTTGACTCAACCAGAAGGAGAGCACCGATACCCACAACTTGGGCCGAGACGCCTCACTCCTCCGCTCTGGTGGTAACCTTGGCAATCAACCCTAACAAAGGAAACATTTAACTTAAACTTATATCTAACCAAATAAAACCACCACTTTCTATAAATAAACCGATATTATATACCAATATTTTCAATATTACCACAAATAAATAACACCACTTATTATAACAGCACTATTTACCTTAAATTATGCTCCACTTTCCTTAAAGATTTACAGAAATCCAAAAACTCTCAATTCTCTGACCATAAATGCTTTCTATGCCAGCAGACCAAACAATACCAAGATTCCACCAGAGCAGAGTAAAGCTCTGCACGAAACTTCTAGAAGGTTTTTACCAACCACCTACACATTGACCCCAATAATTAATTTTTACCCATTACGCAATACATGAAAACAAAAATACGTTAAAATATTTAACACTTGCGTTTCAACTTACTATACATATCACAGAGCAACTATATCAAAATTTCCATAAAGAGTTACTGTACATAGTTAATAAAACCCCACAAAAAATACAGAATACAAAAATTAAAAAATAATATTTACAAAACATGGAAAAATTATCAACACTGTTACATTTCTCCCCTCTCAAGATTGGAAACCAATCTTAAGAAGAAAACTAATAAAAACTTTAAAAATATTTCCACAAAATTTAAAAACTATTTAACTGTATCTTTTCAAATCCTACGCTGACTTATTGCCGTCCTTTACATTTTAGATTTTGTTTTTAGTTTTACTTGTATTCTAATACACGCTCTGGACCCATGGTAAATCTTGCAATAATAATTTTGATCTTGTAACCCGTTTAAAATCAGGATTCAGATCCTCATCTCTTCCCTCTTGTTTATTCGTATCTGATAAACCTTTATAAAAATAGTAAAATTTCCACTCTCCTCCCCAGACGTTATACCTAATCTCATGGCTACCTCACTAATATCGACTTCGGTATTTTGTTCTCTTACCTCTTTCCTCTCTATATGTCCATCCTCAGATTCACTCAAAATTAGTTCCGAGGAGCATAACGTGTACGCTTCTTTCACTTGAGGTAAACTATTCGCATGTTCTATTTTACTACTACACAAGTCTAAAGCCTCACTCCATCTCTCCTCGTCTATTATGCTTCTTTCTTCGTCCTCTCCAAAATCGCTGAAATCCTCCTGGAACGTCTCGAACCAATCCCCCATCTCGAAATCAAATGGAAGTACTGTACTTCCTCCTTCAACCTGAACTGCCACCTCTCTTGTACTGGATTCTGTCTGAATTGACTTATGAGCCACCTTTACCTGGTTAACCTTACAAACAGCCAACTTTTTGCACGTACTCCACTGAATTCGACGAGGTGGATTCTGTCTTACTCTGGTGGAAATTAACTGCCTCTCACCTGCAGACTCCTCGGATTCTGCAAGTTCACCATCATACCTGTACCCAAATTTAATACCGGAATCCATTTTCGATCCATGAACATAAGGATGCCTTTTCCCTTCAAAACATCCCCGCTCAGGCTCTAACCTCTCATACACACCTTTCTGTCGCTCCCAGTATTCACGAAGATACAAAGGCGGATCCACCCACAACTTTAAATGAGAAAAGTGGACATTCATTCGTCTTCCTTGACCCTCAATTACATAAGCCATACCCCTTGACAACACTTCCACCACTGTGAATGGACCTTCATACCTGCCTTCCATCTTTCTTTCCAATGATCTGTCAACTGTTACAATCTTTTTCTTTACTTTCACACCCTTCCCATACGGTACCCAATTAGGATGGCCTTCCCGCCACTGCATTTGTTCCTCTTGTGTAACTGGTAACATTTTCCCTCTCTCATGAATTTCGCACAGTATTTTCTCAGCCGGAGTCATTCCAATTTCCGCATGGAGCGTGTTATTGTAGACTAAGATTGCTCTAGGCAGCCAAACATCCCAGTCATACCCCTTTTCACACAAATTCCTCAAGAATTCCGCTAACGTTCTATTCACTCTCTCTATTGCACCATTCGCAGCAGGTTTATATGGACTACTATACACATGCCCAATTCCAAATTTTTCTAGCATAGTAGTAAAACACTCGCTCCTAAATTCTTTTCCATTATCGGAAAGAATCTTTGAAGGAATACGTACAAAACTGGGTAAGACATGCTCTTCAAAAGCTTTAGTTACACATTTGGCAGTCTTATCTCTCAATGGTTTTATTACTGCCCATTTACTACAATGGTCAACTGCAACTAAGCATGCAACATAACCTCTCGGTGTCTTAGGCAAGGCTAACAAATCTACAGCTACAAGTTCAAAGGGTACTTTACCTCTATCTTCCATATTGGGGGATATACCACTTGGTGACCAATCTTCATCTTCTGGCATCTTTCACACGTTCTACACACGTCATTGACTATCATATATAGTTTAGGGTGCCATACATACTTTGAAACTACATGCAATAACTTATCTCTTCCAATGTGGGCTAACTGGTTATGAAACATAACAACTACGTGAACTAACTGCCTAAAGCCTATTACTACAGCAAACTCACTCTCACTGATTTTTCTAAACAAAACTTTATTATTCACTACCAAGTCTTTAAAATATCGTCTAAACTCTACCAACATACGGTCTTCCACCATTGTGCTACCCTTTGCAACCTTTTCTCTCAATCTACTAATTACATTAGATCTATTTTGTAACTTCAGAACCACATCCCTGGCTAACATGTTTTCAACTAAACTGAACGTCACACTGTCACTATAACTCAAATCTACATCACCATCCCCTATCTCCACATCTGATCGAATATCCTCAGTTTCCGATTCAACATTTCTACCATCTAATCCAACCGTGACATTAAAAATATCCACTGCTTGCCCTACAGTCCCATAGACTAATAACCCTTCACCAAAATCTAACTCTACACTAGCCTTAACCAAATAATTCATTCCTAACAGAAAACAACCAGGAATACAGTTATCCGGTACCACAACCAATGGTGTTGTCACTACCTGCTTGTCAGACATAATATCTAACGTTATACCTATTCGCGAATGCACACATTCTGATCCAATTCCTTTCAGTTTCACATCTATACCCAACTGTCTCATTCGAAACTCCTGAACTTTCGCCTCCTCAAACACAGATTCTCGTACCAAACTAACAGCTGAACCAGTATCCAAAAATGCACAGTAAGTGTAACCGTCAATACGAATATTTGTCCAAGCGACAAAAGCCCCATCGTGACCGCAACAATACCTATTATTAGATTCGCTCTCTTTCATAAACAAATTCATTTGCACCTCCTCGTTGTTACTTTCTAACGGTACTCCATTTTCTCTGATCTGTCCTTCCAATTTGCAATCATCCCATTCCACTCCTTCAATAACATTTTCACAGTCAAACGTTCCGTCATTCAAAACTGGATTAAAATGCACACCTGCCAAACACTGCAAATGCACACTCACTAAATCTGATCTCTCTTTCACATCGGGACCCACATACGCAACTGTACAACATGTACCATGATGTACCGAAAATTCAACCCCAAACAAATCACTAGCAACCAACAACATTTCTAGCACAGGCAGTGTTCCACATATTCGAAGGGACCGAAGATGCTTCACCTTGCCACGTCTACTGAACCCATATTTCTTATAATTCCTACTTAATGTGTCTGCCAACAACTCTCTTAAACCCTGCACACTATCAGGGACACTAGGTATTCTCCTTTCATCCAACACTATTTTTAAACTTTCATACAAAGAGTTGCCTCCTCCCTGAACACGCTTAATCATCCTCAACCCTTCTGGCAGCCCTTCCAAATCCCCATTTATTATACATTCATTCTCGATGACTCCTTGACAACATCTAGACAACGCATCTGCCACAATGTTTTCACGACCTGCCTTATATCTAATCTCAAAATCATATTCACTTATATCCTCTAACGTTCTTGCCAAACGACTATCAATCATCTTCATGCTATGCAGGTAGACCAAAGGACGATGGTCTGTATAGAGGATAAAATTACGACCTAATAAAAATGGCCTAAATGCCTTTATACCCCACCTTAATGCAGTTAACTCACGTTCTATGGTCGAATACCGTTTTTCGGCAGGGAAAATGCATGTGAATCGTAAGCTATTATCCTGTCCACCCCATCTTGCTTTTGACACAGACTAGCACCCATTCCCACACCACTTGCATCGACATATAATTCCATTCGTTCCGCACCTTCAGAAAAATCGGGGAAAGCTAACGATACAGCATCTCTCATACGTACCTTTAACTCCTCAAATGCACTTAATCGTTCCTCCGTCCATTCAATCACTTCTTTCCCCTTTCTACCAGTAATTTCACACAACGGTGCTGAGATACCAGAGCAATTTTGAATGAATTTTCTTTGAAAATTAATCAATCCCAAAAACCGACGCAAGTCACTCACCGTTTTTGGTCGTTCAAAATTAGTGACTTTATCCACATACTCAGGCAATTTAGATAAACCGTTCCGTCCTACCATGTGACCCAAAAATTTAATCTTCCTTCACCCATTGGCATTTACTTGGTTTGACCTTCATTCCCGCTTCTTCCAAGCGCGTTAATACTTTGTCCAACAACTCAATATGCTCACTCAAGGACTCGGACATAACCAAAATATCATCAATATACACTACCACCCGCGACCACGGCAAACCATTCAAAACTCTCTGCATTTCTCTTTGAAACCCACTTGGTGCCGTTTTTAGACCAAAACTCAAACTTTTAAATCTATATTGACCACTTACAGTTGAAAACGCAGTGAAATCGCGACTTTCCTCTTCTACAGGCATCTGGTAATAACCGCGAAGCAAATCCATGGAAGTGAAATACTTCATACCATGCAACCCAAACACCGCTTCACTCAAATTAGGCATAGGAAATCTATCTGCTTTAGTAACCACGTTCAGTTTTCTATAATCTACACATAATCGTATAGACCCATCCTTTTTACGAACTGGCACGATAGGAGAACTCCATTCAGAAGCACAGGGCTCCACAATGTCACGCATACATAACTCTCTAACCTGCTTTTCAACCTCCTCATTCATTTCTCTATTAAATCTACGTGGTCGCTGGTATATCGGAGTGTAATCATTCAATACAATCTTATATGGAGTCATACGTGCGCGCCCAATATCCGAGTCACTTTTACTAAAAACATTCCTGTGTTTCCATAACACACCCCAAACGACCTGTCGCTCTTGCTCATTAATTACATCAGACAAAGACACTTTACTCTGAAGGGATTCTTCATCCATTCCTTACAATCATTCATTCCACCTGCTTCATGTACTAACGTGTTCACCGCGTAAGTAAATTCTTTATCGAGCTCTTCCAACTTTGCATTATCAACCATTGAATACGCAGTCGTAATCCTTGCATTTTCTTTTAATCCTAATTTACCAGGTATCAACTTTCTCACTAAAATAAAACTCTCTTCACTTTCCCAGTTAATCAAGCCAGGCCAAACTCTCAATAACTTATCAAACTTCGGATTCACAGAGTCACCATCGACAAATAACACATCATCGTCGTCCCTTTCACATTCCGCACAACATTCCCGTGGTTTAAAACTATTATAAGGCCTCCTAACTTTAACTCTAATCCATTTATCCTCTTCCAGTATCACGTTCTCAGCCATACAAATTGGAACATAAGAGACCATTCTCAAACATTTATTCACATTCACACCCACATACAGCTCCTCTTGCTCATCATTTTCATTAGCCCTTTTAAAGCATCTTCTACCCACATTAAGTTTAATTTTATTTTTAACCAGGAAATCAATCCCAAGAATTACTGGTTGACCAGAATTGTTAACTACCAAAAATTCACTCTCTCCATAATTCACACCATGTATCATCACATTCACTCGAACCTTCTTTGTCACTAATATACCCTCACTTTCCACCCCAACTCCATGCAGCCTTATCTTGCATTCTTCCATACACAACTCAGGTAAACTCGTGGCAAGGTTAGTATCCATCACACCCATTTGTGCTCCCGAATCAATCATTGCCACCACCCCAACTCCATTCAAATGAACTACCAATTCCATCAAGTCTTGTGCCTCAAGCTCTTGATTATTGCTTTTAGTCATCCCCATAGCAAACACCACCGTACTGTCAACTTTACTTTCTACTTTACACTTCCGACGTACTACCTGCGGCAAAGATATTTGCTCCCTTACCTGCCCCCTTTCACCCATCTGCTCACTTGAAACAAATTCAGCAGCCTCGGGATTCAAATTTAAAATCTTATTGCCTGCATCCTCACTTTCCAGCGCCTCTATCAACAGCCCCGACTCGTAATTACCAGAGCCGGGGCTAATTAGTTTCCCTTATTACCGTCGATCGACTTTTTCCCTTTCACATTCTCACGTGCATTCTCGAGCATAGGACATCTAGATATGACATGCCCTTCCTCCTCACACAAATAACATTTAGGTTTCTTTCCCTGGCCTTGTGGTCTTTTCCCATAAAAATCACCCCTAACATTACAGTCACTCACCATGTGCTGGTCACTCCCACACGCGAAACACCAACCATTCAGCCTCCAACAATTTTTCTTCACATGCCCAGATCTACGACAAAATGACACACTACCACCCTCTTCTCACCTTGTGCGCCTGTTCCTGACACGTCATTCATCCAAGGCCTATTTTGTCCATGCATCCATTGTTACCTTGCTCATGCATCCATGGTTTACCCTGCCTAACCGCACCAGCATACGGCATTCGAGAATCCTCATTCATGTTCATAGCACTCTCAGGAAAGGCAGTCCAGACCGGAATAGCATCATCCTTACGTACCACCTTCTCTTCTTCCTCAAGCTCGTCTTCATCTAGAGCCCACCTTACCATATCCTTCCATTTGACGTTGGCACTCTCTCTCTCAGTTCCAAGCCTAATTTTAATTCTTCGTGCTACCTTAGAAGGAACAGACTTCAAAAACTGACCTTTCAAGTCTCCACGTCGCGTTTACCTTCAGGAACTGCTGCCTCGTAAGTTGTTTGCAATCTTAGGGCAAAATCACTGTAGCGTTCTCCTTTCTTGATTTCCATACGCCAAAACTCTCTCTGTAACTCAGTCTGCTCGTTATCTTTTCTTCCTTACACCAGTTCTTAAGGCGGGCTATGATGGTCGTATAAGAGACTTTCGGGCGATACACACTGTAATAGGTTTTTAAAATTGGTCCCTCTAGAAAATTCCTAAGCTCTACTATCCACCTGTTTTTATCCTTACCAAGTTGTTCACCCGCGTACCGTTCGAAATCTTCCATAAATGCATCAAATATCTGAATACGTTCAACACCAAATTTTAACGGTTTAACTGCCTTAACACTCCTACCTCTTTATCATACCTAAGAATCTCAAGAAGCTCACCAGCTATTACTATTAAAATTCTATTAGTCGCCTCCTGGTGAGAAATTCCAGACTTTTCTAACTCCAATAACCTCTTCAACCAAAACCTACCACCTTGACCCTGTTGGGACTCTTCAACCTCAGTATCTGTACTACCATCCGTCGTGTACTTACGAGTCTTTGCCGTAGACCCATGCGATACTTTTTTCTTTTGCCTCGTTCGTCGTTCATCAGGCTCCGTGTCACTCTTCATACGTATCCTCTCTGACCTGGTACTGCACTTTTTTCCCCGACGTACCTTTTGGCATAGCTCCCTTTTGCTTATACTTCAATGCTTCTGTAACAGACTCCAAGGTAAACACCACACTATCTATATTAACCGATTCATGACTTAGAGCCTCCTGAAATTTCATTAAATACGTCATTGCCGCACTATCACTCGATTTTTCTCCTTGAAACACTGCCTCTAACGCGCAGGCCTGTTTACTTTCATCACAGACATAGTTACGAAAATCAGAAAAGGACAATAGAATCAAAGACCTGAACCCTGTAAAAGACCCCCCCTAAAATATATAGGCCAAAAGCGTGTAAAAATAACCTTAACAAGAAAAAAATAAATAAAATACAAACCCAATGTACGAGTATATACGCAATATATATCCCTAAAACAAAAAAAACGTAAACAAAATGATTAAATATACACAATTTCACGCAAAAACAATGAACTTACAGAAAAAAAATACAAAACAAGCAAATATAAAAACAGATATAAAAAAAACATAAAACGTTGGGCGCCAAATATGTTACCGTGCCGGGTGACTAAGGCTGTCATACAATATTTCTGACCAAATTATACCAAAAACCCGGCAACAGTATCTCGGGATGGGTTACCTTAATAACAGAAGACAACAGGTGCAAAACTAAGGAACAATAAACAGGCTGCTTTCAAAATAAACCTTATAATTATAATTAGTGAAATATATACACGTATTTACAACAATTCATAAATTCAATGAGAGCATAATAGTACAAAAACACTGGCTAAATAAATGTTTTCTTTTCCTTTTTAACGCACGCCAGACACTCCCAGCAGGTCTGCCAAGGTCTAGACCAAATAGTCTTTATCCGGCTAAACACCTCGCACTACGAACTCCTGTGCCGTCGGCCAGTCCTTCGCTGCAGAACGTGCCTAAGAACGTGCACCAGGTAATCCGTTGCAGCGGGAAAATGGCCTGAGGATGACAAACGACCGATCCGTAATGTCGAACGCTGGGTGTGGGGTAGGCCTCCACACACTTGACCATATATATATGGTCAACGAAACCAGACCCTGACCTTTGACTCAACCAGAAGGAGAGCACCGATACCCACAACTTGGGCCGAGACGCCTCACTCCTCCGCTCTGGTGGTAACCTTGGCAATCAACCCTAACAAAGGAAACATTTAACTTAAACTTATATCTAACCAAATAAAACCACCACTTTCCATAAATAAACCGATATTATATACCAATATTTTCAATATTACCACAAATAAATAACACCACTTATTATAACAGCACTATTTACCTTAAATTATGCTCCACTTTCCTTAAAGATTTACAGAAATCCAAAAACTCTCAATTCTCTGACCATAAATGCTTTCTATGCCAGCAGACCAAACAATACCAAGATTCCACCAGAGCAGAGTAAAGCTCTGCACGAAACTTCTAGAAGGTTTTTACCAACCACCTACACATTGACCCCAATAATTAATTTTTACCCATTACGCAATACATGAAAACAAAAATACGTTAAAAATCTTTAACACTTGCGTTTCAACTTACTATACATATCACAGAGCAACTATATCAAAATTTCCATAGAGAGTTACTGTACATAGTTAATAAAACCCCACAAAAAAATACAGAATACAAAAATTACAAAATAATATTTACAAAACATGGAAAAATTATCAACACTGTTACAATATGATGGATAATTGGGGAAAATTCAAGCATAAATGTGAAGAAATTCACTGTCCTACTTGGGGGAAATTCAAGCATAAATGTGATGAAATTCACTGTCCTACATGCCATAAGAAATACAAGGCGGATGGAGTAAAGCATGTATGTTTATGAAAGATGCTAAGCCTAAAAATATACCCTGTATAACCGTGTACTACGATATAGAAACTTACACAAACCCCGAAAAAAAGAGGTTATCCCACATCTACTAGTAAGCAGACTATCTGCGATGAGTGCATGGAATTCGAGTGTGATCAGTGTCACAAATGTGGTAAACGAAAAAACAATTTCAAAACGATCGCACACGACACTTTTGTGAAACTCTTTGTATCCTATACTGTCAAGTTAGCGGACAAGTTAAAAACAAATGATTGTATATTCTTGCCCATAACGGGGTAAAATTTGACACACCGTTCCTTTATAAGGAACTGATTGAACACGAGTCATCGGAGATATTTACAGGCGACCCATTGAAAAGGAGAAACAAATTTATACAAATGCAAATAAGAGGCAATGTTCAGTTTAAAGATACTTCATTATTCACACCTTGTAAACTAGCTAAGCTACCCAAGGTGATGGGTGTAGCCGCCAAAGTTTCAAAAGGTATTTCCCTTACACTTTCCTCACTAGTGACACTTTGCTGTGTTCAAGAATAATTTCATGCCTAAAGACACCTTAGCCGTTATTCACAGAAACAACCCTCGCAGTTATGGACACAAGGCTATTTACTGGCTCATACACAGACAGCAGCAGAACTGAGTATGCATAAAACATGGCCGCAACAAGGGAGAAGTACCCATTAAGGTTAATGGTCGTGTTTTTTGGGTTGATGGTCTAAGCTCAAACCGTGCCACTGGTGAGAAGACTGTGTACTCCTTTAACCGTTGCTGGTGGCATGGATGCCCACGTCTTGAGTGTGGAATCGTAGATGTCCACGGTAGATCTCCTGCCGACAGTCTTGCATGGACCCGCACCCGCGATCAGCTTATAGGCACCAAGTTCACTCACAAGATCATTTGGGAGCATGAGTATGATGCACGCATGGAAACAGATGGACAGTACCGTGAAGAAATAAACACGATCAAGCGTTCACTGGTGTTAGATCCTCTCAAATGCGGTGATAGCTTGTTTGGAGAGCGACAAACCCATTCAAGCTATACTTTCCACCTACAGAGTGCGTGAAACTCCATTACTACGACTTCTGTTCTTTATATCCCTACGTGATGAAGAACAATCCGTATCCCATAGGTGCACTTGAAAAACTGGTGGGACCTGACCTGCCCACCATCGAGGTGTTCTCAACAAATTTGAACAAGTACTATTTCGGTTTTTATTTCGTAGACGTGCTCCACCTCGCGATTTATGGATGCCGATTTTACCCGTCGTTTTAGATTACAAGTTCATGTTTCCCCTGTGCGTGAAGTGTGCAGAGGAGAATAATGGGTCCTGTAATCACACAACCAACCAGCGGAAGATCAGAGGTGTATATACAAGTTCTGAGCTGTCCCTAGCCGTCCTCCTTGGTTACAGAATATTGAAGATATATAAGGTGTGGAGGTTTCAGAAGCTACCCAACCTTTTCACGCCGTATATAAATACTTTTTTGAAGGATAAAGTAGAAGCATCAGGTTACTGGCGAGAGATTGAGAGCGTGGGTGAAAAATCGGTGTATATTAAGCGCAACCGTGACCGTGAAGGGAAACAACTTGACCGGGCGCAAATTGTTAAGAACCCTGGCAAGCGCTTTAGTGCAAAGTTATGCCTAAATAGTCTTTGGGGAAAGTTTGCACAGAATACAAGGGGAACGTTCATTTGGCCCAAAGTTATAACGAGGTGTGGGATTATGCCAATGCCCCGATAAAGAGGTTATGGAGATCGTGAATGTTGGTAACACTCACATAATAAAGTACAACATCACCGAATTGCCCACAGAAACCTCCCGTGTTACAATCATACCTGTAGCCAGCTTCACAACGGCATACGCACGCTTCATGATTTGGGAACTACTGCACTCGCTTGGGCGGAGGGTGCTGTACGCTGACACAGATAGCGTAATATTCACAGAGAGGGAGGGTGAATACATGCCACCTATTGGGGAATTCCTCGGAGAGATGACTGACGAGATCAAGGATGAGTATGGTGATGGTGCATACGCTGACTCCTTTGTATCAACAGAGCCAAAAACTTATGAGGTGCGGGTGAGGGTGGGGAAAGAGCTGAAATATATAGGAAAAAGTCCTAAGCTCCGCCCACTCTAAGATGAATCAAATGGTCACGTGACTCCTGCTACTACTTGGGCATATCACTATCCCTGCGTGCTCAGTTGGCCGCTGCAAACACTGGATCTCAGACGTATATTTGAAGAATTCTCACGTAGAAGGGAAATAGTGATGACGACTTTTGATATTGCGTGTTCGACGTTTAAGAAGTGGTATTCGGTAAAGTCGGAAGATGTGGTGAATACTGAAAGACGGCAAAGCCCTCCATCCTTTGAGACTTTTAAGGCTACATTGAACAGTGTGAAGCTTGAGGAACAAGATGTTCAAATACACTATTCTGGCGAGAGCATTGCCGGATTTCGTGGCACAAACGATGTAATGGACGACGTTGTAGGGCTAAACTGTATAAAAGCGTACATATACCGTGAAGTGAAAGAAAGAACGCGTGCAGAAGAGAAGCAACAGGTATGGGTAGCAAGTCTTGTTGATGAGTGGTGAACAGGCGGTATTATATCATGCTGCATCATACCAAGTACTCGTACCCTGCGGCTGAGAATGTAACTCTCGTCATAATCTGAAATACTTTTACCAAGACATTCATATATATCATGACGAGGGCCTGTGTGAGTTTTTAATATAATTTAGAGAGGAGTATCGACTGTTAAACAAAAAGGATAAATACGGGCACATGTCTCTCTCAAATAGTGCGCCGGATTGTTAATGTGTTTAGTTTGTGGAAATGAACGTCTAGTGCGCATTCCGATAAAAAGTTAAAACCGATATTGCCCCATGTATCGGAAAAAATGCCCGGTATAATGGGTACAATTACTCGCATGATTCTTTCATGCTGGAACAAACCCGTACACGAAATATTAGTGCTTGGTATGACTCACTCCTCCACATCTGTCTCCGAGCCAAACCGCGCACCGGTTGCTCATAGTCATCTCAGAGTTTGACCCGACAGGTTGTGCACTCTCACAGTAGAAAACGATGGAGCTTCCTTTGAGCAGCATTCTCAATGCCGTATACGACGTCTCCGTGACGAAGTCATTGCGTGTGTTCAGACGTAAAAAGGGTGCCATCAACTATGTACTTGAAACGACTTGTAGACAAGCAAACTCTGGTAAACGTCATGTTTATTAAAGTGTTGATGGGATAAATAGAGTCTCCGTGATAGTTGAGAAGCGGGGTGAGGATCGTTATAAAATACCTGCAGGTGTAGGTACAAGAAGACAACAGATTAGTGATACACCCTCATATGCCATTGTTTGTACGTTTTGTATAAATAACGATCAGCCATACATTGATATACGACTGATGTGGAAGAATGCAGCTGATAATAACGTTCTTGTCCCCACACGAAACCGATTCATCCTCGACAGAATGTTTGAAATCGTTGGTTTCCGCAAACTAAAATCTATATTACACGCACGTGTTACGTATATGGTTTATTTTGATACGGTTCTTGAATACGCATCCACCGCTCTGCTCGACGGGTTCACAGAATGTAGGAATGAACATGGCGAGAATGGTCTAGAGCTGGATGCTTATTTAAAAGGTTTAGACTCCTCGAAATATCATGAACTTTGGTACAAAGGACTTGAGCAGTACAGGGCAGAGCTCACCTACACTGTTCACCCTGAAGAGTTGTATCTTTATATCACGGGCAGCTGTCGTTACGATATAGATTATTTCAACTGCCGCTGTGCGTTGTGAAGATGAGTTCACGATTGAAATCTCGGATCGGTAAGAAAAACCCTAGATTGGAAAGGAGGGTTTATAAACTTGAATTTAATAATGATGTTGTGGGTAACGACGCCCTCTATGTGCGTGCTTTTGATTGTATTCTGTCCATGTTTAAAGATAACTTGCCAACCAATTGTAAAGTGGGCACAAAAATAGTATTCAACGATATGAAGGCCCTTTACATCGAGTATAGGCACCCGCACACCTTGAGTCGTGAAATAATGCTAAATCGTATTTATTGTATAGTACAAAGCAACAGTGATATATCTGTAGACTCGATCACGTGTGAGTTTAGTATTTTAGTTAAGCGCGGTAGATCATAGACTCTATGTATTTTGATTTTATATAAATTTTGCTGTTGATATATATAGTGTATATATATATATATATGTATATGTATATATATATATTAATGGGTGTATAGTTTTATCTTGTACTATTATTATTTTTTATATAAGTTTTGGTGTTTATATTTGCTGGGTGTTCCAAAAAGACCTGGACAACTTTGGTTGTTAATATATTTAGAACCACAAATGATATAACGGTATCGTTTGGTTTATATGATAAAAAAACTCATATAGTTTTGTGCACATCATCAATACACTTCATTGTACGCTCCGTTTGTCGCGCGCAGTACATCAATGCGGTACATGAGTTCTTGCCATGTTCGGCTCATCATGTTGGCGTTCACCAGTGCGCGTGCAACTGTGATCCAAGCACAAAGATCCTTCAAGTTTGCCACCTTGGTCTTGTAGACCACATCTTTGACAAACCCCCACAGAAAAAAATCAAGGGGGATTATGTCTGATGATCGTCGGGGGTCAGGCGGTTGCTCCGTCTCGGCCAATCCAATGATCTGGAAATTTGTCATTCAGGACGGCTCGAACGACTAAGGCCCAGTGAGGGTGAGCGCCGTCCTGTTGAAAAATTATATCGGGTTGCGGGTCTTAATCTGTGGGAATGTGAATCCTTCCAACATATCCAGGTAAATTGTTGAGGTCACTGTATCCTCCGCAAAGAAAAACTGACCCACCAAGCGGCCATGGAGAAGGCCACACCACACATTGACCTTTGGACTGTCGCGTACGTGTTCAATGACCACCTGGGGGTTTACAGAGCCCCAGATCCTCACATTGTGCCGGCCGACCTTCCCCGATACATGAAAACAAGCTTCATCTGTGAACATGATCTACCTTTTTCACGTAAGCTTTGTCATAGTCTACGCGGCTACGCATTTCCACAGTAAGCGCCTTGCGTTTGGGTCAGTCATTTGGTTTGAGTTCCTGCAGCATCTGCACCTTATAGGCATAAAGCTTCAGACTTTTATGGAAAATCCTGTACAGAGTGGTGGTTGGTAGTGCCAATTCTTTGGATGCGCATCGGATTGATTTTCTGGGACTTTGTTGAAATGACTCACGCACTCGTTCAACGTCTGCTGCACTTGTGCTTGGTCGACCGGTACTCTTCTGTTTCAGGACACTTCTAGTCTCCCTAAACCTCTTGTACCACTCTGTCACTAGTCCGCGATGGCGGATTCCTTCCATACCTTGTACGGAAATTATGGTGAACTTAGATGTCGGATCTCGTCTCGATGAACCATTCGACGCACAGAGCTTTCTCCTGTGGAGTCGCCATTTTCTTTTACATTAAACCACCAAACCTGAAAATAAAGAAAAACTATGAGTTTCTGTATCTTATAAAACAAACGGTATCGTTTTATTATTTATGGTTCTAAATTTATTAACAACCAAAGTTGCCCAGGTCTTTTTGGAACACCTTGTATATAAGGGCGTATTTGCTCGTACATATATTAAATTGTTATATAGTATTATCCTGTACTAATATTATTATTTAAAAATGTATATATATCCTTCGTTTAATGTGTGTATTTTTGCTGTATATTATTTTTTATTGTATATTTATTTCCATATATTTCATGAATTATTTTCCCTTAACTCGTCTAAATAAACAGAATGATGTAATGGTGTTTTATTTAATTGTTTTGGTTGCATATATAAACGATATTCAGGAATAACTGGAGAGATGGAAATATATATATATATATATGTATAGAAACGACGTAAGTATAGAGGAGCGTTCTGCACACGAGGAAGAGAAATAACGAACAAATGAAAAATGAGGTAACCGCCTCATTTTTAATTTGTTCGTTATTTCTCTTCCTCGTGTGCAGAACGCTCCTCTATACTTACGTCGTTTCTATACATTAATATACTGCGTGGTCATTGCAGTTAAATGTACATATTCACGATTTGCGAGGGTGCCCTCTCAAGGCATTGGTTTCTGCCCTATGTAGGAGAATTACGACTTCTGACTGATCTAGGCCCGTGGTTTAGTGGATAGCATATCTGACCGGCAATCGGAAGATCCTGGGTTCGATTCCCTGGCGGTTACCTCATTTTTCATTTGTTCGTTATTTCTCTTCCTCGTGTGCAGAACGCTCCTCTATACTTACGTCGTTTCTATACATTAATATACTGCGTGGTCATTGCAGTTAAATGTACATATTCACGATTTGCGAGGGTGCCCTCTCAAGGCATTGGTTTCTGCCCTATGTAGGAGAATTACGACTTCTGACTGATCGAGGCCCGTGGTGTAGTGGATAGCATATCTGACCGGCAATCGGAAGATCCTGGGTTCGATTCCCGGGCGGTTACCTCATTTTTCATTTGTTCGTTATTTCTCTTCCTCGTGTGCAGAACGCTCCTCTATACTTACGTCGTTTCTATACATTAATATACTGCGTGGTCATTGCAGTTAAATGTGTGTATATATATATATATATTAGTGATGGGACGATTATCATATTTCATACAATCGCTGTTGCGATTGCGATTGCGATTGTCAGAATTTGAAAAGCGCGCAATTGCGATTGCGATGTTTTAGCTTTAGCCTCACATAACGCTCATTTATGCTTTAAATATACCTAAACGCGTTACCTACCTCAGTCAGGGAGTTAAGTATTGATGTAGCTCCTGCTTCAGTCTGTGAGGAAAGTCCAGTTTCAACCAATGGCTTCACCAACTGCATCCGTGATTTTTTTGATACTGGTACTGAATCCTTTATTACTTTATCAACTAAGAAATGAGAGACAATATACCTAAACGCGTTTCAGCCACACATGATCATAATGTGCGTTTCCAGGATGCGGGAACGAGGACCCAACGCATTATGCACCCCACCAACCACTTTCCCCAACCTCCTCCCTTTTAGAAAGTGATTTTACTGTTTTCTTATAATTTTTTTAATATTTGAACTGTATACATGGTAGACATATTAAACCAATTTTTTATCCTGTTTTCAACTAATTCGCAACCCGTTTTCATTTCTGTTTTTGACCTATTTATTATTTATTTATTATTCCGTATTGTTGTTAGCTAAACTTTCCTTTAAGTACGCATGAAAGAGCAGCTTTCATAGCAACTTTGGTAGAGATTTAAATCTTTTGTTCACAATCGCAACAATCGCACTCATTAAATGCGATTGCAATTGCGATTGCGATTGTAAAAAATGTGCGATTGTATCGCGATTGCGATTGCGATTGCGATGCATCGTCCCATCACTAATATATATATATATATATATACCAAATGGCTGGTTACGCCTTCTAAGCCGACTAACGGGTTTCTAAGCCAAATGTCAAAAATATCTGTATAGCGCAATCTGGCAGTTCAAACGATATATATATATATATATATATATATATATATATATATATATATATATATATATATGCCATTTACGGCTTCTAAGCTGACTGACGGATTTCTAAGCCAACTGTTAAGATTATCTGATAGCGCAATCTAGCAGCTGAAAAGTTATATAAAGGATGTTTCATAACATGTGGGACGCACTTTCAGGATGATTTCAGGATCTGAAAACAATGAAACAAGTTTATATAAACATATGCCCGAAATCGCTTTGTTTCCGAGTTACAGTCCGTTTTGTGTTCCAGCATTTCTTTCCGCAAACTGTTTACAAACACGGCTTGTCGACAATGTTTGTGAGTGTGTACGAGACTTATTTCATTTATGGCCTTGCCGATTGTAATGTTTCGTACACTCTATGACATGTTTCAATATCGTTGAGTGTAGAGCCAACAGTCAGTCAGAGGTGCATCGCGGTGTTTCACTGTTCGTATTCGTAATTTCTTACCGTAAATAAGTGCAGTCCAGTGAAAAAAACAAAACCTTAAAAGTTTTTGTGCTATTCAGTGATAGTGTGCATTTGAAGTGAGAATGGAGACCTATTCAAACAGAGAAGTGGCAGACATGCATGTCATGTATGGACTTGCCGAGTGTAATGCGGTTGCAGCAAGACGTCTGTATGCGGAAAGGTTTCCGTATGGCCGTCTGCCAGATAAGACCTTTTAGAGAATAGACGAGCGTCTTGGTGATACAGGATCACTCAACAAGCGAGTTTCAGATGGTGGTAGACCAATAAGCACCAGAACTGTTGAGGTGGAGGAGCGGGTTCTGAATCGCGTGGAGGAACATCCTGGTGTCAGCATCCGAAGGGTAGCAACAGCAGAAGGTATAAGATACACAGCTGTGTGGAGAATTGTACGGGAACAACAACTCTACCCATATCACATTCAGAGAGTACAAGGTCTTACTGAAGCTGATTTCCCACCACGAGAGGATTTTTGTACTTGGTTCCTTGAAGAGTGTGCTCGTGATCCTCTTTTTCTATCCTCCGTGTTGTTTTCTGATGAGCCTGCCTTCATAAGAAATGACGTGATCAATTTTCACAACACTCATCACTGGGCCGAAGAGAATCCGCATGCCATCATCCAGTCAAGGCACCAACAACAATTTAGTATCAGTGTATAGGCAGGACTTATTGTTGACAACTTAATCGGTCCTTTTGTTTTGCTTGGAAGATTAACAGGAGAATCCTATTCCAATTTTTTAAGGAATGATTTAAGCGATTTACTAGATGACGTTCCTCTTTGTGTCCGACGTCGTATATGGTTTATGCATGACGGCGCTCCGCCTCATTTTAGTCGAGTAGCCAGAGACTATTTGGATGACCATTTCCCTGATAAATGGATAGGCCGTGGAAGACCCATTGCGTGGCCTGCTCGCTTCCCGGTGAATCCACTCGATTTTTACCTGTGGGGTTATCTGAAATCCATCGTTTACGTGGCAGCCATTGTCAATGTTGAAATACTTTGCCGACGTGTAGAACAAGGATGCCAGAAAATCCGAGCAATATTTGGAATGTTTCAACACGTCAGGCAGTCTATGACGAGGCGTGTTCAGGCGGATACTTGCTGGAACACATAACGGGCTGTAACTCGAAAACAAAGCAATTTCGGGGAAATGTTTATATAAACTTTTTTCATTGTTTTCAGGTCCTGAATCCATCCTGAAAGTGCGTCCCACATGTTATGAAACACCCTGTACACACACACACACACACACACACACACACACACACACATATATACATCTGCCTTCTATTCTAAGCCAACTGGCGGATTTCGAGTTCTAAGCCAAGTGATGTTACCCTGAGCTCCCATTATGTACCTGGATCTTCCAGGTGTAGGATGCTCTGTCTTCCTCTCTCTCTCTCTCTCTCTCTCTCTCTCTCTTAGGTTAGGTATACCCCTTTGGGGGGTGAGGCCGTCCCAACTTCTCCTCCAAAGAGGTTAGGTGAACACCCGCTTGCTGGGGGATTCCCACCTCTTTGTTGGCACCCTGGGGTTTGGCACTGGGGAAGGGGGTTGGCACCTTTCACCAAGCGGGGTGGGTGGTGGCACTGGCACTCATTTGATCAACATTGCAATTGCATATACACGCTACCATTTTGCGGCAATACTACTGAAGTTTATCGCTCATCAGTAGGAAAGATATTTTTGTTGACAGCAATGTTGCCAGCACTAATGTTGCTATTACATGTTGCCAACAATTTTGCGTTAGTGTGGACACGCCTTTAGATACATATGGAAGATACTAGAGGGATATGTCCCAAACTTTAGAAATGAGATAAAAACACAGTAGAATGAGAGAAGAATTAGATTCTGTACAATCCCATCAGCTGTGACAGGGCCTCGGAAACGAAGATGAAAAATACTCTACCGTATTTGTGTAGGGATGTGGCGATCCCACCTCCTGTCGACAGGCGCACCCAGCTCCGCATCTCCTGTATTACAGGAAAGGAGGGATTGGGCTGGGGACTCATCCT
The DNA here is from genome assembly GCA_023014485.1 of Bathynomus jamesi. NCBI lineage: Eukaryota > Metazoa > Arthropoda > Malacostraca > Isopoda > Cirolanidae > Bathynomus > Bathynomus jamesi. The sequence continues at coordinate 121,163 of JAJOZX010002312.1, read as the reverse complement.
TCTCTCCTCCTTCCTACGATGGGCACCGGTAGCCTCGGATTGTATCCGGGCTATTTCTTCCTTCTCACTCAAAATTTGTTGGGATACAAGATTTTCATAATGTATGAAAATACCCTCAGAATACGAGACGGAAAACTTCTTAATGTGCTGACTAAAGAACTGAACACCAACATAAATACATTCCAAAACCAAGTGGACAGGTTCTTATGCATAGTCCCTGACCAGCAATGTGTAGGTGGCTATGAGGTTATAATCACAGTAGAAAGCAACTCTCCCCAAGCAGATCCCAAAATGAGGCGGGATGTTGCAAAGGGGCCGAACAGTCGTTGAAAGACAACTAATATATATCTATAATACTAATAAAAAAAGGACGTGTGTGTGTCTGTGTGTCCGAAGGCCACAGCACCGATTAAACTACAGAAAAGAACGCAGCAAGTGAAAACTTTGAGCTTCACATTGTGTCAAGATTTCTGAATCTTAAGATTTTCATGACTATAGTTTTACTGACCAAATAATTGAACCCCCAATTACTGTCGGTTCAATTATTGTGTCAACAAAACTATAGAAAAGAACACAGTCATGAAAATTTTGAGCTTCACATTGCCGCCCGTAATAATACGCTATAATAATAAAAGGACGCAGTTACAAACGTGAAACTTCCCCCCCCCCATATATATATATATATACAGGGTGGGCCGAAAGTCTGGATCCATAGGAAAATATTTATTTTAATACATAAATTACAACAAATGGTAAATACTTAAAATGAATATCAACTTTAACTCGTAAATGCGTATCCGTGATACTGTACAGTAGTTCGTACTCCAGTATAAATACTCAAATACTTTTTTTATTTCAGCCCAGAAATGGCTTCGAATCTAACAACAGAAGACCGGGTAGAACTTGTGCTCATGTACGCAAGACAGGGCGCTACACACAGAGAAGTTGCCACCGAATTCAATAGAAATCATCCTGATAAGCATCCAGTAACACATGCGACTGTTGGCAAGTTGTTTAAACGTTTCAAAGAAACAGGAAGTGTACATGATCGACGGCGTTCTGGTCGTCCAAAAACTGCAACTGATGAAAATACCTCTGCAATGGTATGTGAAACTTTAACGAATAGTCCAGTAAAGTCAACAAGAAGATTATCAAATGAAACACGCATCTCGAGAACGTCAATTCGAAGAATTATTAAAAATCATAAATTCCATCCCTAAGTGTCTCGATGTCAGAGGCCGCCAATTTGAGCATTTGTTATAATTTGTTGTTTATATTGGAGTACAAACCACTGTACAGTATCACGGATACGCATTTACGAGTTAAAGTTGATATTCATTTTAAGTATTTACCATTTGTTGTAATTTATGTATTAAAATAAATATTTTCCTATGGATCCAGACTTTCGGCCCACCCTGTATATCGAAACCTATGATAAAATTATTGAATATCTGGTTAGATTCATTGAATGCCCGTTTAGGTCAACTGTACGCCCTTGACGATTGGTTAGGTTAGGTCCCAAGGTTGTGCACCTGGGTATTAATAAATTAAATAATTCACCGTGTAACACAAAATTTGTCCATGAGTTAAAACTATTATTTTCTGATTTTTTAGGGCATAAATAAGTAAAAATGAGCAGTCACCAAGTTCAGACTTCGGTTCTGAGTTCATGAGATCGATTTATTGATTTTTTGCCATTTTTGCTTATTAATTTAAGGGTTTTTCACACTATCTGCTTTTAAATCAAATGAATCCTGTTAAGTATAATTTTAATTGATGTTAACACGATTATTATGATAAATCAATGATGAAAAATGAAGTTCTCCAGGCCCCGTCTTTAGAAATGAAAATAAAAAGAAGGAAACGAGTAGGGAATAATTATGTATTATAATAAGTTAATACACAGACAGTGATACAATGCAGTGATGCAGAGCGTTGATAAAGAGTATTGCTACGGAGAATTGATACAGAATTGATACAAAAATTCTAGCGTTATAGTTTAATCAAAAAGAAGTTTGTCTACGAGATTGGCGATTGTATTTCAGTTCACTCTCACGCAAAAGGTTCCAGATATAGTCCCCCATCATACTTTCATTGTACTGTCTCTTATAGCGTTCCTCGAAAGAGCTGACATCCTGGTGAAATCTTTCACCTTGTTCTTCTGAGTAGTCTCCCATGTTTTCTTTGAACTCATCAAGGTGGGCGTGTAGTACGTGCAGTTTCAGCGACATCCGGCAGCCCATGCTCCGGTACGTGTCCACAAGTTTGTCAACGATTTCCCTGTAGTTCTCTGCCTTGTGGTTTCCGAGGAAACCTTTGACTAGAGAAACGAAGCTTGTCCAAGCTGCCCGCTGAACCTCAGACAGCTTCTCAGGAAAGCTGTCGGAGTCAATAAGTCGCTTCACCTGAGGGCCCACAAATACTCCTGCTTTGATCTTCGCCTCCGACAACTTCGGGAACAGCTCCTGGATGTGCTTCAAGGCCTCACCCTCTGGATCCAGCTGTTTAACAAACTGCTTAATGATGCCCAATTTGATGTGCAGGGGTGGCATCAGCACTTTCGTTGGCTCCACCAGCGGCTCTTGCTTCACGTTATGGGCCCCAACCTCATAGCCGGTCCTGAGGGGCCAGTTCCTCTTCTCGTAGTGATGGGCTGTATTTCGGATATCCCAGAGGCACAGATAGCAAGGGAACTTGGTGAAGCCTCCCTGAAGCCCCATCAAGAAGGCCACCATCTTGAAATCGCCAATGACCTCCCAGTTGAATTGGTCGTACTTCAGTGCACTCAGCAGGATTTTGACGTTCTGGTACTCTTCTTTCATGTGCACTGAATGAGCCAGAGGAATCGAGGGCCACTGATTTGTGTTGTGCAGTAAAACAGCCTTGAGGCTTTTAGATGAACTGTCGATGAAGAGCCGCCAGTCAGAGGTGTTGCAGGGAATGCCCACAGCGTCGAAGAGTCCTCTGATGTCATGGCAGTAGCACAACCCATCTCTAAGAGTGAAGAACACTGAAAAGCCGCGATGCCGCTTCCTCTGGGAAGTAATTCGAACGCTGTCGTCCAGTAAGTCCCACTGCTTCAGTCTGGAAATGAGCAGCTCGGCGTTGGACTTTGTCAAGGCCATTTCCCTGATGAGGTCGTTGATGTCCTCTTGGTTGGGGTAGTAGGGGCACCTTTCACCGGCCACCCGGCGTCGACGGCGCGCAGCAGATGACGCACCTTGCTCCTCCTCGGAATCATCATAGCTTGCTTCTTCTGCTGGACAAGATTGATCTCTCAAGGGAGGCTGTGGCACAGGTAGGTCCGTCGCGTTATGGGGAACAGGTGCAATAGATGACGGAATGTCAGGGTACTCAATGGGAGGCGCATTCTTCCCCTTTCTTCGTTTTGTTGGGTCCACCATACAGAAATAGCAGTCCGTGAGATGGTCTGAGGGCTCACGCCAGACACGGGGGATAGCGAAACGCATTGCCCTCTTCTCTCCTCTAAACCAACCTTCAAGAGTGCGGCGGCAGTAGTCACAGATGACATGTGGTGCCCAGCGTTTGTCTTGGTCACCGACTGGCATTCCGAAGTAGGCATGATAGGCTTCCTTTGCACGGGTGCAACTGTCCAAGCAGTGTTTTTTAGCCGTCTTTGCGAAGAACTCGTCGCACACGTAGCAGAAGGAATCCGCTGGGTATTTGCAACCACGAGCAGCCATAACAGTAACTTCGTCACACGTCACACGTCTGAAAAAGTAAAAATAATGGATTAATTTAACCCTATATGGACATAATTCTTATTTTTGTCTTAAATTTTTTTTTACCTATATTAAACATTCATTTAGAGTACTTTGAACATAAATATGTGATTTTTAATGTAATATATATATATATATATAATAATATATATATAAATAATATATATATATAATATATATAATAATATATAAATATATATAATGTAATATATATAATACAAATTGGACAACCTTATACCACGTGGCAAAGAAGGCATGGATGTCAGAGCCATCAATATTGTTACGTTTCAATAAAATATTCTAGTGCTCAGTTTATCAGAATTGTTTTATATTACTTCAGCCACTCTAACAACATATATTGAGCAATAAAAAATTATTCAACTTACCTTTAATCAAATAAAGTGATAAAAAATAAAAAACGAACTGCGTAACCATACACTTTTACTTCTACTGACGCACTAACTTATTTTTTTCATTAAAGCTCGGTTTTCTGCAGTAGGAGTTGCGAATTCGTGATATAAACTCCTTGAACCGTTACAAATTTGACGATATCGTCATTTAAGTTAAAATGTACTTGTTTCGGTAAATATATAGTAAATTTTGAAGCGTTTACAGATCTGTCGCAGATGTCCATATAGGGTTAAAAAATAATAATATTCTTATTTCAACAAAATCGATGTACTGACAACAAACCCGAAGTTTAAAATCACTGACAGCTTTTTCCAGTGATTTGAAGCATAATGAATCAGAAAATAAAGGTTATTGCCCAGAAACAAAGAAAAAATTTTTTTTTGTTACACGGTGATATAATTAATTTTAAAAAATTAAATGATGTCAAGATCATTACGTCATTACGTATATATATATATATATATATATATATATATATATATATATATCGAAACCTATGATAAAATTATTGAATACCAGGTTAGGTTCATTGAATGCCAGGTTAGGTCATCTGTACGCCATTGACGATTGGTTAAAGCTAACGAAAATATCACGACCTAACCTAACCAATCGTCAAGGGCGTACAATTAGCCTAACCTGGCATTCAATTAACCTAGCCGGGTATTTAATTAACTTAATCGAACATTCAATTGACCTAACCGAGCATTCAATTAACCTAACCGGGCATTCATTGTACCTAACCGGGCATATATGTATATATATATATATATATATATATATTATCAGAAAACACAAGAAAAAACAACTGCCTAGATTTGGTATTCACAAACAACAGTAATTTAATTGATAATGTGGAAATATCCCCAACTAGGATATCAGACCACAACATCATTGAAATAACAACTAATATAAAGACAACAGGAAAGGAAAGAACACGCACAACAGAAAGAAGCAAATTCGAAATTTTTAATTTTCACTCCAAAGCTATAAACTGGGAAGAGGTGACATCCAGCATGGAAGTAATAGATTGGAAAACCATTTTCGAGGCCAAGACAACGGAAGAGATGCTAATGACGTTAGAAGAGAAGACGTTAGAAATTGTGGAAAAACACGTCCCAAAGATACAACAAAGAGGAAAGAGAAGCAGATTCGAAAGACAAAAGAGGGCATTGTTCCGAAAGAGAAAAAGAGTGACTGCAAAATTAAGTAATTGTAAAGATAATATCAGAAAAATATTAAATGATAAACTGCAAAGTATCGATGTCGTCATAGAGGAACTAATCGAGAAGCATACAGAAAAAGAAGAAGATGACGCTATAGAAGCGATAAAGGCTAACTCAAAGTACTTCTATAATTTCGCAAAAAGAAAGTCGAAAAACTATGCGACTATCGGGCCTTTAAAAAATGAGAATAGTGATTTATCTGATGATCTAACAGAAGTAGCTGAAATATTAAAAGCTCAGTATGAATCATCTTTCAGTATCCCAAAAACTGACAAACTGATATGCGATAGAAACGCGTTCTTTGAAGAAGAACCACAAGGGGAAAGTATAACGGATTTCGACTTTACGACGGAGGATATTGCACAAGTCATAGGGAAACTAAAAACACACTCAGCGGCAGGACCGGATAAATGGAATGCCACACTGATCAAAAACTGCAAGAATGCAATCGCTGAGCCCCTATACTGGATATGGAGACGATCATTAAACACGGGAGAAATACCGGGCATCCTGAAGAGCGCGAACATCGTCCCAATATATAAAGGAGGAGATCGATCCGAGGCCAAAAACTATAGGCCAGTGTCGCTTACATCTCATCTCACCAAAATATTTGAAAGAATTGTTAGACAGAAAATCTATGACTTTTTGGAAACTCAGAAAAAATTCAATGATAACCAACACGGGTTTCGGTCAGGCAGATCATGCCTGTCACAACTAATGGAACACTACAACAACATTATTGATTCACTTGAAAGTAATGAAAACTATGATGTACTATACACAGACTTTGCTAAAGCGTTCGACAAGTGTGACCATGGAATCATAATACATAAACTGAAATATATGGGAATAACAGGAAAAGTAGGGAAATGGATATATAATTTCCTTAGTGAGCGGAGGCAAGTCGTTACAGTACAAGGAGTATCTTCATCAGAATCAGAGGTCCTCAGCTCAGTACCACAAGGAACGGTATTAGCTCCACTACTCTTCATAATCATGCTAACTGACATAGATGAGGACGTTACCAGAGACAGCACAGTAACATCCTTTGCAGATGACATAAAGATCAGTAGAAAAATACGAAAACCAGAAGACATAGGATCTCTACAAACCGACATAAACAAAATTTACAAGTGGACGGAAGACAACAATATGAAGTTTAACACCGAGAAATTTCAGCTATTACGGTACGGAAAAAGAGAAGACCTAAAGTCCATGGAATATTATACCCCAAATGGACAGGAAGTCCAGAGAAATTCCAGAGCAAAAGATTTAGGGGTTGTAATGACAGATGATGCGAAATTTGAAACACAAAATAAGATAGCAGTAAACAGAGCAAAGAGAATAACGGGTCTGATATTGAGAACTTTTAAACGAAGGGATAGGAATGTAATGATCCCCCTACTGAAAACCCTGATAATACCCAAACTGGAATACTGCTCGGTCCTAACATCCCATATAAAAAAGAAGACATTAGACAGCTGGAGGGGATTCAAAGAAGTTTCACAGCCAAGATCAATGGGTGCAAAGAACTAAATTACTGGGAAAGGTTACGAGAACTAAACCTATATTCACTGGAAAGGAGAAGAGAGAGATACACCATTATTTACACTTGGAAAATAATGGAGAAACTAGTCCCTAATCTTACTCTGAATCCCATAACTCCCCAAACAACGGTGGAAGGTTAGAAACGGTAGACTGTCGTATTCCCAAATTGAAGGCGAGACAGGGAACATCCTTAACCCTGAAAGAAAATAGTTTTGTAGTGAGAGAACCAAAACTATTTAATCAGCTGCCCAAAGACCTAAGAAACACTAAGGGAGTTGCAGTGGAAATCTTCAAAAGAAGACTTGACGCCTGGCTCAGAACAATCCCCGATGAGCCGGGCGTACCTGGCTATGTGAGGTGGAGAGCGCAAGAATCCAACTCACTACTTCACCAGGCCAACTCGAGAGGAGGGGCGACACGCTTGACCTTCGCGAAATGAGAAATCATCACGTGGAACCTTTGTAAGGTTGTAAGGTAAGGTATTGTTCAACATCCACACCGGCAACGCCGGGTCGCTCCTCTAGTATATATATATATATATATACATATATATACACATATATATATATAACGTAACGTAAGGTTGTTAGGAATTGAATTACAAGTGAACAATGATTGCATATTAATTGTAAACTGCTATTTACCATACAACAACGGCAGTAATCAAGATGAATACATTAATTTGCTGTACAAAATTAAGTCATTATCAGATAACCCCAAATATTCTCACTGTATAATAATGGGGGACTAACGCACATGTGAATTCGGAATTCTTTGGAGAATTGGGTAACATGTGCGAGTCCGCCAATTTAAGTATAAGTGATGTAGATGTATTAGGGGTAGCCAGTGGTAATTTTACATACGTTAGCGATATGAGTGGTACCACCAGGTGGATTGATCATTGTCTCACTAGTAATAATCTAAAGGATCGAATTGTTAGAGTTCATATTTTGCATGATTTCCTGATTTCTGATCATAGACCATTAGAAATATTAATTAACGTTACCAATTTATGCGCAACACGACTTAACAAGAACTCAATAGATAAGAATAATCGCGTCGATTGGTCCAATGTTAATATGCAGCAGAGAATAGAATACAAAGACAGAACATGTCACCTCTTTAATAATTGAGAAATTTTGCACCTTGCCTGTAATAATCCTTGCTCAAATGATTCTCACTGTAAACTCATAGATAGGTATTATAGTAAGATAATATCCCTGTTAAGAGAAGCAGGAAGCCCCTTGATTAAATCTTACAACTATCATACTAAGGTTACTCCTGGATGGAATGATTTTATTGCCCCCCTGAAGAGGGAATCGAAAGACGCCTATGATTTGTGGTGATTTCATGGTAGACCCAGATTAGGACCAGTATACATAAATATGTGTAGAAGTCGGGGTCAGTATAAGGCGGCCATAAGGCAATGTAAACAGGAAGCAGAGTCTATTCGAGCATCAAAAGCCTGTGAAGCTCGCATAAATAACGATAATAACAAATTTTGGAAATTTGTTAAGAATCAAACGGGTGTCAAAAATGTCCTCCCTCCGACAATCGATGGGGTGTCGGGGGAGGATGAAATTGCAAAGCTGTGGAAAAACTACTACTCTAGCATTCTTAATAGTGTGAGTAGGGATAATCTTAAGATAGATTGCAGCGAAACGATTGTGGGAGGGACAAGGGAAAATATTTTGATATCATTTTCTGAAGTAAAGAGGTTAATTAAAGAGTTAAAGACTGGTTCTGCGTCAGGGGTAGATGACTTATCGAATGAGCACTTAAAATATGCAAATGACGTAGTATGTCTGCATATATCATTGCTCCTATCAGTAGGCTGACCATATTTCCTTGAGACAAAAACGGGACATTGGGATGGCAAAAAAGGGACGGGGTTATGTAATATTCTGTATTCATGAAAAAGTAAGTACATAAACCCGGACAAAATTGACATTTTTATTAAAACGACGGGACGGCCAGGAAATATAAAACAAACGGTACTGTCCCGTTCAAAACGGTACGTATGGTCAGCCTACCTATCAGCCATGCTTGCTCATAGCTATATCCCTGCAGAGTTCATGAGGGTAGATATCTTGCCCCTGGTCAAAAATAAGTACGGAGACATTCTGTCCAGCAATAATTACAGGCCTATTGCTGTCGCTTCCTGCTTCTCGAAACTACTAGAAAAACTCTTGTTACTCTGATTAAATGATTTCCTATGGACATCTCTTAATCAGTTTGGCTTTACAAGGTCCCACTCAACTGACCTGTGTATCTATGTACTTAAAGAAACAATATCTAAATACATTGACAGTAATTCAACCATTTATAGCTGTTTCCTTGATATAAGTAAGGCATATGATAGGGTGAACCACAATAATTTATTTGCAAACCTAGAAGACAGGAAGGTTCCCATGTACATATTAAATTTATTGAAATTTTGGTATTCCCACCAATCTTTCACTGTTAGGTGGGGCAATGTACTATCCGAGTGTTTTGGCTCCTCTTGTGGGGTGAGACAAGGCTCCTTGCTCTCCCCTATGCTGTTTAATGTGTATATTGACGGATTAATTGCTTCACTTAATGAGGCAACAGTAGGATGTTGTAGAGATAACACAAGGATAAATAACTTAGTTTATGCCGATGATATGGTGTTAATAAGTCCCTCTGTTAAAGGTCTGGATCGGCTACTAAATGTCTGCGAAGTGTATTCGCAGAAACATGATATTCTTTTTAATGTTACAAAAACTAAGGTTATGCAATTTCATCCTAAAAGCTGTAATCAGCCAGCTGATATAAGGTTTAAAATGAATGGTGAAGTAATTGAGGAAGTACAAGAGTTTAAGTATTTGGGTCAAACTATTATCAGCTCCTTGAGTGATGACTCGGATTTAAGAAAACACTCTCGAAGCCTGTGTGCTAAAGCGAATATGACCATAAGGAACTTTCGTTTCTGTACAAGTGAAGCTAAAGACACTCTTTCGTACTTTCTGCAGTAATATATACGGTCAGCAACTGTGGGTGAATTATAAAAAAGGTTCTGGCAGAACCCTAAATTTGCTCTACAACAGGTCTTTTAGACTCTTACATAAATTACCCCCGGAGATGCTCAGCTTCGCAAATGTTTGCTACCCGCAATGTTCCGAGCTTCCAGGAGGTAACAAGACGTGCTCAACACATTCTAATGCAAAGAATTAAAAAATCAACCAACCCGATCATCCAAGCTATCCATGAGTCCTGCCATTTATCTTCTAAGCTATGGACTTCTTGGTACGAAAACGTCTGTCAGTAGCTCCACTTAACTTCGACAATGCAGTATTATTTCTAATCAATTGTGTATATTTCTATCCTTAGTATATGAACTGTCATTGTATTAATAATATTTGTCATATGGACTATAGTCTGCCAATAAACCTTTTCATTTTCATTTTCATATATACCGTATACCTTATGAACCTTATGTTGTTTCGTGCGTTGGTCTCTCTTCACACGAAGATCAGGCTGGTGGCCCCGCCTCTAGGTCTGGCTTCGTGGAGGAGCGAGTTGCTTTCTTGCGCTCTCCACCGTACATAGCCAGCCACGCCCGGCTCATCTGGTACCGTCCTGAGCCAGGTATCCAATCTTTTCTTGAAGACTTCAAGTTTGATCCCCGTTACGTTTCTGAGGTCCTTTGGAAGCTGGTTGAAAAGTCTTGACACCCTGACAACCAAGCTATTTTCCTTCAGAGTTGAGGAGGTCCCTGGTCGGGCCTTTAATTTGGGAACACTAGACATTCTGCCTTTCCTATTTTCCAGTGTTATTTGAATGGTAATTGGGTTTAGTTTTAGGTTTGGTACCAGTTTTTCGATCATTTTCCATATGTAGATTATGGTGTACCTCTCTCTTCTTCTTTTCAGTGAGTAGAGATTTAGTTTATGTAGTCTTTCTCAGTAGTTGAGTTCTTTGCAGCCATCAATCTTGGCTGTGAAATGCCTTTGCGTTTCTTCCAGTTTATGAGTTTCTTCCTTTTTATATGGGGACGTCAAAACTGAGCAGTATTCAAGTTTTAGTATAATCAGTGCTTTTAGCAGGGGAATCATTACTGTCCTGTCCCTTCTCCTGAACGTTCTTAGTACCTGTCTGGCCACTCTTTTTGCTTTATTTATCGCTATCTGATTATCTGTTCCGAATTTCGCGTCATCTGTCATTATTATCCCGAGATCGATCGCTTTCGTGCTTCTCCGAATTTCCTGTCTATCTGGAGCATAATATGCAGTCTGTTTAAGTTCTTCTTTTCTACCATATCTCAGGAGCTGAAATTTCTCGGTGTTAAATGACATGTTGTCTTCTGACCATTTGTATATTTTGTTCGTGTCCCTCTACAAGGCCTCCACGTCATGTACATCGCTGATTTTTCTGCTGATCTTTGTATCGTCTGCAAAGGATGTTACTATACTGTTGCTGTTTACTCCGCTGTCTATGTCTGTTAGCATGATAATGAACAGGAGTGGGGCCTGTATTGTCCCGTGTTGTACTGAGCTGCGTACTTCCGATTCTGATGATGATATACCTTGAATTTTGACGACCTGCAGACGTTCTTTGAGGAAGTTGTAGATCCATTTTCCCACTTTGCCTGTTATTCCCATATATTTCATTTTATGTGCTATTATACCATGGTCACATTTGTCGAAAGGCTTAACAAAATCTGTGTATATAACATCGTAGTTGTCATTGCCTTCCAATGCATCTAGGATATTGTTGTAGTGTTCTATTAGTTGTGATAGGCATGATCTACCTGATCGGAATTCATGCTGATTTTCGTTGAATCTTTCCCGTGTCTCCAGGAAGTCATAAATTTTCTCTCTAACTAATCTTTCAAGTACTTTGGTGAGGCGGGACGTCAAAGACACTGGTCTATATTTCTTTGCTTGAGGTCTGTCCCCTCCTTTATATATGGCGACAATGTTTGCTCTTTACAAGATGCTCGGTATTTCCTCAGTGTCTAGGGATCTTCTCCATATCCAATATAAAGGTGTAGCTATTTCATTTTTACAGTTTTTAATCAATAATGCGTTCCAATTGTCCGGACCTGCAGCTGAATGTGGTTTCATTTGTCCTATAGCTCTCGCTACATCTTCTGATGTAAAATCAAAGTCTGTTATATACTCTCCTTGCAATTCCTCTTCAAAGAATGCATTTATGTCAGGTATCACTTTGTCACTTTTTGGGGTACTGAAAACTGATTCATATTGAGCTCTCAATGTATCAGATATTTCTTTTGGATCGTCGGTTAGTTCATTATTTCCCGTCCTTAAGGGCCCAATAGCGGCGCGCGTTTTTGTTTTCCTTTTTGCATAGCTATAGAAGTATTTTCGATTTTCCTTTATTGCTTCTACCGCCTTTTCCTCTTCCCTCTCTGTATGGTCCTTAATCAGGGCTTGTATTTCCCTATCGATACCCTCCAGTTTTTCTTTTATTGCTTTCCTGTCATTATCTCCGCAGTTGCCTAACTTCGCCTCCACTCCCTTTCTTTTGCGGAAAAGTCTTCTCTTTTGCCTCTCTAGCCAGCTCCTCTTTCTTTTTGGCCGTGATTTCGGAGCATATTTTTCTAAAATTCTCAGCGTTTTTTCTTCCAAGGTTGTTTGCATTTCTTCAGTTGTTTTATTCTCGAAAATTGTTCTCCATTCTACTTGGGCCATGTGCGATCTGATTGTTTCCCAATTTATAGTCTTGGAGTTTAAGTTAAAGGCCCCGAATTTACTTCTTTCCTCAATATGTGTATTGTCTTTTAATGCTGTCGTCATATTTGTTGATATCTCGATTAAGTTGTGGTCTGAGATAATGGTTAGGGTTATTTTTATATCAGCAATCAAGTTCGTGTTATTCGTGAATACCAGATCCAGGTAGTTATTTTTTCTGGTATTTTCTGTTATCTCCTGTGTCAGCATAAACTCATTTGTGAGAGCCATCAACATTTTTGCTTGCTCCTGGTCTTCTCTTGTGCCCCCCTTGTCCTGGTGAATATATATATATATATATATATATATATATATATATATATATATATATATATATCCTTATACACCTTTTTGTATTTTATAAATGGGAAGTTAAAGTCTCCGCAGATCATTATATTGGGGGATAGAGGGTTTATGGCCTTTATTAGCTTTCAGATGTCATCAATGGCCTCCGAGAATTTTTCGGTTGGGGTGCTTGGAGGTCTAGAGATGACTATTACTATCACGTTTAGTTTTTCTATTTTCACTGCTAGGAGTTCCACATAGCTGTTTGATTTACTTATTATCGTCTCTGTCATATGACCTTCTTGTACATATATAGCACAGCCACCTTTACGTCTCGTCGTTCTATCCGCTATTAGTAAGTTGAAGCCGTCTATATTTATCTCTTTCTTATCAATACAATGTTCGCAGTTTTCACAATTTCCTTGGCAATCTTTAAGATGAGTTTTTGTGAGGCATGTGATGTCCGCCCTTGTTTCGTCCATAAATCCTTTCAGGTACGAAACCTTATTGAGTGATTGGTTTGGTCTTATTCCTTGAATATTAGCCAGGATAATTTTTGTTCTCTGTTTTTCGTTGCCCCTTGCGCATTTCAAGTTCGTTTTCCTTCGATATCGCTTGATTCGTTGCCCTATGATCCTCCAAGAGAGATCCGTTTCCGCCTACTTGTACTGGTAGCTTCTTGCCCGGTAGCGGTTTGGCTTGGGGGTTTCCAGCTGTGTCAACTGCATGTGGATGACATTTAGCATCCGTAACGTGTCCGCGATGTTGAAAAAAATTTTTTGTTCGCTTATTGTGCTCCTATTGTTGTTCCTATTGTTGTTATTCCTATTGTCATTTAAACTTTTTCCTTTGTTCTTTGAGTCCGTCGGGAGATGTTGCTAGTAGCATTTTTTCCCGAATTTGCATGTTCCATATTTTGCGTAAGTCCTGCAGATGTCTGGGTGGTAGAATTTACATCCGTCTCCAAATTTACAATGACCATTATTATATATATATATATATATATATATATATATATATATATATTATATACTTATATATATATATATATTATATATATATATTATATAATGTAATATAATGTAATATATGTAATGGTATCGCGTCTGACCGGCAATCGGAAGATCCCGGGTTCGATTCCCAGGTGGTACTTCATTTTTTCATTTGTTCCGTTTTCTCTCTCTCGTCTTGCGCGGAATATCTCCTATACAAGCGTCGTTCTTTACGTTATTTATACTGCGTGTTCTTTGCAGTTGAATGTATATAATGTTACGGCATGCGGGAGGTGCCCCCTTGGGGCATTGGTTTCTGCGAGTATGTAGAAGAATTACGGCATTTGGAAGAGTGAAGTCCATGGTGTAATGGTATCGCGTCTGACCGGCAATCGGAAGATCCCGGGTTCGATTCCCAGGTGGTACTTCATTTTTTCATTTGTTCCGTTTTCTCTCTCTCGTCTTGCGCGGAATATCTCCTATACAAGCGTCGTTCTTTACGTTATTTATACTGCGTGTTCTTTGCAGTTGAATGTATATATATATATATATATATATATATATATAATAAACAGGAACACCAGAGAAAATACAAACATCCTTCAAGGTTTAACAGTCCCCAAAGATATCCTGTATTTCACTTTGCCCTATATGGGAACCTCAAGTTTTAACATTAGAAACAAACTTTTAAAATTGCTCAAGGAATTCTACCCACAACTATGTATAAAAATTATATTAACCCCGTCTAAATCGATTTACCATTTATTTAAATACAAGGATGTTATTCCTACACTTCTCAAGTCATCCATAGTTTATCAATACAAGTGTGACCACTGTATGGGGTCATATATAGGTAAAACTAAAAGACATTTAAAATCTCGTATTTACGAACATCTCGGTAAATCGGTCCGTACAAATTTACCCCTTGGCAAACCATCTAATTCTCTCATACGTAATCACTCGCACAACAATAACCACCCAATTTCACAGTCTAATTTCACCGTTCTTGCTGCCGGAAGCTCTGACCTTAAGCTTAAAATTATGGAGTCTTTGTTTATTTATAAACTAAAACCAGACCTAAATTCTGACGAATCATCGATAGATCTGCTATGTTTTGGTTAAGGTACTAGTTTATTTTACTTACATTTCAGTTTTAATGCTTTTACTTTTTTATAATTTTAACTTTTTAACTTCACATTTATTTACCTTTTAGTTTTAATGTTTTACATTTTCTTAGCTACTTTTTATAATTTTTTAAGTTTATTTTAAATTGTTATTAAGCAATTTGTATTTTGAATGTGATTTGGAATTTTATTGTTTTAGCCCTGAAGATGGAATTAGTGCATTCCGAAACATTGGTACTATTAAACCTTGAAGGATGTTTGTATTTTCTCTGGTGTTCCTGTTTATTATTAAACTGCGTTTTCCGCGCCACCAATCAATAGCCGATATATATAATATATATATATATATATATATATATATATATATATATATATATATATATATATATGCGATTGAATTCAGAATGTTCCCCTGAGGCTCTTTCATCATACACACAGACTGTGCATGGAACAAGGAACTCTTTTGGGAAAATCAAATCCACTATAGTCTGAATAAGTAATGGTAAATGATAAACACTATAGTTTTTTCTTTTTCATGATCCGTTGCCCACGTCGGGCTAACATCATAAAAAAGAAAAACTATAGTGTTTGTCATTTACCATTACTTATTCGGACTATAGTGGATTTGATTTTCCCAGAAAAGTGACTTGTTCCATGCATATGTAGTCTGTGTGTATCATATATATATATATATATATATATATATATATATATATATATATACTAGCGGAGCGACCCGGCGTTGCCGGGAGGAAGAATCTGACTCCAAGCTGCCTTTCTTGGATTTACTGATTAGCAGAGAGAGTGATTCTATTATTACTTCAGTTTATCGTAAGAAGACGTTCACTGGTCTTGGTCTCAATTTTTTAAGTTATTGTGATTTTAAATACAAGCTGGCATCTGTAAACACCCTACTTAACCGAGCGTATAATTTATGTTCCAACTATCAATGTCTGCATAATGAATTTGTTTTTTTAAAAAAATATTTTGTGAATAATGGCTATCCTTTGCAGATTGTAGAAAACGCTATCAATAGATTTCTAGCTAACATTTACAAACCTAAAAAGTATAATTTTAACGTTCCTAAAAATGTATATTATCTTGTGCTCCCAGAAATGGGATATCTGAATTCCTATTGCCGTAATAACCTTCTGCCACTTCTTAGTAAATTTTATTGTCAAATAGATTTTAAACTAGTATTTGTCAACCGTCGTTCTATTGGCTCATATTTTAATGTTAAAGACCGTGTATCGGATGCTCTGCGCAGTGCTGTCGTTTGTGAATTCAAGTGTCCCCGATGTGATCGGAGCTATATTGGTAGCACTGTGCGGAGCCTCGAGTCGCGTTTCTGTGCCCATATGGGCATAAGCCATAGAACTGACAAACCTTTGAAAACTAAAGAAGCTTCAGCTATACGCAGCCATGTTGTTCTATGCAAAGTCGATATAACTTTAGCTAATTTTAACATTTAAGATTCCGCTCCGTGTGAGCAAACGTTAAGACTTCTAGAATCCCTGTATATTAAAAAAACTCCCCTTCGCTTAACTCTGATATTTCATCCGTTCCCCTCCGTCTAAACTGAACATCTTGAACAACCAACCTTTACTTGGTTTTAGATGTTTCTGTTTTTTTAGTTTTGCCTCGGAATCTGTGCTGCTTAGACTTAAGGTGTGTTCCTTTTAGTGTGGGTTTTTAATTTTTTAATTTTTTAGTGTTTTAAAAGATAGCCTGTGGATTTTTTAGTTTTTTGAGTTTTACATTTTGTATTTTATAGCTGTTATTCATTGTTCGTTTTTAGTGTCACTTTTATTGTTTTAAAGCTTGTTAATTGTTCGCTTTTGTTTCATAATAGTCATTATGGTTTTTAATTGTAACTTTTTAGAATTTTTTTAGTGTGACTTTGTTTTTAATGCTTGTGGATTTTTTCCCTATTTTAATTTGTTAATGTCATTATGGTTTTTAATATTATGTTTTTAACTTTTTAGAATTTTTGCCTGAGGATGAGCATAGTTTGTGCTTGAAACGTTGCAATATACAAAATATAGTCCCTTTCCAACTTGGTGGATGTTTCTTTCCTTGTCTGTTGCTTTCTGCTTAAATATATATATATATTAGGGTGGTCCTTAAAAATGAACTTTTGAATTGTCACGCTCCCAACCCGAAAAAAGGTTGTACTCCTACTAAAGACACTTACGAAGAATTTTTGTGAACCTACTTCTATTATAAGGAGTCGCGCAAAGCCGTTGCACTTCCCAAAAAAAGAGCCCCAGTCTGTCCTGGTGCGTTGGTGTGTTCGGTTCTGTCGGAAACTGAATTCTTGTTTTTTCATGTAGCGGTTAATGAACGTGTTCAAGTTAAAACATTACATATGTTATTTATTTTATCAATGTCATTATTTAGTTATTTTCATTACAATTACTTCAATGAACATACTGTAACCAAGAAATATATAAACATTTAAAAAATTAAAATGCATTCTTCCACTTATTAATAGTGATGAACATTTCGTAAATTTAAGTCATCATTTATTAATTTCATAATTATATAATGGCACCATAGTCTGCATGTATGATATTTACTTAATCGAAAGTACATCACTAACAAGTCACGTATAAATTCAGTAAGCATTCCATTCTCATGGTAAAGTGAATATTTGCGGATTATCATGGGAGTTTTGTTTATGTTGTGGATGTATTAATATCAACAATTATGAGTCGGAGTTCATTATTTGGTTATTGACTTTTATTGTGTGAGTTATCTAATCGGAATTTTTATTCATTTCAGCGTTATTAAGTAGTTTTCACAATGTCAAAGATTAAACCTGACACTCGAGCGCCCCCATTTCTAATGGAGCACTGGCAGGACAAACTTATGGGGGCAAAATTGCCTTCGAATGGTGACGTGTTATCAGTATTCGTTCATCTTCACCAAAATGAAAAAAGAACTGTAAAAGATAGTTTGAAAGAGGCACTTCTGGACGTAGAGAAGTTTTGGAATCGAGCGCGAATTCCTATCAAACACACAGACCACTCAATGGAAAAGTTAAATAAATTATTTGTTAAGTGGCAGAGACTAAAGAAAAGCATGAAGAGGAGGTCAGAAACGCAGATCGAGAACGAAGAGAAGAGGAATTCACGAGAGAATCAAAAAATCTTTTTGATATCGCTCATGAAAACGCACTTGCCATGATAAAACTTCCTGAAGATCGAGCTTTCTTGTTGGCTCAAAGAGAACCTGGTCGCAAAGGATCTATGGCTGGGATTGATATGGTCCTTGTTCGGATATGGTCCTTGTCCCGGGACAAACCAAAAACCTCAACTGCACATTTGGAAAGCTCTTCCAGTGAAAATAACAGTAGTGTTTCCAGTGATGCTGAGGAATCGGGTACAGAGAAGGAAGAATTCGGTGCAGTAGCAGGTGGTTCTTCACATCCAAAGCGTCGACGTGCAACGAACTCTATCATGACTCCTAATCTAGCATCAACCCTTGATCGCACGAATGTTAGTGATCGCTCAGAAGCCTTCGTGTTCGCAGCTACTGTACAGGGACTCGGTCATGACGTATCGGAGCTAGTTATTAACCGTTCTAGTGTGAGGCGGTATAGACAGCAGCATCGCTCTTTAACCGCTCAACACATAATGGAAGAGTTCAACACTGACTGTCCTATCATTGTTCATTGGGATGAAAAAATTCTCCCGGACCTCACTGGTCAAGCCAACGTCCATCTTCTCCCTGTCTTAGTCTCCAACAAAGACACGTGTCAGCTCCTTGGTGTTCCAAAACTCTCTTCCGGAACAGGAGAAGAGCAATCTCAAGCTATTGTGAACCAGCTCCAAAAGTGGGGGCTTGAGCAGTCCGTTGTTGGGATGAGTTTTGACACTACCGCTTCAAATACTGGCCATCGCGCAGGAACTTGCGTTCTCCTCGAGCAAAAACTAGGGAAAAACCCCCTGCATTTTCCATGCCGTCATCATATTATGGAATTGGTGTTTGGAGCTGTTTTCGGGTCTTATTTTGGAGCACCTTCTGGCCCTCAAGTACCTTTATTCATGCGCTTCAAGAAGTTTTGGCCTCAAATTGATCAGTCCAGATATAAGACGGCTGCAGATGACATCGACAACGAAGAGAAGAGGTCATTAACTTCTTTTGCTTGCAAGATGCTACAGGAAGGAACAGTTCGAGGTGATTACAAAGAATTCCTGGAGCTGGCACTTCTTTTCTTGGGCCATAATTCTTGGGATGGAAAAGAAATTCGCTTTAAAACTCCAGGAGCTATGCATCACGCCCGATGGATGGCTAAGGTTCGCTACTCCATCAAGGCATGGTTGTTTCAGAGTCAATTTCAACTAACTACCAAAGAAGAAAGGGCCCTAAACGAAATTTCTTTCCTTGCTGTCCGAATTTACATGAGAGCATGGTTTCGTGCTTCTGTTTCTGTATCTGCTCCGCATGAAAACCTTATTCTCCTTAAGAAACTTCAAAGATACTCAAATAAGATAATCGCAGAAGCTGCCATTAGAAAATTAACCTCACATCTCTGGTATCTGTCACAGGAAATGCTGCCCCTTGCATTATTCGACGAAGACGTTCCTGTAAGCGTTAAGCGTGAGATGGCTCAGGCCATGAGGACCAAAGAAGGAAGTGATGATTGTCCAAAGCGGATCGAGCTTCCACATAGTGCTCAGTTAAGTTTTTCAGAAGTTTGGACATTTCAGACGAATTCCTTAATGAAGGTCCTCTATTCTGGACTGTTCATGATAGTTACAAATATGCATGTAGCATTGTGAAAGGTATAAAAGTTGTTAATGATAAAGCTGAACGACCAGTGGCCCTCATTGACCAGTTTAATTGCCGATTAACTCACGACGAGGAGCAACTGCAGTATGCAGTATCTGATGCAGGTTGTCGCTAATCATCGTCGAAAATATCCTGACAGCAGAAAATGCACACTTGAGTCCAATATTCAATAACACTTTTTTTTTGTAATATGAAAAATATGTTGCTTTGGTTTCTTGTAACATTAAAAATATTTTGTTTTTATTTCTTGTAATATGAAGAATATATTGTTTTTGCTTATCATGTTTTGGGATGTTATGTTTTTTTTGGAAAGAACACTTAGTTTTATGATCCTACTTTACATGGAGATTTATTTAAATTTTGGTAGCATATTTGAGATACCGCGAAGATTATTTATGTTTATTTTCTTAAAGTATTCATCATTTATATTGTTTTATTAGTCATCCTTTATTTTAGTTTCCGTTTGATAAATTTTTTTAAAAATACCCATGAAATACAAAAATGTATTAAGCCTGCGCAACCCCTAAATATTCTCTAAAATAGAAGAAAGTCTATGAGATAAGTTCATTCATCCAAGAGTACCTAAATATGGGTTGGGAGCCTGGAAAATTTAATATCGAAATTTTTTTATATTTGTAAGAACCACCCTAATATATATATATATATATATATATATATATATATATATATGCCAGGTTAGGTAAACTGAATGCCAAGTTAGGTTAATTGAATGCCCGGGTAGGTTAATTGAATGCCCGGTTAGGTTAATTGTACGCTCTTCACGATTGGTTAGGTTAAGTCGTGATA
The DNA here is from genome assembly GCA_023014485.1 of Bathynomus jamesi. NCBI lineage: Eukaryota > Metazoa > Arthropoda > Malacostraca > Isopoda > Cirolanidae > Bathynomus > Bathynomus jamesi. The sequence continues at coordinate 100,519 of JAJOZX010002312.1, read as the reverse complement.
TTTTCGTTAAACCTAACGAAAATGTCACGACTTAACCTAACCAATCGTCAGGGGCGTACAGATGACCTAACCTGGTATTCAATGAACCTAACCGGGTATTCAATAATTTTACCATAGGTTTCGATATATATATATATATATATATATACACACACACGTAATGACGTAATGATCTTGATGGTCATTTATTTTTTTAAAATTAATTATTTAATTTATTAACACCCAGGTGCACAACCTCGCGACCTAATCAATATGTGTGTGAAGTTTCATGATTGTAACTGCGTCCTTTTATTATTATAGATTATTATTACGGGCGGCAATGTGAAGCTCAAGATTTTCATGACTGTTCTTTTCTATAATTTTATTGACGAAATAATTGAACCGACAGTAATTGGGGGCTCAATTATTTGGTCAGTAAAACTATAGTCATGAAAATCTTAAGATTCAGAAATCTTGACACAATGTGAAGCTCAAGATTTTCACGGCTGCGTTCTTTTCTATAGTTTAATCGCGGTGCTGGGGCCTTCGGGCCCAGTAATTTTAATTATTTAATTTATTAACACCCAGGTGCAGAACCTGGGGACCTAATCAATATGTGTGTGAAGTTTCATGTTTGTAACTGCTTCCATTTTGGAGTTATGGTTGGAACAGAAAGAAACACACACACACACACACACACACACACACACACACACACACACACGTCCTTTTATTATATATATATATATATATATAATATACGAGGGTGGGCTGAAAAGTAATGCCTCCACTTGAATAATTCTGGATTGTGTAGAGGTAGCCAGATAAAACCGGTTTTGTGATGTAACTTGATATCCCACCCCATTCCAGATTGTGAAGAGGTAGCCAGCTAGAGGGAGCCATTATGACCCTAATATAACCTACACTCATTCCACACGTTGGTTCATTATCGGTTACAATGGAAAGAAGACGTTCGCTTCAAGCAACGTGCTGTAATTGAATTTTTGACCGCAGAGAGTGTTGCTCCTATAGACATTCATCGGCGAATGCAAGCTGTGTACGGCAAACAGTGTGTTGATGTGAGTAGCGTTCGACGTTGGGCGAGGCAGTGTAAAGAAGGAGAAGCAGGGCAAGAAGATTTGCGAGACAAACCGCGAAGTGGAAAGCCTGTAACAGCAACCGACGAGTCTCATCGGAACTACTCTACGTTGACGAACTGATTCGTAGAAATCGTCGCATTAAACAAAATGAAGTTGCTGCAATGCTCGATATCTCCAAAGAGCGAGTGGGACAGTCTAGGCCTGTTCAAAAATCAACTTTGTCTTATTTTCATAGGTTTCTGTACATTTTCCCATGCTTTTTGACCTGAAAAAGCCGAAAATCACAACTATTTTGACTAGGATGTTGGGAAGCATTGCCGCATGGAGCTTTAAATTTTCTGCCTTGAAATCGGCCAAAGCGCCAATTCCGGGGTCCCTTGAATTATGTTTTGCACTTTAACTTTTGATCTAAACAAGATAGAGCAACAAATTAGGTATCAAATGAAAGAGCATAAAATTAATAAATAATAATAATAATAATAATAATAATAATAAATAATAATTAATAATAATAATAATAATAATAATAAATAATAATTAATAATAATAATAATAATAATTATTTTATCTATCATTTTTCAGGAAACAACAGAAACTCAATCAGAATCTAGAAAACCATCTACAAGTTACAACTTCACAATGGCATTAAGCAAGGAGCTGAGGGAGCTCCGTGGGCGCACAGTTGATATCTCAGAACCTCCACGTACTGTCCACAGGCAGGTGTCAACTGGGCCATCTACCAGATCTCTCACTGAAACTTTCCTGGTTGGATACCCTTCAGCTTTTATCAGTGTTCCCAGCTTCCCACCAACAGACAGGCGTTCCAGTATTTCCTTAATCTTCAGAATTTACCGGAAAATGCAGGGAGGCCCATGGTTCAAGACCTTGCATATGAAACAGTTGAATCTATCATCCCATTCTGGCAGATGGCTAGGATCAAGACAATGACCAAGTACAACGCAATGAAGCTCTTCATGAAACTACATGAGAAACATCGTGCTCTGGTGAAAAGCAAAGGAAGAGCAAGTAACCCTGGAGGAAAAAGAGGAGAATTTGTGCTGGAATTAGACAGCCTGTTCGATATAGGAGCTCCAGATGCAATCCAGGAAATACAGAACAACAGACTGTTATCCAGAGAGAAGAAAGATGAGGATATCAGGTTCTACGAAGACCAAAAGACTGAGAGGAAAGGTCATATGTCTGGTCATGACAAGATTTTTGAGACAAGATCCCTGCAGCAAGCAGCGAGGAATGAAAGACTGCAGCATAGACAAGAACAAGGTAAAACTAATTACTTTGAACGTTACAAAAAGTTTTAAGTTTTACTCCATTGCGATATTTAGCATGTACTTAACAATTACTGTCTTAACATGTTGTACTATTTTACAGCTGCAGCAGAACAAGAGGCAGTTGTTCATGTGGATGACATTACCTGGGGTGACTCAACTGAAAACGACGCTAACACAGAGGACATGGATTACCATCAGCCTCGTCCTGGATGTTCTCACCATCAAGACACTGTGACTAGTGTCACTTTGACGTTTCCAAGGAAGGTCATGGAATGTGATGTCATCTGCAATACAGCTGATCGTCTTGGTTTATCAGACAATCAAGTTACTGCCATGGTTTCTGCCACCTTGAAAGCTGGAGGGGCTGATCTGGATAACTTCGTCATCTCAACCTCAACAACACGTCGCAACAGAATGCTGTCCAGGTATAATATCAGCCAGAGTCACATGTCCAAGTTTTGTGAAAACCCCCCACAGTACGCTGCCTTACACTGGGATGGAAAGTTGCTCAAAGATGTCTTGGGCAGTGAACCTGGAAGTACCTCAGAGACTTTAGCTGTGCTAGTGTCTGGTCCACCTTCATACACTGAAGGAAAGTTATTGGGAGTACCTGTCATCGACAATTCTTCTGGCACAGCTCAGGCTGAGGCTTCAATGGATTTACTGGAGACATGGGAACTTACGGATAATGTTACTGCCCTTGTTTTTGACACTACATCCAGTAACAGTGGAGTTCACAGAGGAGCTGCCAAACTGCTAGAGAAAATGCTGAACAAAAAGGTGTTTTATCTGGCCTGTCGACATCACATCCTGGAAATCCTAGTAGGAGCAGTGTGGGAGAAGCTGTTTGGGAAGGTGAAGGGGCCAGATAATCCCTGGTTTGAGCATCTGAAGGATGTTTGGACGGACTTGTCCAAGGAAAACCCAAAGATGCTGGCTATCAACAGCAAATGGCTGAAGGAAAAGAAGAAGAACAGTGAAGAAATACTCCAAGACATTCTAACAGCAGAAAGGCTTCCAAGAGCCGACTACAGGGAAGTGGCTGAACTGACAGTCATTGTTCTTGGAGGAACGCCTCCTCGAGGTATTCACTGGAGTCGACCAGGCGCCATTCATCAGGCCAGATGGATGGCCAGAAACCTGTACTCCATGAAAATGCTGATGTTTGCAGATCAACTTGAGTACGACGAAGACACTGTATCAAAGCTGGAAAGACTCAACACCTTCCTTGCGCTGTTCTACACTCCTGTATGGATGATGTCAATGTCTGCTGCAGATGCTCCCGTGAATGATCTAAGTCTAATCCAGGACATGTTGAAGTACAAGAAAACTGACCCAGAGCTTGCTGATGCAGTACTTAATAAGATGGAAAACCACAAATGGTACCTGACGCAGGAAGTCGTGCCATTTGCCCTGTTCAGCAGTAGATTGAGTAACACATTGAAGCACGACATTGCTGCCCAGTTACATGCCACTGAGAAGCCAGACAGCTTCAGAACAGGAAAGCCTCTATTCCAGAGAGTCACAGCTAAGACCACCCTGGTTGATCTCATTGGCCCAGAATCACATTTCCTGCTGGACACACTGAACATTGGATCCGAGTGGCTTCTGGAACCTGTCACGTCTTGGCCACAGAATGAGGACTACAGAAAAGCGTTGGAATATGTTAAGAATCTGAAAGCGGTGAATGACATTGCTGAACGTGGTGTCAAGATGATGAGCGACTTTGAAAATGTCATAACAACAGATGCCAAGCAAAGGGACTATCTCCTTCAAGCTGTGGAGTTCAACAGACGCCGCTTTGACAGCTTCAAGAAACAAACTCTCAACAACTGACTGTGTAAATGTCATTATGAAATTAATCATCATGTAATGCTTTCACTTCTTGATCGATTAGACTTGTGACAAAATGTTAATCTCAAATTTGTGTCATGAATAAGGCGCCTTGTCTGCCTTGAGTGTGAGAAAACGAATTTTGTGATATTTCTGAAATCTTTGTATGTACCAATGTGCCATTTCTTGTTCCAAGACTATCATAATTGCATATGTTAGAAAGAGGATTAAAAACACTTTAATTTGGTGCCTATTTTGTTGCTCTATCTTGTTTAGATAAAAAGTTATAGTGCAAAACATGATTCAAGGGACCCCGGAACTGGTGCTTTTGGCCGATTTCAAGGCAGAAAACTTAAAGCTCCATGCGGCAATGCTTCCCAACAACCTAGGTCAAAATGGTTGTGATTTTCGGCCTTTTCTGGTCAAAATGCATGGGAAAAAGTACAGAAACCTATGAAAATAAGAAAAAGTTGATTTTTGAACAGGGCTAGACTGGGACACATTATCAGTATTCTCGGTTACCGAAAGTTCTGCGCCAGATGGGTGCCTCGCATGTTCACTGCCGAGATGAAAGCTGAGAGACAACGCATTTGCCAAGAAAATCTGCAACGCTTCGAAAATGAAGATGCATTTCTGCACAGCATTGTGACAGGAGACGAGACGTGGGTCCACCATTAAGACCCTGAAAATAAACGGCAATCCATATCGGCACAAAAATTCACCGCAAACAAAAAAATTCAAAGTTCAAAACTCGGCTGGAAAAGTGATGATGACTGGTTTTTTGGGATATCAATGGTGTTGTTCTCGAAGACTTTCTGGAAAGAGGGACAGCAATCAACTCCGCACGTTATATTGAAACTCTGAAGAAGTTGAAAAAACGGTTCAGGAGGGTTCGCACCCACAAATACGCAGTCATTGTTCACCATGACAACCCACGGCCTCACACCAGTGTTCAAACACGAGAAGCAATTGAGGATCTGCAATTCACCGTCTTGCTGCATCCACCATATAGCCCCGATTTAGCACCATGCGATTTTCACCTCTTTCCTAAACTTAAAGATCATCTCTGTGGAAATCGTTACGAGTCTGACGAAGAAGTTAAGGCCGCTGTGAAATGTTGGTTTCGTAGCCAAAGCTCCGAGTTTTACCGGATGGATTTCAAAAACTCATTCATCGCTGGCGTAAATGTATCGAGGTAAAGGGTGATTTCATAGCAAAGTAAATGTATCGTTTTGAAGAATAAACTATAAGGTACATATCTGCTTTGGTTTCGATAAAACCCTTCAACCATTTAAAATTTATTTGAGTGGAGGCATTACTTTTTAGCCCACGCATGTATATACAGTATGGTAGAGTTTGTCCTCTCAGTAAGTCACTCGAAACCAGCTAACTCGTTTAAAATTCCTGACTTCCAGCGAGCAGACGTTTGTAAATTTTGAAATGAATTGTCACACGTCAATTGGAAAACGTAATGGGGATCTCCAACGCAAAAATAATGGAGGAATCGTTTGAAACAGTATTTAGGACTATAAATGAGGAATGTGTACCGTACAAGTTTAAACGTGCGAAAGTAAATAACAAGCCCTTGTGGTTTACTTCTAGAGTACGGGATATTATAAGGAGTAGAGATACGGCTTACAGGCTACATAGGTGCGATAAAGACAATTTGTGGTTAAGAAACAATTACATATCTCTAAGACGTGAAGCGAAAAGCGTAATAAAAAAGTCCAAGCGTGATTTTGAAATCTCCATAGTTCGTGACGGCAAAGAAAACCGCAAGTGATTCTTTCAATACGTCAATAAATAATAGGAATCCAGTAAAAAGTGTCTTGGGGCCGTTGAAAATTTTTGACGGAGAGCTAGTTTCTGAAAAACAAGCAAATGGCTACGATTTTTTTACGTCAGTGTTTACAATAGAAGATGTAACGAAGTTTGAAGGATTTGACCATAAGATGGTTTACTTCTAGAGTAGGGGCAAAGGTGGGCAGTTGCGCAGCAACATTTTTGGTTGCGCTTGCGCTTGCGGCGCAACTTTTTGAAAAGGGTTGCGCTTGCGCGTGCGGCGCAACTATTTCAGCAGAGTTGCGGTTGCGGCTGCGGCGCTACAAAAATCGTTGCGCGTGCCCACCACTGCAGATATACGTTAAATGCAAAGGTGGGCAATTGCGCCGCAAAAAGTTGCGGCGCAATTTGCGGCGCAACATTTTTGGTTGCGCTTGCGCTTGCGGCGCAACTTTTTGAAAAGGGTTGCGCTTGCGCGTGCGGCGCAACTATTTCAGCAGAGTTGCGGTTGCGGTTGCGGCGCTACAAAAATCGTTGCGCGTGCCCACCACTGAGTAGGGGATATTATAAAGAGTAGAGATAGGGCTTATAGGCTACATAAGTGCGATAAAGACAATTTGTAGTTACGAAACAACTGTATATCTTTAAAGCGTGAAGCGAAAAGCGCAATAAAAAAGACCAAGCGCGATTTTAAAACATCCATAGCTCATGACGACAGAGAACAATTTTTCCAATACATCAATACTATATATATATATATATATATATATATATATATATATATATACACAGGGTGTTTCATAACATGTTGGACGCACTTTCAGGATGGATTCAGGACCTGAAAACAATGAAAAAAGTTTATCTAAACATATCCCCGAAATCGCTTTCTTTCCGAGTTACAGTCCGTTATGTGTTCCAGCAAGTATCCGCCTTACCTTTAAAGGAAGTGCTCAAAATGACCGCCTTGCGCTTCAATACACGCCTGAACACGCACGGTCATAGACTGCCTAACTCGTTCAAACATTCCAGGTATTGCTCGGATTTTCTGGCAACCTTGTTCTACAAATTCGCGAAGCATTTCAACGTTGTCAATGGGTTTCACGTAAAGGATGGATTTCAGATGACCCCACAGGTAAAAATCGAGTGGATTCAGGTTCCGGGGAGCGAGCAGGCCACGCAATGGGTCTTCCACGGCCTATCCATTTATCAGGGAAATGGTCATCCAAATAGTCTCTGGCTACTCGACTAAAATGAGGCGGAGCGCCGTCATGCATAAACCATATACGACGTCGGACACAAAGAGGAACTTCATCTAGTAAATCACTTAAATCATTCCTGAAAAAAATTGGAATAGTATTCTCCTGTTAATCTTCCAGGCAAAACAAAAGGACCGATTAAGTTGTCGGCAATAAGTCCTGCCCATACATTGATACTAAATTGTTGTTGGTGCCTTGACTGGATGATGGCATGCGGATTCTCTTCGGCCCAGTGATGAGTGTTGTGAAAATTGATCACGCCATTTCTTATGAAGGCAGCCTCATCAGAAAACAAAAAGGAGGACACAAAAAGAGGATCGCGAGCACACTGTTGAAGGAACGAAATACAAAAATCCTCTCATGGTGGGAAATCAGCTTCAGTAAGGCCTTGTACTCTCTGAATGTGATATGGGTAAAGCTGTTGTTCCCGTAAAATTCTGCACACAGCTGTGTATCTTACACCCTCTGCTGCCGCTATCCTTCAGGTGTTGACACCAGGATGTTCCTCCACGCGATTCAGGTGGTCTACCACCATCTGAAACTCGCTTGTTGAATGATTCTGTCTCACCAAGACGTTCGTCTATTCTGTGGAAGGTCTTCTTATTTGGCAGACGGCGATTCGGAAACCTTTCCGCATCCAGACGTCTTGCTGCAGCCGCATTACACTCGGCAAGTCCATACATAAGATGCATGTCTGCCATTTCTCTGTTTGAATAAGCCTCCACTTTCACTTCAAATGCACACTATCACTGAATAGCACAAAAACTTTTAAGTTTTTTTTTCACGGGACTGCACTTATTCACGGTAAGATGTTACGAATACGCACAGTGAAACACCGCGATGCACCTCTGATTGACTGATGGCTCTACACTCAACGCGATTGAAACATGTCATAGAGTGTATGAAACATTACAATCGGCAAGGCCATACATGAAATAAGTCTTGTCCACACTCACAAACATTGTCGGCAAACAGTGTTTGTAAACAGTTTGTGGAAAGAATTGCTGGAACACAAAACGGGTTGTAAGTCGGAAACGAAGCGATTTCGGGCATATGTTTATATAACTTTTTTTTCATTGTTTTCAGTCCTGAATCCATCCTGAAAGTGCGTCCCACATGTTATGAAACACCCTGTATATATATATATATATATATATATATATATATATATATATATAATGATATATATATAATATATACGATATATATATATATATATATATATATATATATATATATATATATATATATATATCAACGTAAAGAACGACGCTTTGTATAGGAGAATTATCCGCGCCCGGGTGGTTACCTCATTTTTTCATTTGTTTCGTTCTTTCGCTCTCATCTTGCGCGGATAATTCTCCTATACAAAGCGTCGTTCTTTACGTTAATTATACTGCGTGTTTGCAGTTATAATGTATATAATGTTACGGCATGCGGGAGGTGCCCCTTTGGGGCATTGGTTTCTGCGCGTATGTAGAGGAATTACGACATTTGTTTGAGTGAGGTCCGTGGTGTAATGGTTATCATATCTGACCGGCAATCGGAAGATCCCGGGTTCGATTCCCAGGTGGTTACCTCATTTTTTCATTTGTTTCGTTCTTTCGCTCTCATCTTGCGCGGATAAGTCTCCTATACAAAGCGTCGTTCTTTACGTTAATTATACTGCGTGTTTGCAGTTATAATGTATATAATGATACGGCATGCGGGAGGTGCCCCTTTGGGGCATTGGTTTCTGCGCGTATGTAGAGGAATTACGACATTTGTTTGAGTGAGGCCCGTGGTGTAATGGTTATCATATCTGACCGGCAATCGGAAGATCCCGGGTTCGATTCCCGGGTGGTTACCTCATTTTTTAATTTGTTTCGTTCTTTCGCTCTCATCTTGCGCGGATAAGTCTCCTATACAAAGCGTCGTTCTTTACGTTAATTATACTGCGTGTTTGCAGTTATAATGTATATATATATATATATATATATATATATATATTTAAATATAAAACGATATATATATAATATATACGGTATATATATATATATATTTTTTTTTTCCACAGATCTACAGAAGCTATGGCTAACAAAGACCCTATTTATATTAGATATACAGGGTGTCCATAAATGTTTACCCTGAAAACAATATGCTCTCATGTTTTAATAACGAATCTTACATCCGTTTTCTTTTTACAGGTAATCTCGTACACGCATAGAGTTTCTGTACTGGTGTGTTGCATCTACCGCATTCTCCGCTAGGAGCGCTGTAGTAGCTGTTCAGTTAAGATGGCGTCTGTGACAAAGAAGGCACAATGTGTTGTGTGGCTTGCAGAAACAAAATCTCCTGTCAGTGTTCATCGAAGGTTCAGAACAAAGTATGGAAAGAATCCACCTGATGTGAAGTTAAACAAGTCGTGGATGAAAAAATTCTTGGAAACTGGAAACGTGGAAAAGGGAAAGAGCAGTACTAGACCATCAGTTTCCGATGGGATGGTGGAAAACATTGAAACTGCTTTCACACGGTCACCAAGGAAATCGGTGAGATAAGCTTCATGCCAACTAAAGATACCGAAGTCTACAGTGCTGCACAATGCTGGGCAACCGCACACCAAATGGGAGGCTCGCACCCGCACTTCCGCACCCGCACTTCCGCAGACCTCTAAATTTTCGCACTTCCGCACAACCACACCCGCACCCGCACCCTATTTACATATATAAAGTTTTATCGCAAGGAAATATATAAGTTTCCATTAATATATTAATACTTTTATGAACTTTTATTTAATATTTAATTGTGAAAATAAAGTTTTAATACAATACAGTCATGTTTTTGTTATGAGAGGTCAGAAAATTACTAGAATACAATACACTAAATTAGAGATGTTGATTGGTCAATAGTTGACAAAATTCTAAAGTTCAAGTGTGCGAACGGGTGTGCGGACCAATCCGCACACGCACCTCCGCACACCATTTCGCACTTCCTCACAGTGCGAATGTTACACGCCTACAGGGTACAAATTGTTCAAGAACTGAAGCCTGATGACCGTGAGTGTGTGGCGTGAATACCGTTTAGACATTTTACGTGCCACTAGGGGTGCACATGTGGAAGTTCATTAACAATGTATCAAAACTTTGTATGTTTATCTACTTATGATTAAAACTGTGTTTGAATACGAGTGTTTATTTAAAAGTTATAGCATGCTTTAATCAGGGTAATCATTTATGGACACCCTGTAGCTTGCTTGCCGGTATGACGGCTACACATGTTACAGTAAAAATCCTGCAGTTAATCAGTTTTAAACGGTGCTGATATTTTGAGTTAATTCATAGCACACAGTGGTAGTTCGCTTTAAGAAGTAAAAATCGAGCCATATATCAAAAAGAGGCAAATAAAAACGAAGCGAATTAATCTATACAGCATTTTTTCGAGTGTTTCTTTGTGAAGGAAATTAGCTGGCCATCATGAGGCCGAATCAGTGAGAAGTGAACACCAATCAGTGAGAAGTATACAGCGTGCCATATCCCCCACCCCTCGAAGTAACGGAGAATACTTCCCTTCACTCAGCTTGTGTCAACCCCCATCCAATACTTCCTATAATATACGTTTTGAGTCAATTTTATGCACCGGCGGCTACCCCCTATCAGTAACATGGAAATGGTGAATAAATTCCTGCAATTCTGTGGTATCTGCAACAATGCAACAAATGAGGCAAAGGTGATGAGGTGCGATATCTGCCAGTTGCTTTTTGATTTCAGATACCTAGAATGGGAAGATGAAAAAATCTCCCTCATAACGAATGCAAAGCAACTTAATGGGATAAAGTTTTTCTACGAAAATTGCATGATCGAAATAAACTCTTTTACGGTATTTAAAGCAGAAAGAGACTACGAGAAGAAAATAAAAGAGGAAAGTGTGAATAAAGAACACAGGAAAACAGAAGAAACGAAGAAAGGCGTAGAAGAAATAAATCAAATACCGTCACACAGGGAGGCCGAAACCATACAGGCAACAGATAGTATAAAGACAACAGAGATATAAAGGCAACGAAGGACATTAACACAAATACCACAAATAGGAAAAAACAAGCGTGCAATCAAGAAAACGGAATGAAACTGTCCCTCAATAAGGAGCAAAATACAAAGGCCACGAGTAAAAATGGGGAAGGAATTATATGCAGATATTATATAAAAGATAATTGCAGATATAAAAGAGGACAATGTATATATGAACATCTCCCAATTTGCAATTTCTTCTATATGGTCATTGTAAATTTGGAGACAGATGCAGATTCTACCACCCGGACATCTGCAGGACTTACGCAAAATATGGAACCTGCAAATATGGGAAAAAATGCTACTATCAACATTTCCCGACGAATCCAAACGATAAAGGAGAAAGTTTAAAGGACAATAGGAATAACAGTAACACTAGAAATAACAAGAACATAAAAAGCTAACAAAATATTTTTCAACATCGCAGACACGATACGGCTGCTAAATGTCATACAAGGCATGCAGTTGATACAGCTGGAAACCCTCGAGCCAAACCGCTTCCGAGCAAGAAGCTACCAGAACAGGTAGGCAGAACTGGATCTCTTTCGGAGAACCATAGGGCAACGAAACAAGCGATACCGAAGGAAAAAGAACTTCAAATGCCCAAGGGGCAACAAAAACAAAGAGCATAAATATTGTTCTAGCTAATATTCAAGGAATAAGACAAAACCAATCACTCAACAAAGTTTCGTACCTCAAAGAATTTATGGACGAAAGAAGGGGGGACATCGCATGCCTCACAGAACCTCATCTTAAGGATTGCCAAGGAAATTGTGAAAACTGCGAGCATTGTATTGATAAGAAAGAGATAAATATAGAGGGTTTCAACTTACTAAAAGCTGATAGAACTGCGACACAAAGGTGGTTGTTCTATATATTTACATGAAGGTCATATGACAGAGACAGTAATAAGTAAATCAAACAGCTTTTCACTACTAGCAGTGAAAATAGAAAAACTAAACGTGATACTGATAGTCATCTATAGACCTCCAAACACTCCAACCGAAAATTTTTGGAGGCCATTGATGATATCAGAAACCTAATAAAGGCCATAACCCCCCCCCCCCCAATATAATGTTCTGGGGAGACTTTAATTTCCCAATTTATAAAATACAAAAAGGTGGATAGGAATATATATATATATATATATAGTATATATATATACAGTATATATATATATATATGATGAATAAAACCACAAAGGGAAAAGAAACACAAAGGGGTGCTCAAGCGCTTTCGTCTAATGACATCCTCAGGAACACTGGAGTGAAAGGACAGATCAAGGCAATATATAGGTTACAAAAATAAACATACATACATACATATTCATATATACAGGGTGGGCCGTAAGTTTCCATACATAGGAAAAATAAACATTTTTTTATGGACAACCATTTTTATTTATATAATATGCTCTACATGGTTGCCATTGTTTTGAAAACACATTTCAATACGTGTTCCCCACTGTTGATGAACACGCATTAGCACAGTTGACGTTATGCTTGTAATGGCGTTGGTGATACGTTCCTTTAGATCAGTGGTTCCCAAACTTTTTTTGCCGCGGAACCCTTTGACATTATTTAAAAAAGCGTGGAACCCCTACCTATATTCAAGAATATTAAAAACCACAAATTGTGGGATAAAAAGAGAACTTATTTATAAAACAAATAAAAAAATTCGAATAAAAAACACCTTAATTTTGGTAAATTTGTACATAATTAGTTTAACAAAAATGAAATGAATACCTAATGGGAAGAATGCTTCTGCTTCTTAGACTCCAGTATCCTCTGGAAATTTGGTTTAATGTTGGATAATTGAATTCTCATATCTGGTGCAGCATCCAGTCTGCTGCGATATTCTGTTTTCGTGCTCGCATATCTTGAAAATCCTGATTCACACAAATATGTTGTTGCAAATGGCAATAGCACTCGTATGGCTCGTTTTGATAATTCCGGATATTCGTCACTTAAATTTCCCCAGAAAATAGCTACCGGAACTTCTTCAAACTTGGCCTTTAACTGAGTATCTGAAGTAATTTCTATTAAATTTTCATAATCCACTGCTAGAAATCCTGTTGGCTTTTCTTTAACTTTGAATGGATTCTGTACCCAGTAATGGTCTTTGTTCTTCAAATTTGGAAAATACTCAATTAGAGATTCTGATAAGCTGTTGAGATGATTTTTAATATCATTGAGGATTTCAACATCTAATTCCACTTCGGATTCTTGGAGAAAGTCACTAAGAAGCGGAAAACAGTCAAGAGTATTTTGTTCCACATCTGAGATCCAGTACTGCAATTTACATGATAAAGATACCATTTTATCTTGCGCTTGAAAAATGTTTACTTCTTTCCCTTGCAGAGACAGACATGTTTCATTCAATTTTGAAAAAATATCTGCTAAATATGCAATCCTTGCTAGCCATGCCATATTTGTTAATCTGTCAGATAATCTAAATTTATGATCAATAAAATAAGACAACAATTCTTTCCTCAATTCAAACATTCTCACAAGAACATTTCCTCGTGAGAGCCACCTAATTTCTGTATGTAAAAGTAGTGTGTTATGAAGACTACCCAGATTTTCACACAAGGCCTTAAAAATTCGTAATTGCAATGGCCGAGATTTAATAAAATTGATAATCTGCACTGCTTCGTCCAAAACTATCTTTAATGAAGCTGAAATCCTTTTTGTCACTAATGCATATCTGTGAAGAATGCAGTGATTACTGTTGCAGTTTTTTGCAACATTCTTGATTCGTGTTACAGCGCCAGCTAATTTTCCTGTCATTGCCTTTGCTCCATCGCTGCATACTGAAATACATTTTTCAAAGCCTATATCATGCGTTTTCATAAAATTATCAATGCAATTAAATATATCATTTCCTGTGGTATGCAATTCTAAACTTTTGCAAAAAAGCAAATCATCTTCAATTTTCTTATTAAAGTCATATCTAGCAAACACAAGTAAAATTGCTAGTCCAGCAACGTCTGTGGACTCATCTATTTGTAATACATAAGCATCACATACACGCAATCGTGAAATAAGTTCATTTTGAATGTCATTAGCAATATCATTAATACGTCTTGACACCGTATTGTTGGAAAGAGATACAGCCTCAACTTTCTGAACAGAATCTTCATTAAACACGCAAGATATTATATCTTTTAATAAAGGTTTTATAAGTGATTCACCAATAGTATATGCCTCACCAGCAAGAGCAATGCGGTAACATGCTTTATATGACGCTTCTGTTGCATTTTCATTGTCTGTTTTACATTTTTTAATAAGACACTTCTAGAGCTATTCAGACTTTCAAGTTTTCTTTTAAAAAAAGAAATATCTTTATTTTTAAAAGTCTGATGGTTTGTTTCCATATGTCTCTGTAACTTTGCTGGTGCTAAAGAACTGTTTGCTAATATTTTGTTACAAAGTAAGCAAAGGGCATCTGGGGCTTCGTCACCAATACTAGTAAAACCATATAACAAATAATTAGGATCATATTTACGTTTTTTCATAGATGTCTGCACAGAATCGGAGGAAGCAGATTTCTTTTTTTGTGGATTAATCACACTAGAAGTTGGTGGTTGTGCAGCTTCTGCAATTTCTGTATCTTCTATAGATGCTTTTGTTTCACTAGTTTCTGCATTACTAGTAATTTCAGTTTTTTTACGAAACCCATATTTTAACCATCGATCCATTGAAGGGTTAATTTTCACGAATTTTGAAATATTACAATTACGAAAAATGAATAATAAAAAGTTCTAACCAAATTAATTCACAGAGGACAACGATTTCAAAGATTGTACTAACGAAGTGTTTATCAAGTAGGCCTAGTAGGTAGAGGCAAGCAACGTTGCTGCACAATCTTCTGCACTTTAATTATTCGTTAGGCTTCACTTAGACCTGTTAGCGTCTTGTAAACAGATGCACAATATCCCATGTAAACATTAGGAAAATACTGATATTTTTACTGCGCATTCTGCTGCAGTTAATAAAGTCCTTTTGTATAACCACCTCAGATCACTTCACTTCCAAAGCTTACAAAACAAACTGATAACGCACGCTCGAGTCGAGTACCTCGACTACTATAGAAATAGATTATGACAAGTTCAAAACATGTTGGCTACGTCTCCAAACGCAGTTTACATCATTTTACATGCAGATTATGTACTAATATTAATAAATGTTTTCCATTAATGATAATTTAGTTGCTATTTATGGAAATTTTCTTTTAAAAAGTAAATCAAATACGCAAAACATGATAAGTATGGCCAAAAAAAATTGGCAACTCTTACAGAGGGCGCTGCTGTTACGTTCGAAATGTTTCGTTCAAGCCTATTGCCGTTTCTAAATATTTCGCTCAAACCATACTTATGCTTCATTTTCCTTCGTGCAAAATTTCATATTTTCTTCGCTAGACTTATTTTTTTGAAAATGAGTAATTTATATTTTTTTTAAATAAAATATTTTTTATTTTAAACTTTAGCTCGCGGAACCCCTGAATTTTTTCGCGGAACCCTGGGTTCCGCGGAACACACTTTGGGAACCACTGCTTTAGATGATTTATGTCTCGTATCTTTTCCTGATACACCATGGCCTTCAAGTGCCCCCAAAGATAGAAATCAAGGGGGGTGAGATCTGGGGATCTGGGAGGCCACTCCACAGGACCACGCCGACCAATCCAAGCATCCGGAAACTGCTGATCCAAATACCGACGCACGTGAAGACCATAATGAGGTGGAGCTCCATCTTGCTGGAAGTAAACTGGGAAGTTACCTTCCTCGTTTAGCAGGGATGGGAAAATCTCTTCTTGCAACATGTTAAGATACCTTTCGGCATTAAGATTTCCACTGACAAAAATTGGTCCAATAATTCTGTCACCCCATATCCCGGCCCACACCATCACTTTACCGGCACCTTGCATCTTCGTCGGACTCAGCCAGTTAGGGTTAGCATTACTCCAATAACGTATGTTTTGCCGATTAACCTCTCCATTGACGTAAAAATTTGCTTCATCAGTAAACAAGATCTTACGTCAAACGCATATTCTTAGGGTATCTGAAACATAAAAACAAACGTTTAATTTTTCCTATGTATGGAAACTTACGGCCCACCCTGTATATACATATATATATATATATATATATATATATATATACATATACATATAGATATATACATATACATATATATAGTAAGCATAGAAAAAATTGTGGGAGGAGCAAACACATTTGTATGGGAAATTGACACTTTTAGCACTTCGGCCGACATTCAATATAAATTCAAATGGCTTGTTTATGAAACAGGTCACAAAAGAATAAAGAAATAAAAATAAATATAAATATAAATTGGGGAAAAAAAATAAAAAATTAATTACAAAATAGTGCCTTAGTGATATATATGTCACAGCCTAAATAACCATAAAGAAATAAACCAACAAATAAAAAACCACAAATATATATATATATATATATATATATATATATACATACACACATACACACATATACATATATATAGTAAGTAAAGAAAAATTGTGGGAGGAGCAAACACATAGCCCTACCAATAATTTAGGCATTATCTATAAAATTGGGTGTAAGCAATGTGATTCCTTTTACATAGGTCAGACGGGAAAGGATTTGCAAACGCGTGTAAAACAGCATCAATATTCCGTTAGAACGGGACAGTAGTCCAGTGCCCTTTTTGTCCATTTGTCAGAGTTATCCCATTGTATTGATTGGAATAATGCTTCAGTTTTGTTTCACTCTAGCAACATTGTTAATAGAAATATTCTTGAGTCGGCTATAATTCAACTTACAAATAACCTTAATATGATTAAAGGTCTGTTTCAACTCGATCCCGTTGCTCTGAATTCCTTCAGAATGGATTTAAACAAAAAGGGCAGGTTGTTAAATCTTTGGTAAAAATTTGTTTTTGTCTTTGTTTCCTTATAAATCTGTAGGTTTCTCTTACAATTTTATTTTTCAATTTTTTGCTGTATGCGTGTATGTGTATGTATGTATGTGTATGTGAGTATGTGCGTGGTCATTGCAGTTAAATGTGTGTGTATGTATATGTGTGTATATGTATATGTATGTATGTATGTGTGTATATGTATATGTATGTATATATGTGTATATATATTTGTATATATATATATATGTATATATGTGTATGTACCTTACCTTACCTTACAACCTTACAAAGGTTCCGCGCGATGATTTCTCATTTCGCGAAGGTCAAGCTTGTATGTGTGTATATATATATATATATATGTGTGTGTGTGTGTGTGTTTGTATATATGTATGTATATGTATATATATTTGGTTATGTGGGTATACATGTGTAGTTGTATTATTTGTAATTTTTTCAATTTATATTTATTTTTTTTATTTCTTTATTCTTTTGCGACCTACCGTTTTTTCAGACAATAATTATAAAAACAAACCTTTGGTAATTTTTTCCCTTATGCATATATATATATATATTCTGTATATATTGCGTTTATATTTCGTATATATACCTTATATATGTTGTATATATTTTTATGGTTCTTTATATATCATCTAGGCATCATTTTGTTTTCCAATTTATATTTACTTGTACTTTTTTATTCGTTTGTGACCATAGTATGCATGATTCAGACAATAACTGAAAAACTTTTGGTAATTTTTCCCTTATAAATTGGTGTGCCTCTCTTAAAATTTATTTTTCAATTTATTATTATTTTTTATTATTTTTTAATTTTTTTTTTTTTTTTTTGTTTATTTCTTTATTTCTTTGTGACATATATATCAATTTGGCATCATCTATTAAATTGATTGTAAACTTCCCTTTTGAGCTTGAATTTGTAGACTCCACTTACAATTTTTGGTTTTTTATCTGTTGGTTTATTTCTTTATGGTTATTTAGGCTGTGACATATATATCACTAAGGCATTATTTTATTTATTTTTTTTCCCTATTTATATTTATATTTATTTTTATTTCTTTATTCTTTTGTGACCTGTTTCATAAACAAGCCATTTGAATTTATATTGAATGTCGGCCGAAGTGCTAAAAGTGTCAATTTCCCATACAAATGTGTTTGCTCCTCCCACAATTTTTTCTATGCTTACTATATATATATGTATATGTATATATATATGTATATATATATATATATATATATATATATATATATATGTATATATATATATATATCAATATGTATGTATGTATGTTTATTTTTGTAACCTATATATTGCCTTGATCTGTCCTTTCACTCCAGTGTTCCTGAGGATGTCATTAGACGAAAGCGCTTGAGCACCCCTTTGTGTTTCTTTTCCCTTCGTGGTTTTATTCATCATAAATATTTTTCACGTGTCACTTTCGTGAAATAATTTTTCATATATATATATATATATATATATATATATATATATATATATATATATACCAGGACAAGAGGAGCACAAGAGAAGACCAGGCACAAGCAAAAATGTTGATGGCTCTCACAAACGCGTTTATGCTGACACAGGCGATAACAGAAAATACCAGAAAAATAACTACCAAGATCTGGTATTCACGAATAATAGGAACTTGATTGGTGATATAAAAATAACCCCAACCATTATCTTAGACCATAACTTAATCGAGATATCAACAAATATAGCGACAACAGTAAAAGACAATACACATATTGAAGAAAGAAGCAAATTTGGGGCCTTTAACTTAAACTCCAAGACTATAAATTGGGACGCAGTCAGATCACGAATTGCCCAAATAGAGTGGAGAACAGTATTAGAGAATAAAACAACTGAAGAAATGCTAACAACCTTGGAAGAAAAAACGCTGAAAATTTTACAAAAATATGCTCCGAAATCACAGCCAAAAGGAAAGAGGAACTGGTTAGAGAGGCAAAAGAGAAGAATATTCCGCAAAAGAAAGAGAGTGGAGGCGAAGTTAGGAAAATAATAAAAGAAAACCTGGAGGTTATCGATAGTGAAATAGAAGCCCTGATTAAGGACCATACAGAGAGGGAAGAGGAAAAGGCGGTAGAAGCAAAAAAGGAAAATCCAAAATACTTCTATAGCTATGCGAAAAGGAAAACAAAAAGCGCTCCCTACTATCGGACCTTTAAGGAAAAGAAATAATAAACTAAACAACGATCTAGAAGAAATACCTGAAAATTGAAAGCCAGTATGAATCACTCTTCAGTACCCCAAAAAGTGACAAAGTGATTCCTGACATAGATGCATTCATTGAAAAGAAATTGCAAGGAGAGTGTATAACAGACTTTGATTTTACCCCAGAAGATGTAGCGAGAGCTATAGGACAAATGAAACCACATTCAGCTGCAGGTCCGGACAATTGGAACGTATTATTGATTAAAAACTGTGAAAATGAAATAGCTACACCTTTATACTGGATATGGAGAAGATGCCTAGACACTAGGTAAATACCGAACATCTTGAAAAGAGCAAACATTGTTCCTATGTATAAAGGAGGGGATAGATCTCAAGCAAAGAACTACAGTATAGACTAGTGTCATTGACGTCTCACCTCACCAAATTATTTGAAAGAATAGTTAGAGAGAAAATCTATGATTTTTTGGCGACACTGGAAATATTCAACGAAAATCAGCACAGATTCCAATGAGGTAGAGCATGCCTATCCCAACTTATAGAACACTATAACAATATCCTAGATGAACTGGAAGGCAATGAAAACTACAATGTCACATACACGAATTTTGCTAAAGTTTTCGACAAATTTGATCATGGTATCATAGCATATAAAATGAAACATATGGGAATAACAGGCAGAGTGGGAAAAATGGACCGACAATTTCTTCAGAGAACGCCTACAGCTCGTCACATTTCAAGGTATGTCATCATCAGGATCAGAAGTACGCAGCCCCACTCCTGTTCATTATCATGCTAACAGACATAGACAGTAGAGTAAACAGCACCAGTATAGTAACATCCTTTGCGAACGATACAAAGATCAGTAGAAAGATTAGCGATGCAAATGAGGTGGAGGCCTTGCAGAGGAACACGAACTAAATATACAAATGGTCAGAATACAGCAATATGACATTTAACACCGAGAAATTTCAGCTCTTGAGATATGGTAGAAATGAGGAACTTAAACAGACTGCATATTATGCTCCAGGTAGACAAGAAATTCAGAGAAACAAGAAAGCGATAGATTTGTGGGTAATAATGACCGATGATGCGAAATTCGAAACACAAAATCAGATAGCGATAAACAAAGCAAGAAGAGTCGCGGGACAGGTACTAAGAACGGTCAAAAGAAGGGACAGGACAGTAATGATTCCTCTGCTATAAACACTGATTATACCAAAACTTGAATACTACTCGACTTGACGTCCCCATATAAAAAGGAAAAAACTAATATACTAGAAGAAACTCAGAGACATTTCACAGCAAAGATTGATGGCTGCAAAGAGCTCAACTACTGAGAAAGACTATGTAAACTAAATTTGTACTTCCTGGAAAGAAGAAGAAGAGAGGTACACCATAATCTACATGGAAAATAATCGAAAAACTGTACCAAACCTCGAACTAATTTCAACGCTAGAAAACAACGCTAGAAAATAGAAAAGGCAGAATGTGTAGTTCCTGAATTGAAGGCCCGACAAGGGACCGCTTCCAAAGGACCTTAAAAACGTTACAAGGGTCAAAGTTGAAATCTTCAAGAGAAGATTAGATGCCTGGCTCTAGACGGTACCAGAAGAACGGGGTGTACCTGGCTATGTGCGGTGGAGAGTGCAAGAAAGCAACTCGCTCCCTCACCAAGCCAGGCCTTGAGGCGAGGCCATCATCTTGACCTTCGTGTGAAGAGAAACCAACACACGGACGAGGTTTTCGCGGTATTATATATATATATATATATATATATATATATATATATATATATATAATATATATACTGTATATAATGTTATACTGTTATAATGTTTCAGACCAGAAAAGACCCTAAGATCCACTCATGGTTAGGCTACCTAACTCTATTTGTAATTGTGTACTGCGCATGTCCTCCGTGATGGCGGAGGGGACCTACAACTTTACGTTGGTTCCGAACCAAAAAACCTTAATTTTACTACCTCAAACTATAACTAATCTATCAGCATTATGTATCTAATCGATTTTTTAACATGTTTATAGAGGTGCTATTAATTACGTCTACCGGCAAACTATGCCAGCTATTTACTGTTCTATGCGTAAAAAAGGTTTTTGGCGACTGCTGTCTAGAATCTTCTACTTCTCAGCTTACACCCGTTATTTCTAGTTCTACAGGGTGTTCGAAAAGTCCCGTCACCCCCTACAAAATGTACATATGGTAATACCAATTTTATTTTTGTGTGGTTAATTGTATTTGTATGTGGTAGGTGTAATTCAAGAAACGAGTCACTAGCAACAATTACTTTAATTACAGTAAATACAGTCACTAATTACAGTTACTAATTAAGAATATCTGTGTGTACACCATCATTTTCGTAACAAAGGATGATGCGCCTCCATGTGCGGTGTGAGAATCGACGCAGCATTGCTGGAGTGATTACACCAAATGCATCTCGAACAGCGTGTTTCAGTTCCTCTGTTGTGCTTGACGAAACCCCATAACGCATTGTCACATGAAGACAGATCTGGACTTTAGGGCGTCCACTGAAGAGGAGCAGGTAAGTGTTGCGAGCCACGGCCGGTCCATTTGTCTCTGAACACTTCGTTGAGGAATTCCCTCACATTAGTGGCAAAATGATCCGGAGCCTGGTCTTGTTGAAACCACACCCGACCAAGCAGCCCCAAACGTTCGAGCTCATGGTCTGTCCGTGATGGAGCCACTTTCAACCAGCTTTTTCTCTCAGCGTAATACCGTCTTGTTTGAAAATAAAAACCCACTCTAATAGACAGAGTTTATTTCCACGACAGTTTCGACGCCCACTGGCATCCTCCTCGGGTGGATACAGAAACACGAATGAACCAAAACAAGAGGGAAAAACAGTCCAGGGACCGACCGTTAAGAAATTCGCGCCTAGGTTAGATCCCATTCTCCCGACACCGGAAGGGCATTTTCATTAAGTACATTCGCGCAAATTTAAAACTATCTTCCTGTTCTAAACATACAGATTCTATTATATTTTTCTTACATAATTATTGAATTTATTATTAATTTTATTACATTTAATATTGCATAATTATTTATTACAGAAATTATAAATTTATTATTACATTGGTTATTACATTATTGTTTATTATACAGAACTTATAAACCGAAAAACGAATGAAAAAAGCCGATTAGGAAACAATCCAGAGAAATTCGCACCTAGGTTAGATACCGTTCTCCCGACACTGGAAGGGCATTTTATTACAGGGTCCGCTTATAAGTACATTCCCACAAATTAAAACTATCTTCTTGTTCTATACATACAGATTCTAATATTTTGACATAATTACTGCATTTATTATTACATTTACATTTTTTTTAACATTTATTATTATTACCTTTACCCTAATTATTAAATTTATAATATTACCTTTATTATTACATCTGTTGCATTTATATTTATTTCCACATTTATTACTTCCATTATTACATTTACTAAAGGCGAGTAAGGAAACATTCCAATCCAGAGACATTTAAGAAATTCACACTTAGGTTCGAACACGTTCCCACGACTCCGTAAGGGATTTTTTGACCAAGAATCTCATTAAAGGGTCTAACTTATAAGTACCTTCGCACAAATTAAAATTATCTACTTTTTCTATACACACAGATTCTATTATTTTTCTTTTGACATAATTATTACATTTATAAAGTACCTTACTTGATTCCCAATCTATAGCATGATTATTTTGGCTGGCGTGATAAAAAATGGCATTATTAGTATTACAACTTCTGAAGGCATATTTGTGTTCTTTAATACGGGTTTCAATATTTCTTCCAGTTTCTCCCACGTATACTAAATCACAACTTTTACAGGGAATGCTGTAGACACAGGCTTGTTCCTCTTTTGCCACGTTATTCCTAACCAATTTACTTTTCACGGTAGACGAATATTTGAACGCCAAAGCAAACTTAAAATCTTTCGTCAACGGTTTTACTCTTTCTAAGCCGGCAATGTAAGGCAAACTCACATATTGTTTTTGGTTAACTGAAGGTTCCCGAGGGGCATAAAAAGATTTTCTGGCTTTAAAATACGCCTTTCTGATAAACCACTCGGGATATTTTAAATCCTTAAAAATGTTCCAAATCTTTGAATTTTCCGGGTCCAGCAAATGTGGGCTACAAATCCTGAGTGCTCTTAGAAACATGGAAGAAATAATTGAGCTTTTAACCCCTTCATCATGATATGAAAAATAATGAATGTACGAATTACAATGAGTAGGTTTTCTATAAACCGTGAAATTGGGCTTTCCGCTTTCGTTAATGACCAACACATCTAGAAAAGGTAATTGTTTGTCGTTCTCCCATTCATATTTAAATTTAATAGAGGGAACAAGATTATTTAATGACTGAAAGAAAGTGTCAAAGTTGTTCCAGTGGTCAGGCCAAAATGAGAAAATATCATCTACATAACGAAACCAAATTAGATTCCTGGGACATATTGTTTGCAACAATTCCGACTCATAGTATTCCGTGTATAATGTACTCAGTATTGGGGATAAAGGAGACCCCATTCCCATACCAAAACGTTGCAAATAAAATTCTTCACCGAAGGAGAAGGCATTATTGGTGACACAGAGTTTTATCAGTTCTAAAAATACAGATGTGGGCATGCCTAGTTCTACGTTACATGTTGGCAATTTTCTATCTAAAAAACTAAGTACTTCATCAATGGGAACTTTCGTAAACAAGGACTCAACGTCAAAACTGATCATTCTTCCCCGTTTTAAATCTAAGGCCATAACTTTGTTAATAAAGTCACAGGAATTAGTGATGTGCGAGCCTGAAAATTTACCAACTAATGGGGATAATTTATCTGCAAGAAATTTAGATAACCTGTAACTAAAGGAACCCCTGTGTGAAATAATGGGACGGAGAGGTATATTAATCTTATGGGTTTTGGGTAGGCCGTAAATGTGGGGGAGTTTGGGGTTAATCTGTAGAAATCTTTTAGGATCAATCGCCGGGACATCTTTTAATAAGTTCCTGATGGTCTTGTTGAATTCGGCAGAAAGACGCTTTAGGGAGGACGATCTCACTTTGGCGTAGGTGAATTCATCACTATGTAACGCTTCCATTTTTTGTTTATAATCACACTTGTCCAAAATAACCACAGTGTTACTTTTGTCCGCTTTAGTGACAAATATTGCTTCATTCTTCCTGAGCTTGTCTAAAGCTAACCGGAATCTTTTGGGAATAGAGTCCAATGAGTTGAAATGTTCCAGAAACTTGCTCAGAATCAAACCATTTAAACACGGAATATCCACCCTGGAATTAACTACGGAAGACACAAAATCTAAAACAATGTTTTTATCGGGTTTAAGGGCAAACGACAGCCCTAAATTAAGAACTTCCTTTTCGGATTTGGATAAGACATATGTCGATAAATTTAAAACGGAACCTTCCACCGCACACTTGACCAAGCACTTTCATCACATAAATAGGATAGCTTTCTGTTAAGTCGTTGTTCAGTGCGTCTAGTCTCCACGTCGCATTTATAATCTGCAGTTTCAAACAGCGCCACAAGTAGTTCACACGACACATGCGATTTAAGGACGCGTAGACAATTTCTTAGTTTGAAATACGTATGGTCAATTTCTCTTTTAACACACGGAATACGTTCCTTCAAAATTTCCCTGGCAAAATTCGGAAACGGTGTATGGTCCTTCCTGAAGGTAAACGGTATCAAGGACTTCGGGCACACTTGCTCCACTAAACACTCTTGCAGGAACTTGAGTTGCAGCTTCTTGGTCTTCACGGACACTAGTGTTTTTTCATATAGACGATAGGAAGATATAAGTTGGGGAAAGGTAACTAAGAAAGGCGAATAGATGGCGTCTGATCGTGGGATCCATAATAAATGCAAAAAACTTCACTTTTTTCTACGTGAAGGTCAAAATATGAAAATAAAAACCCACTCTAATAGACAGAGTTTATTTCCACGACAGTTTCGACGGCCACTGGCATCCTCCTCGGGTGGATACAGAAACACGAATGAACCAAAACAAGAGGGAAAAACAGTCCAGGGACCGACCGTTAAGAAATTCGCACCTAGGTCCAACTCATTGGACTCTATTCCCAAAAGATTCCGGTTAGCTTTAGACAAGCTCAGGAAGAATGAAGCAATATTTGTCACTAAAGCGGACAAAAGTAACACTGTGGTTATTTTGGACAAGTGTGATTATAAACAAAAAATGGAAGCGTTACTTAGTGATGAATTCACCTACGCCAAAGTGAGATCGTCCCCCCTAAAGCGTCTTTCTGCCGAATTCAACAAGACCATCAGGAACTTATTAAAAGATGTCCCGGCGATTGATCCTAAAAGATTTCTACAGATTAACCCCAAACTCCCCCACATTTACGGCCTACCCAAAACCCATAAGATTAATATACCACTCCGTCCCATTATTTCACACAGGGGTTCCTTTAGTTACAGGTTATCTAAATTTCTTGCAGATAAATTATCCCCATTAGTTGGTAAATTTTCAGGCTCGCACATCACTAATTCCTGTGACTTTATTAACAAAGTTATGGCCTTAGATTTAAAACGGGGAAGAATGATCAGTTTTGACGTTGAGTCCTTGTTTACGAAAGTTCCCATTGATGATGTATGTACTTAGTTTTTTAGATAGAAAATTGCCAACATGTAACGTAGAACTAGGCATGCCCACATCTGTATTTTTAGAACTGATAAAACTCTGTGTCACCAATAATGCCTTCTCCTTCGGTGAAGAATTTTATTTGCAACGTTTTGGTATGGGAATGGGGTCTCCTTTATCCCCAATACTGAGTACATTATACACGGAATACTATGAGTCGGAATTGTTGCAAACAATATGTCCCAGGAATCTAATTTGGTTTCGTTATGTAGATGATATTTTCTCATTTTGGCCTGACCACTGGAACAACTTTGACACTTTCTTTCAGTCATTAAATAATCTTGTTCCCTCTATTAAATTTAAATATGAATGGGAGAACGACAAACAATTACCTTTTCTAGATGTGTTGGTCATTAACGAAAGCGGAAAGCCCAATTTCACGGTTTATAGAAAACCTACTCATTGTAATTCGTACATTCATTATTTTTCATATCATGATGAAGGGGTTAAAAGCTCAATTATTTCTTCCATGTTTCTAAGAGCACTCAGGATTTGTAGCCCACATTTGCTGGACCCGGAAAATTCAAAGATTTGGAACATTTTTAAGGATTTAAAATATCCCGAGTGGTTTATCAGAAAGGCGTATTTTAAAGCCAGAAAATCTTTTTATGCCCCTCGGGAACCTTCAGTTAACCAAAAACAATATGTGAGTTTGCCTTACATTGCCGGCTTAGAAAGAGTAAAACCGTTGACGAAAGATTTTAAGTTTGCTTTGGCGTTCAAATATTCGTCTACCGTGAAAAGTAAATTGGTTAGGAATAACGTGGCAAAAGAGGAACAAGACTGTCTCTACAGCATTCCCTGTAAAAGTTGTGATTTAGTATACGTGGGAGAAACTGGAAGAAATATTGAAACCCGTATTAAAGAACACAAATATGCCTTCAGAATTTGTAATACTAATAATACCATTTTTTATCACGCCAGCCAAAATAATCATGCTATAGATTGGGAATCAAGTAAGGTACTTTATAAATGTAATAATTATGTCAAAAGAAAAATAATAGAATCTGTGTGTATAGAAAAAGTAGATAATTTTAATTTGTGCGAAGGTACTTATAAGTTAGACCCTTTAATGAGATTCTTGGTCAAAAAATCCCTTACGGAGTCGTGGGAACGTGTTCGAACCTAAGTGTGAATTTCTTAAATGTCTCTGGATTGGAATGTTTCCTTACTCGCCTTTAGTAAATGTAATAATGGAAGTAATAAATGTGGAAATAAATATAAATGCAACAGATGTAATAATAAAGGTAATATTATAAATTTAATAATTAGGGTAAAGGTAATAATAATAAATGTTAAAAAAATGTAAATGTAATAATAAATGCAGTAATTATGTCAAAATATTAGAATCTGTATGTATAGAACAAGAAGATAGTTTTAATTTGTGGGAATGTACTTATAAGCGAACCCTGTAATAAAATGCCCTTCCAGTGTCGGGAGAACGGTATCTAACCTAGGTGCGAATTTCTCTGGATTGTTTCCTAATCGGCTTTTTCATTCGTTTTTCGGTTTATAAGTTCTGTATAATAAACAATAATGTAATAACCAATGTAATAATAAATTTATAATTTCTGTAATAAATAATTATGCAATATTAAATGTAATAAAATTAATAATAAATTCAATAATTATGTAAGAAAAATATAATAGAATCTGTATGTTTAGAACAGGAAGATAGTTTTAAATTTGCGCGAATGTACTTAATGAAAATGCCCTTCCGGTGTCGGGAGAATGGGATCTAACCTAGGTGCGAATTTCTTAACGGTCGGTCCCTGGACTGTTTTTCCCTCTTGTTTTGGTTCATTCGTGTTTCTGTATCCACCCGAGGAGGATGCCAGTGGGCGTCGAAACTGTCGTGGAAATAAACTCTGTCTATTAGAGTGGGTTTTTATTTTCATATTTTGACCTTCACGTAGAAAAAAGTGAAGTTTTTTGCATTTACCGTCTTGTTTGGTGGTGCAGCCTTATTGAATCTTGTGTTGAAATCATTCTGGATATCATGTATCGTTTTTTCAGTATGTGACCTTTCATGAGCCCATGTGCTCATCACTATCCTTTCCTCCAGAGTATAAGTGGAGTTGTCTGCCATTGTTCACACAACTCTAATACAGGGAAAAGAAAAAATGTCAATGAGTCACATATAAATTCAATTAATCACACAAAAATAAAATTGGTATTACAATATGTACATTTTGTAGGGGATGACGAAACTTTTCGAACACCCTGTACTATATACTCTGCTATTTCGAAAAAGCTATCTCTGTTTACGTTATCGAACTCATTCATAATTTTAAAATCTTGGATTAGATCACCCCTTGGCCTATTCTCGAGAGTAGTCAATTTTAGCTCCTTAAGCCTGTCCTCATACGACTTTGACCAATGCGACGGAATCATCTTAGTTGCTCGTCTTTGGACTCTTTCAGTTTTGTCTATATCATTGCGCATATACGGATTCCAAAATTGTATCGTGTACTCGAAATGGGGTCTAACTAATGACTTATAAAGAGGAACAATAATATCGCGCGATTTGTACTAAAAATTCCTAGCCATAAAATTAGTTCTTTGTTCGCCTTATTTACCGCTGCTCTAGTTTGTTTCGCTACTTTTAAATCACCAGTGACTATAACTCCTAAATCTTTTTCCTGATATACGCTTGCCAACTCCTTCCCTAACATACTATATGCAAAATTACCCTTACGCGAACCTATATGTAAAATTTTTCACTTATCGACGTGAAATCTCATTTGCCATGTGACCGACCATTCTACGATTTATTCAGATCTTTCTGGATTTTATCTCTATCTTCGTCATTTATCGCCCTACCAACCAACTTCGTGTTATCTTCAAACTTTGAAACTGTACTGACGAGGCCAACATCTAGATCGTTAATATATATATATATATATATAATTTATATATATATATATATATATGAAAATGAAAATGAAAAGGTTTATTGGCAGATGACAAATATTATTAATACAATGACAGTTCATATACTAAGGATAGAAATATATACAAGTGATTAGAAATAATACTGTAATGTCGAAGTTAAGTGGAGCTACAGAGAGACATTTTTGTACCAAGAAGTCTATAGTTTAAAGGATAAATGGCAGGACTCATGGATAGCTTGGATGATCGGGTTGGTTGATTTTTTAATTCTTTGCATTAGAATGTATTGAGCACGTCTTGTTACCTCCGGGAAGCTCGAGACATTGCGGGTAGCAAACATTTGCGAAGCTGAGCATCTCCGGGGGTAATTTATGTAAGAGTCTAAAAGACCTGTTGTAGAGCAAATTTAGGGTTCTGCCAGAACCTTTTTTATAATTCACCCACAGTTGCTGTCCGTATATATTACTGCAGAAAGTACGAAAGAGAGTGTCTTTAGCTTCACTTGTACAGAATCGAAAGTTCCTTATGGTCATATTCGCTTAAGCACACAGGCTTCGAGATTGTTTTCTTATACCCGAGTCATCACTCAAGGAGCTGGTAATAGTTTGACCCAAATACTTAAACTCTTGTACTTCCTCAATTACCTCACCATTCATTTTAAACCTTATATCAGCTAGCTTATTACAGCTTTTAGGATGAAATTGCATAACCTTAGTTTTCGTAACATTAAAAAGAATATCATGTATCATGTTTCTGCGAATACTTTTCGCAGACTTTTAGTAGCCGATCCAGACCTTTAACAGAGGGACTTATTAACACCATATCATCGGCATAAACTAAGTTATTTATCCTTGTGTTATCTATACACCATCCCATTAAATGAAGCAATTAATCCGTCAATCTACACATTAAACAGCATAGAAGAGAGCAAGGAGCCATGTCTCACCTCGCAAGAGGAGTCAAAACACTCGGATAGTACCTTGCCTCACCTAACAGTGAAAGATTGGTGGGAATACCAAAATTTCAATAAATTTAATATGTACATGGGAACCTTCCTGTCTTCTAGTTTTGCAAATAAGATATTGTGGTTCACCCTATCATATGCCTTACTTATATCCAGGAAACAGCTATAAATAGTTGAATTACTGTCAATGTATTTAGATATTGTTTCTTTAAGTATATAGATACACAGGTCAGTTGAGTGGGACTTTTTAAAGCCAAACTGATTAGGAGATGTCCATAGGAAATCATTTAATAGGAGTATCAAGAGTTTTTCTAGCAGTTTCGAGAAGCAGGAAGCGACAGCAATAGGCCTGTAATTACTGCTGGACAGAATGTCTCCGTATTTATCTTTGACCAGGGGCAAGATATATAACAGGGGTGGCCAAGTTTTCTGGACCCAAGAGCCACATACGATGTTTTTCAGATGTACGAGAGCCGCAAAATATTTTAAAAAGAATTTCATTATTAAAAACATATACATATAGTTATACTCACATCATTAAATTGTTTCATTACTGCTTGTAGAAGGCTTAGTTTGGGTCTTCATTTTGGCTGTTAATACTTTAAAGTCTGGCTGATGTGATGTTAAGGCGGTATGAAGAAGCTCAGTCAGGTGTTCGTTAGTGAGGGCAGCACGATGTTTTGACTTTACAAACTTCATTACCGAGAAGAGCGCTTCACAGCAATAAGTTGTCCCAAAAACTGAGATAAGTCGGATACTGGTTTTCCTGAGGTGAGGATACTTTGTCTCTGGTACTTGCTTCCAAAACTCAACTGCTTTTATGTATCAACTTTAAACCCACGTCCTCCTGTAGCTCCAAAAGTTTTGTTTGTATTGAAGCAGCTTCCGTAACAAAAGGTGTGGTAACAGGACAGCCATCGTTGACGACATCAATCAAGAAAGGATTTACAAGAAATTCGAAGCATGGTTTTAGCTTCTTTAGTTCATCAAACATGAACTGAAAATCATCAATTAGTCCTTCTAATTTACCGTTGTATTCCTCCAATTTACTGTCTTTTATTTCAATATCAGGAAAAGTGTTTGCTCGGTTTTACAGATGGGGAAAGTGGTTAAAAAGTTTTGTTACTAGATCTTTTTGGAAGAGCTTTATTTTATTCTGGAAACTGAAAACTGTCTGTGTAAGGTCAGAAATGACCTTATCCTCTCCCTGAAGTGCCAAATTTAGATTTTAAAGGTGTTGTATTACATCAGTAAAAAACATCAGATCCTGCACCCATTCGTGATCTATCTTCTAGTTGTGGGTATGCCTTTCCCTTTTCTTTCAAAAAATCAATGATAGGCTCCAACAGTGCAACAAACCTATTCAGGATATTACTAGTTGATAACCACCTTACAATACAGTAGACTGAAAGGTCATCTGGCTTATCTTGAAGATCCAGCTCCTCGATAAAATTTCTAAACGCTCGGTGCATTTTTGCATTTGAACGAATGAAATTCACAATTTCTAGAACACATTTCATAGCACTGTCATACCTGAAGTACTTGCCTACCAAATGACCACGGTGAATGATACAGTGAATAAAGAGACACAGAGGATACTTGGGATCGCGTGTCAAGAGCCCAACTAGGCCTACATTTTGTCCTACCATAGCTGGTGCTCCATCTGTTGCAACACTGACAAGTTTATTCAATGGTACTTGAGCATTTGATAATGCCTCGTCAAGTGCGTTCTTTATGTCAACCCCTCTTGTGGTTTCTCTTAGGGTCATTAAGTCCAAGAGTTCTTCTTTCACATTTCCATAGACAGTAACATAACGAACAAATATCGCCAGCTGAGGGTTATCTTTAATATCTGTGGATTTATCGAGGGCCAAACTGAATGCAACAGAATTCTTCAAATCACTCTGCAACGAGCATGTAATTTCAGCACTGATCTGGGAAATACGTCTCTCTGTAGTGTGGGGGGAAATAGAAATACTTGCTATTTGTTCTCGAAGCTTTGTGTTATCTGGAGCAAGAATTGCAGTAACATCGGCAATATTCTTCTTCACAAATTCTCCACTACTGTAGGGAAGTTGAGCACGAGCAATATTCCATGCCATAACAAAACTAGCTTCAGTAAAGTCAACTGTCTTACACAATGATGAAAGTACAGTTTGTTGGGCAATTAGGCTAGATTTCAAAATTGTTAACTTAGTCTTCCGCAATTCTGATTTGGGAGGAAATTCCGCAATAAAATTTTTATGGTTAGTTTCATGATGACGCTTTAAGTTGCTGGCTTTAAAGTGATTGAGTGTCACGTGGCAGATAAGACACACAGGTTTCCCACCCTTAAGCTCTTCTCCCACTCCTGTTTAAAAACTCTATTTTCTTCTTCATATTTCCGTTTCTTACACTTTGTCTGCTCAGTCATTTTAATCAACTAAGGGGTTGTATAACTTCCACTTGTATAGCTGAGAAAAATAGCCACTATTTGATCTAAGAAGCCAATTTTAAAACACACTCACTCGTTACTACACGTGGCCCGCAGGGTAGCTCGAGAGGTACTGGACACTGGTGAGCGGCGATTGGTGTTAATTACGTAATTATCCCACTTAGTGCCTGTCACGCAAAAGAAATTGTCGTACGCATGACGCATTTTATTGTCAATTCAATTTTTCCTTGTTTTTTTCATATTTTTTTTATTATGTGAAAAAAAATTATATTTTTATTATGAATTTTCTCTTTTATGATAAATATAATAAAAACCAAAATTGTCTCGCGAGCCGCAGTTAACAACCTCGAGAGCCGCATGCGGCTCGCGAGCCGGGGTTTGGCCACCGTTGGTAAAATAGCACATAAAATGAAATATATGGGAATAACAGGCATAGTGGGAAAATGGTTCTACAACTTCCTCAGAGAACGTCTACAGGTCGTCAAATTTCAAGGTATATCATCATCAGAATCAGAAGTACGCAGCTCAGTACCACAAGGTACAGTACTGGCCCACTCCTGTTCATTATCATGCTAACAGACATAGACAGCGGAGTAAACAGCAACAGTATAGTAACATCCTTTGCAGACGATATAAAGATCAGCAGAAAAGTCAGCGATGTAAATGAAGTGGAGGCCTTGCAGAGAGACACGAACAAAATATACATATGGTCAGAAGAGAACAATATGACATTTAACACCGAGAAATTTCAGCTCTTGAGATACGGTAGAAAAAAGGAACTTAAACAGACTGCATATTATGCTCCAGACAGACAGTTAATTCAGAGAAGCACGAAAGCGATCGATCTGGGGGTAATAATGACCGATGATGCGAAATTCGAAATACAAAATCAGATAGCAATAAATAAAACAAAAAGAGTTGCGGGACAGGTACTAAGAACTTTGAAAAGAAGGGACAAGACAGTAATGACTCCTTTGCTACAAACGCTGATTATACCAAAACTTGAATACTGCTTAGTTTTGACGTCCCCGTGTAAAAAGGAAAAACTAATAGACTAGCAGAAACTCAGACATTTCACAGCAAAGATTGATGGCTGCAAAGAACTCAACTACTGGGAAAGACTACGTAAACTAAATCTGTACTCCCTGAAAAGAAGAAGAGAGAGGTACACCATAATCTACATATGCAAAAAGATTGAAAAACGGGTACCAAGCCTCAAACTAAACCCAATTACCATTCAAACAACACTTGAAAATAGGAAAGGCAAGATATGTAGTGTTCCCAAATTAGAGGGCCGACAAGCCATCTAGGACGTTTTGGCGCAGACATTTTGGCGCTGGACGTTTTGGCGCCGCCGTTTGGGCGCCACCGTTTGGGCACGGTGCCAGTTTGGCGCCGCCGTTAATTAGTATTAAGTAGTAATACTTGGTTATTAACCTGAAGTGCTGTCTGTCTTTTCAGATAAGTTGTGTTGTTGCCCTTAATAGCATAAATGTCTGAAAATATATCAAGTAAGAAAGGGAAACAGAAGTTTTCACATAATGGATATTTGTATGTGTTTGATAAATGTAGCAAGCGCGACCCTTCGTTACTTTTTTGGCGGTGCGAGCAAAAGAGTCAGTGTATTATAAGGTGTGTATATATAATATGGGTACTTTTCCGTTATCTGCCCCATTGACGATTGGTTAGGTTCAGTCATGATATTTTCGTTAAAACTAACAAAAATATCACAATTTAACCTAACCAATCGTCACTGCCCGGTTAGGTCAACTGTACGCCCTTGACGATTGGTTAGGTTAAGTCGTGATATTTCCGTTAGTTTTAACAAAAATTAACTAATTAACGGCGGCGCCAAACCGGCTCCGCGCCCAAACGGTGGTGCCCAAACGGCGGCGCCAAAACGTCGGCGCCAGAACGTCGGCGCCAGAACGTCGGCGCCAAAACGTCCCATTCCGCCCGACAAGAGACCTTCTCAACACTGAAGGAAAATAGCTTGGTTGTCAATGGGCCAAGACTTTTTAACCAGCTTCCAAAGGACCTCAGAAACGTTACAGGGGTCAAATTTGAAGTCTTCAAGAGAAGACTAGATGCCTGGCTCAGGACGGTACCACATGAACCGGGTGTACCTGGCTATGTACGGTGGAGAGCGCATGAAAGCAACTCGCTCCTCCACGAAGCCAGACCTAGAGGCGGGGCCACCAGCCTGACCTTCGTGTGAAGAGAGACCAACGCACGGAACAGCAACGAGGTTAACGAGGCATATACTGTATATGAGACAGAACTCGAATGGTACCCTGAGATCTTTTATGTTACACACAGACAGTGCATGGACCATGCACGGTCTGTGTGTAACATATAGCCTTGTTAACCTTGTTGCTGTTTCGTGCGTTGGTCTCTCTCAGTATTTCCCCAGTGTCTAGGGATCTTCTCCGTATCCAGTAAGAAGGTGTAGCTATTTCATTTTTACAGTTTTTAATCAATAATACGTTCCAATTGTCTGGACCTGCAGCTGAAATGTGGTTTCATTTGTCCTATAGCTCTCGCTACATCTCGGGTAAAATCAAAGTCTGTTATACACCCTCCTTGCAATTTCTCTTCAAAGAATGCAACTATGTCAGGTATCGCTTTGTCACATTTTGGGTACTGAAAACTGATTCATACTGGGCTTTCAATGTTTCACATACTTCTTTTGGATCATCGGTTAGTTCATTATTTCTCTTCCTTAAGGGCCCAATAGCGACGCGCGTTTTTGTTTTCCTTTTCGCATAGCTAGAGAAGTATTTTGGATTTTCCTTTATTGCTTCTATCACCGCCTTTTCCCCTTCCCTCTCTGTATGGTCCTTAATCAGGGCTTCTATTTCACTATCGATACCCTCCAGTTTTTCTTGTATTACTTTCTTGGCATTATCTCCGCAGTTGCCTAACTTCGCCTCCACTCTCTTTCTTTTCAGGAATATTCTTCTCTTTTGCCTCTCTAGCCATTTCCTCTTTCCTTTTGGCTGTGATTTCGGAGCATATTTTTGTAAAATTCTCAGCGTTTTTTCTTCCAAGGTTGTAGCATTTCTTCAGTTGTTTTATTCTCTAAAACTGTTCTCCACTGTATTTGGGCCATGTGGGATCTGATTGCTTCCCAATTTATAGTCTTGAAATTAAAGTTAGAGGCCCCAAATTTGCTTTGTCGTCATATTTGTTGATTTCTCGATTAAGTTGTGGTCTGAGATAATGGTTGGGGTTATTTTAATATCAGCAATCAAGTTCGTGTTAGTCGTGAATACCAGATCCAGGCAGTTATTTTTTCTGGTATTTGCCTATGTGAGCATAAACTCATTTGTGAGAGCCATCAACACTTTTGCTTGTTCCTGGTCTTCTCTTGTGCCCCCCTTGTCCTGTTGTATATATATATTTATATATATTATATATAATATATATATATATATATATATATGTGTGTATATATATATATATATATACAGTGTATATGTATATATTTATTCTTATCCACTTTTTTGTATTTTATAAATGGGAAGTTAAAGTCTCCGCAGATCATTATATTTTGGGTTGGAGGGTTTACGGCCTTTATTAGCTTTCTGATGTCATCAATGGCCTCCGAGAAATTTCTGTTGGGGTGCTTGGAGGTCTATAGATGACTATTAGTATCACGTTTAGTTTTTCTTTCTTCAGTGCTAGGAGTTCCACAAAGCTGCTGTAAGCTGTTATAGGCTGTTTATATATATATATATATATATATATATATATATATATATATATATATATACAGGGTGTCCCAGAATTAACTATCTATTTCAATGAAATCGGACAAATTTAATAAAAACTGACATAATTTTGTGTTTATTACTAAATTATGATACAAAAACAAATAGATTTATAAATCATAAGTCAAAACTTTATTGAGAAGTTTCAACATGTGACCCGTCTGTATCTCTGCAAATTTCAAATCTATCCTCAGCGCTGCGAAACACATTTTGAAGCATTTCAGGTGTTATCTCCCGCACTGCCAACTGGATGCGTTCTTTAAGTTCAGCTAAACTATTGATCTTTTGGCGATAAACCTTTGTTTTTATGAAACCCCATGCAAAGAAATCCAGGGGTGTCAAATCCGGAGAACGCGGAGGCCAAGGTCGAGGTCCTCCACGTCCAATCCACCGATTCGGAAGGCGTCTGTTGAGGTATTCTCGAACAATTAGAGCATAATGACATGGTGCTCCATCTTGTTGAAACACAACATTATCAAGAATGCCATCATCAAGAAGCTGTGGTTCGAGAAACTGCTGAAGCATATCAAGGTAGACGGTACCTGTTACAGTTGCTTCCGCAAAGAAGAATGGGCCATAAATTTTGGATTTGGTCATTCCAAGCCACACGTTAACTTTTGGAGAGTCTCTTTGCCATTCTATGACTTCAGACGGTCTTTCATTGGACCAGATACGACAGTTGTGTCGATTGACTTTACCACACGTGTGGAAAGTCGCCTCATCACTGAATAAGATGTTATCCAATAAACTTTCATTTTCGATTTGATCCACAATTTCTGCACACCTTGCTGCTCGATTTGGATAATCCTCTTCATTTAGGGCATGCAGTACTTGAATGTGATAAGCCTTTTTCATCAGTGTCGAACGCAAGATTCTATGAACTGCTGTCTTGGATATGTTGAGTCTTCGACCGGCCTCCCTAACCGAAGTTGTTGGTTCATCCTCAAACAATTGTCGTACCTGTTCGGTACTGTTACGTGCTGTCGTTGGGCGTCCTCTTCCCACCTCGTCGTGTACAGATCCAGTTCTTTTAAATTTGTTCACAAGTTCACGAATCGCTTTGTCTGCAGGACCGGTTCTGTGGAATCTTCTTGTAAATTTTTCTCTGATTTCATTACATTGCATTCCTTTGATACGGGATGTTACAACAAAGATGCGTTCTTGTGTATTCATTATTAATAGGGTTCTGAAAGAGAATGAAAATAAAACTATGAAAAACTATGAAAAAATTATGAAAATAAAATTATGAAAAAAATTTAGAAATTTATACATTTTTAACACATATTAAACATGATAAACATAAATAAAAGTGTGTTTTTAAAAAATTTGTCCGATTTCATTGAAATATATAGTTAATTCTGGGACACCCTGTATATATATAAATAACCTTTGGTTAGCTTCCGCCCGAATTGTTCATTCTGACGAAGGTCAAACTTTTCACTCCACTTTAGTCTTAGACCTACAGTTTAACGTGGAATCCGAACCACGTCCCACCAGCAGCCCAGCGTCTTAACACTAGGCCACCCAGGGTATTTATTTATTTAGATATATACGAGTGTGTACATATATAGGATCAAATGTAGAATTCGGACCCCAGCCTTCTTTAGTTAGCTTTATAAGGCTAACTAACGAAAATATCACGACCTAACCTAACCAATCGTTAGGTTAACTGTACGCCCTTGACGATTGGTTAGGTTAGGTCATGATATTTTCGTTAGTTAGCCTTATAAAGCTAACTAAAGAAGGCTGGGGTCCGAATTCTACATTTGATCCCATATATATATATATTATATATAATAAAAGGACGCGCGTTGTGTGTGTGTGTGTGTGTGTGTGTGTGTGTGTGTATGTGTGTTTCTTCCAGCCATAACTCCAAAATGGAAACAGTTACAAACATGAAACTTCACATACATATTGATTAGGTCCCGAGGTTATGCACCTGGGTGTTAATAAATTAAATAATTAAAATTACTGTGCCCGAAGGCCCCAGCACCACGATAAAACTACAGAAAAGAACGCAGCCATGAAAATTTTGTGTCAAGATTTGTCAATCTTAACATGTTCATGACTATAGTTTTAAGGACCAAATAACTGAACCCCCCAATTACTGGCTGTTGAATTATTTGGTCAATAAACTATAGAAAAGAACGCAGTCATGAAAATCTTGAGCTTCACATTGCCGCCCGAAATCTTATCTATAATAATAAAAGGACGCGCGCGCGCGCGCGCGCGTGTGTGTGTGTGTGTGTCTGTGTGTGTGTGTGTGTGGTGTCTGTTTGTTCCAGCCATAACTCCAAAATGTGAGCAGTTACAAACATGAAACTTCACACACATATTGATTAGGTCCCAAGGTTGTGCACCTGGGTGTTGAATGCCCGGTTAGGTTAACTGACGATTGGTTCGGTTAAGTCGTGATATTTTCGTTAGCGTTAACGAAAATATCACGACTTAACGTAACCAATCGTCAAGGGCGTACAGTTATTCTAACCGGGCATTCAAATAACTTACCCGGGCATTCAGTTAATCTAATAAAAGGACGTGTGTGTGTGTGTGTGTGTGTGTGTGTGTGTGTTTGTGTGTTCCAGCCATTGGTCCAAAATAGAAGCAGTTACGAACATGAAACTATACACACATATTGATTAGGTCCCGAGGTTAGCTTTAACGAAAATATCACGATTTAACCTAACCAATCGTGAAGGGCGCACAATTAACCTAACCTGGCATTCAATTAACCTACCTGGGAATTCAATTAATCTAATCGGGCATTTACTTGACTTAACCGGGCATTTAATTAACCTAATCTGGCATTCAGTTGAACTAACCGGGCATTCAATTAACCAGGCTAATAACAGCTAATAACAGCCTTCAAACTACAAAAAATATCCCGCCCGTTGGCTGGGATATTTTTGCCACCCGCACGAAGGGGGTGTTCTCTGCTAGTATATATATATATATATATATATATATATATATATATATACAGTATACAGTATATACACAGTATACAGTATATACACACAGTATATAAATATATATATATATAGAGGGACACGAACAAAATATACAAATGGTCAGAAGACAACAACATGTCATTCAACGCCGAGAAATTTCAGCTCTTGAGATATGGTAGAAAAGAAGAACTTAAACAGACTGCATATTATGCTCCAGATAGACAGGAAATTCAGAGAAGCATGAAAGCGATTGATCTCGGGATAATAATGACAGATGATGCGAAATTCGAAACACAAAATCAGATAGCGATAAATAAAGCAAAAAAGTCGCCGGACAGGTTCTAAGAACGTTCAAGAGAAGGGACAGGACAGTAATGATTCCCCTGCTAAAAACACTGATTATACCAAAACTTGAATACTGCTCAGTTTTGACGTCCCCATATAAAAAGGAAGAAACTAATAAACTAGAAGAAACGCAAAGGCATTTCACAGCCAAGATTGATGGCTGCAAAGAACTCAACTACTGGGAAAGACTACGTAAACTAAATCTGT
The DNA here is from genome assembly GCA_023014485.1 of Bathynomus jamesi. NCBI lineage: Eukaryota > Metazoa > Arthropoda > Malacostraca > Isopoda > Cirolanidae > Bathynomus > Bathynomus jamesi. The sequence goes on along the minus strand of JAJOZX010002312.1, from coordinate 60,839 downwards.
ACTCACTGGAAAGAAGAAGAGAGTGGTACATCATAATCTACATATGGAAAATGATCGAAAAACTGGTACCAAACCTGAAACTAAACCTAATTACCATTCAAACAACACTGGAAAATAGGAAAGGCAGAATGTGTAGTGTTCCCAAATTAAAAGCACGACAAGGGACCTCCTCAACCCTGAAGGAAAATAGCTTGGTTGTCAGGGGGCCAAGACTTTTCAACCAGCTTCCTAAGGACCTCAGAAACATAACGGGGGTCAAAGTTGAAGTCTTCAAGAAAAGACTGGATGCCTGGCTCAGGACAGTACCAGATGAGCCGGGCGTGCCTGGCTATGTACGGTGGAGAGCGCAAGAAAGTAACTCGCTCCTCCACCAGGCCAGACCTAGAGGCGGGGCCACCAGCTTGACCTCCGTGTGAAGAGAGACCAACACACGAAACAACATAAGGTTCATAAGGTATATATATATATGTAATACGCCTCTCCCCGAGTTCGGGCAAAGTCAGGATGTTACTCGAGAGAGGGTATTTCTTAAGGACTCTTGGATGAAGAAATAGTTCAATTTTTTATTCCCACAATAGCGGACTAATATGTGGGCTCGTGATTTTCTTTTTCCCAGTTATCAAAGTCCAAAGAGTAGAAAATAAACATAATGGCTTATACGATTTTTAATTTGAATATAGGCGAGATAAAGTTTAATCAGTTATAGTGAATCAAATGTTTCTTTTACATAGAACAGAGAGTTAATAATAATAATAATAATTAATGTTTCATAAATATAATATTAGTTACTTCTTCAATGTAAGATATTAAATAAGCCAGAGACCGCTCTAAAACACCCTTTTCTGTTCTGAGTCGTGAGAGTAAAACTGACATTACGTGAGTTCCCCGGGTATAGGACCTATGTCCCTATCGGGGAACGACCGGTTACTCCCCCTCAGCATAGGTTTCGAAGGAATTTACGAAGGGGTCCGGGGCTCAGGAGATCCCCCATCCCCTACCGATGATGGAGTTGAAGTTTTGACACGTGACCGACCATTGCACCCCGTCGGTTAGCCTATGATTCCAGTTTCGGGCTAGGAGTCGGGGGGAAAACTTCTCCCCTATCCTTTAGCCTATGGATAGGCCCCCCGGAGATCGCGTATCTCCGGGCGGTATTGGGTTCCCAGAGTCAAGGGATCGCCGATAAGTCTTTCGTGGTACGACACGTGACGACCGACCATTGCACCTCGTCGGTTAGCCTATGATTCCAGTTTCTTTCGGGCTAGTAGTCGGGGGGAAAACTTCTCCCCTATCCTTTAGCCTATGGATAGGCCCGCAGGAGATCGCGTATCTCCGGGCGGTATTGGGTTCCCGGAGTCAAGGGATCGCCGATAAATCTAAACGTGGTCCGGGACAACCTGGAGAATTTTGCGAATGGAGCTCGTAGCCGCGTAAAGTAGCCGCTGTAGCCGTTCAATTAATTCTCGGTTCCCCCCCGGGTACCTATCGAAGTTTGACCGTGTCTACCAGCACCTATCAAAAGGTAGGGCCGGGGTGAGCCCAGCCCGGCCGCAGACCCCTCTATAACCCACGCGTTGACTTATAAGTAGCGCGGATAGGGCCTATGACTGTGCCCAAAATTTTCCATCAATCGCGCAACTAACGCCTCGGCTCGTTGGAGCAGCTGTCTCCCCGGTGCCTAGGGCGGCCCCTAGGGCTAGCGATCGGCAATAGGTAGAAGATGGAAAGCCGCGGATTGGGCTAAAAAAGCGCCTAAATCTCGTGAGCTTCAATGGGTAGGTAACATCTATGCGAGGGGTGAGAATGTGAGTTTTAGTCCCTACCCTTCTCACGTATCTACCAGTTGAATTAATCCCCGTAGCAATGTGAGAAAGGAGGCTGCCTATTTCGAAAACTCACAACTTCCTCATTGGGTTGTGTAGACCATGTCTCCAAGCTTGTATAAGTCAATTGCTAAGCTACTGCCTTTTTCCCTACACAGTCAGACTCCAATTGAAAACCCATTAATCTTCCAATCCCAGAAGTAATTCCCTAACGAGGTGGAATGCACCTTCCACCCCGGGGACCGGTTCCTCCGAATCTGTTTAAAAGGCACTGATCCCCTTCTTATATAGTTAAAGAACGGAACCTGGCTACGCCACCACGCAAGCGGTTGACGTCACTTGAGAACGTTGGAGAACCGAGCCTCTCACAATCTGTTTCCCAAGTGAAATCAAAGAAACCGTCTACGTCACCTCCGCGTGAATTCAGTTCGGAAGGAAATGAGTCATACATTAGCATGGGAATTATTGAATGAATGAAATTAAATAAAAATAATTGTGTCATCAGGGCGCGGCTTTACTTCGATTATAAATTAAATTATAACATATATAACAGTTTCGCCCAACCTTTAAAAAAAAATAAATTAAAAAAAAAACTGAATATGTATCGGAAAAGCGAGTATTGAAAGAATCAATTGTTTAGATCACATTACAAATAAAGACAGAGATCACCTTGATATATTTTATTGTATTTTAAGATGATCTTTGTTTACAACGGATGTTACTGATATTAGGCTTTTAGTGCCAACACGCTATTTGTCATAATGTAAAAAATTTTAATCGTTAATTTATAACAGCAGGCAGGAGCAATTAGTTAAATCATTTATTTTCACAATAATTATAGCAAATAAATCGTAAATATACTTATAAGAAATAATTAATCCAATTTTAATTTCAATTTAAATTTGACATAAAAAGATAAAAATAGAAATACACAATTTAAAAGTATTAAATTGATAAAAATGGAAAAGGAGAGTTTTGTGGACATTAACATTATTATACTTTACGCAGTTTACATGTTTATCGTGATGTTATTGACAAGTATACGTCACATCCTGAATATATTTAAAAAAGTTTAATTTCTTCGCATTGTGGTATAAAAGAATTATCCCTTTTATAAAAAAGAATAGCAGGTATGAAAATAAAGTATATAGGGGGAGTAAAGATAAAGGAATAATTTCAACCTAGAGATATTAATGAACACATTTAAGGTAGAAAGCAAGTCTACGCCTATATAACAAATTTAATACAATTTAATAACTAATGTTAATCTAGAATGCACATGTAAGCACGTATACTAAAATTTACCATTTTGAAAGGTTATTAAGATTTTCACTAATTATTTTTAAAGGTAGGATGCCTTTAAGCATTCACTTAATCACCAATTTCAGTTAGAGATTATTCACTTCAGTTAGAAATTATTCACTTAATTATGGATTTGAGCGCGTATTAGATAAGTATTTAAATATTGAATTTTTTATTTCAAGCAAGCAGTATATGCAGTAATTTTATTATTCTAAAATGACTATTAGGGGGGATAAAGAGCTTCGTGGTTCGGCGGAATCCTCCGGCTCGGTTACTCGAGTGCTCCTTCTAGAGGATTTTTAGGGGGCGGTCACTTTATGCTACCAAGTTCACTCACCTATTACGTCCAGTTTTGGGTTCCATTTTCCCAAAAAGAAACGTCAATCCTTCTGTTCTTCGTCCGCTGCTTGAAGTTTCGGTGCTCTTCCAATACGTGCTCTACCGTAAAATTTACATTCCAATATGTGCTAACTAACGAAAATATCACGACCTAACCTAACCAATCGTTAGGTCAATTGTACGCCCTTGACGATTGGTTAGGTTAGGTCGTGATATTTTCGTTAGTTAGCACATATTGGAACGTAAATTTTACGGTAGAGCACGTATTGGAAGAGCACCGAAGTTTCAAAGGATGGGGGCTTTAAGCTTTAGACGGCTGTTGGGGGAGTCGGGTAAAATCGACTTACTCCAAGAGGGTATAATATGGTGTCCTGGATCGAATGGGCCGTCTCAATGTAGTGCCCAGACGTGGCCACAGAGCACCCTGGAAATAAATTTCGTTTAAGAGTCCTGTAAATTTTCCTGATCCGTGAATTAAAGAATTGAAAGTCACTGGCTGATATTAATCACTTTAATCAATTTTAGACAAAGCGAATTATAATCAGGTATTTCTTCACAGAACACGGTTTGTTTATAATAAGAATATTTCTTCTACACAAGTTTATAAGGTTTATAATGATTTAATTCTAAATTCTAGAATTCATATTTAATGTTACGTTAAATTAAATAATGTTTGAGTCTCCGCCGCGGAGATCCTGTTCTAAGGCACCCGCTGGACCGTTCTAGAATCAGATTCTCAAACGCTGGACGCCTCTTTATATACGAAGGAATCCATTCTCACATGCGTCAGAAGGACGTTGGACAGTGTGAGACACAAGAGAGCGGGAAGTTCTCAGAGTCAAAGCACTTTGTGTCCAAGCTAGCTGAGTTCTCATGCGGAGTTCCTAAGCTGATGTGAGGAAACGCTGAGCCCTTTGGGGCTGGTTGAAGGGCAAACACGTGTTTCGCGTGAGTGCTTTGCACTGATGAACGACTGTTCATATATATATATATATATATATATATATATATACCTTACAACCTTACAAAGGTTCCGCGCGATGATTTCTCATTTCGCGAAGGTCAAGCTTGTCGCCCCTCCTCTCGAGTTGGCCTGGTGAAGTAGCGAGTTGGATTCTTGCGCTCTCCACCTCACATAGCCAGGTACGCCCGGCTCATCGGGGATTGTTCTGAGCCAGGCGTCTAGTCTTCTTTTGAAGATTTCCACTGCAACTCCCTTCGTGTTTCTTAGGTCTTTGGGCAACTGATTAATCAGTTTTGGTCCTCTCACTACAAAACTATTTTCTTTCAGGGTTAAGGATGTTCCCTGTCTCGCCTTCAATTTGGGAATACGACACAGTCTACCGCTTCTACTTTCCATCGTTGTTTGGGGAGTTATGGGATTCAGAGTAAGATTAGGGACTAGTTTCTCCATTATTTTCCAAGTGTAAATAATGGTGTATCTCTCTCTTCTCCTTTCCAGTGAATATAGGTCTAGTTCTCGTAACCTTTCCCAGTAATTTAGTTCTTTGCACCCATTGATCTTGGCTGTGAAGCTTCTTTGGATCCCCTCCAGCTGTCTAATGTCTTCTTTTTTATATGGGAAAGTTAGGACCGAGCAGTATTCTAATTTGGGTATGATCAGGGTTTTCTGTAGAGGAATCATTACATTCCTATCCCTTTGTTTAAAGGTTCTCAATATCTGACCCGTTATTCTCTTTGCTCTGTTTACTGCAATCTTATTTTGTGTTTCAAACTTCGCATCATCTGTCATTACAACCCCTAAATCTTTTGCTCTGGAATTTCTCTGAATTTCCTGTCCATTTGGGGTATAATATTCCATGCACTTTAGGTCTTCTCTTTTTCCGTACCGTAACAGCTGAAATTTCTCGGTGTTAAACTTCATATTGTTGTCTTCAGTCCACTTGTAGATTTTGTTTATGTCGGTTTGTAAAGATCCTATGTCTTCTGGGTTTCTTATTTTTCTACTGATCTTTGTGTCATCCGCAACGGATGTTACTGTGCTGTCTCTGGTAACGTCCTCATCTATGTCAGTTAGCATGATTATGAAGAGTAGTGGAGCTAATACTGTTCCTTGTGGTACTGAGCTGAGGACCACTGATTCTGATGAAGATACTCCTTGTACTGTAACGACTTGCCTCCGCTCACTAAGGAAATTATATATCCATTTCCCTACTTTTCCTGTTATTCCCATACATTTCAGTTTATGTATTATGATTCCGTGGTCACACTTGTCGAACGCTTTAGCAAAGTCTGTGTATAGTACATCATAGTTTTCATTACTTTCAAGTGAATCAATAATGTTGTTGTAGTGTTCCATTAGTTGTGATAGGCATGATCTGCCTGATCGAAACCCGTGTTGGTTATCATTGAATTTTTTCTGAGTTTCCAAAAAGTCATAGATTTTCTGTCTAACTATTCTTTCAAATATTTTAGTGAGATGAGATGTAAGCGACACTGGCCTATAGTTTTTGGCCTGGGATCGATCTCCTCCTTTATATATTGGGACTATGTTCGCCCTCTTCAGGATGCCCGGTATTTCTCCCGTGTCTAATGATCGTCTCCATATCCAGTATAGGGGCTCAGCAATTTCATTCTTGCAGTTTTTGATCAGTGTGGCATTCCATTCATTTATCCGGTCCTGCCGCTGAGTTTGTTTTTAGTTTCCCTATGGCTTGTGTAATATCATCCGTCGTGAAGTCGAAATCCGTTATATTTTCCCGTTGTGGTTCTTCTTCAAAGAACGCGTTTCTATCGCAAATCAATTTGTCAGTTTTTGGGATACTGAAAGATGATTCATACTGAGCTTTTAATATTTCAGATACTTCTGTTAGATCATCAGATAAATCACTGTTCTCATTTTTTAAAGGTCCGATAGTCGCTTGGTTTTTCGACTTTCTTTTTGCGAAATTATAGAAGTACTTTGAGTTAACCTTTATCGCTTCTATAGCGTCATCTTCTTTTTCTGTATGCTTCTCGATTTGTTCCTGTATGACGACATCGATACTTTGTAGTTTATCATTTAATATTTTTCTGATGTTGTTATCTTTACAATTACTTAATTTTGCAGTCACTCTTTTTCTCTTTCGGAACAATGCCCTCTTTTGTCTTTCGAACCTCTTCTCTTTCCTCTTTGTTGTATCTTTGGGACATTTTTTCCACAATTTCTAACGTCTTCTCTTCTAACGTCATTAGCATCTCTTCCGTTGTCTTAGCCTCGAAAATGGTTTTCCAATCTATTACTTCCATGCTGGATGTCACATCTTCCCAGTTTATAGCTTTGGAGTGAAAATTAAAAATTTCGAATTTGCTTCTTTCTATTGTGCGTGTCCTTTCCTTTCCTGTTGCCTTTATATTAGTTGTTATTTCAATGATATTGTGGTCTGATATCATAGTTGGGGAGATTTCTACATTATCAATTAGATTACTGTTGTTTGTGAATACCAAATCTAGGCAGTTGTTTTTTCTTGTGTTTTCTGTTATTTCTTGCGTTAACATAAATTCATCAGCTAAAGCTAGTAGCATTTTTACCTGCTCCTGGTCTTCTCGTGTGCCCCCCTTGTCCTGGTGGATACATATATTTTTTCCTATCCTTTTATATTTCATGAATGGGAAATTAATATCACCACAGAGAAAAATATTTAGGGTTGGAGAGTGTAGATCTTTTACTAAGTTTCTTACCTCTGTAATGGAATCTGAAAATTTTGAGGTTGGCGTGTTTGGGGGTCTGTACATTACAATTAGTACCATATTTAATTTTTCAATTTTTGCCTCTACACATTCTACGTAGTTGTTTGAGGTACTTATAACCATTTCTGCTATGTGCCTTTCGCGTGTGTAAATAGCACATCCTCCTTTACGTCTCACTGTTCTGTCGGCTCGGAGGATGTTATAGTTGTCAATTTGTATTTCTTTTTTGTATCACTGTATCTCGGAAAAGAAGTGATTGCGGATTTATGTTCATAGGAACTGTTTTGTTCATTTTGACGTACTGAATATATATACTAATTTATATATATATATATATATATATATATATATATATATATATATATATATATATACAGTGTATGTGTATATACACAGGGTGGCGCAAAAGTCGCGCATCATAGGAATTTTTAGTGTTGATTATAATATAGATATTTTTTCTTTTAGATAAGGGATGGCTGCGAAATTAACAATAGACGAGAGAGTGAACTTGGTTTTAATGTTTGGAATACCAGGTACATACAACAAATAGATGAATCGGTAGAGAATTTAAATTTAAATAATATATTTAAATAATATATTATAATCAACAATGAAAATTCCGATCAAACTATGTTTTATAAATTAGTACACATATTCAGGACGTCAAAGTGAACAAAAACGTTCCTATGAACGTAAAAACCCAATCGCTTCGTTTCCGAGATACATTGAGTTTTTGTCGAGGCCGATCCAATTAAAATGAAAGTCGTTAAAGTTTATCAAAGTTTATTTACAGCAAGTGCTCAAAATCATCAGCGGAGGATTGGAAGGCATGGTCCCGTCGCTTGGCCACCCAGGACTTCGAACCTAAATGCAATTGATTTTTTCTTCTGGGCTACTGTATTTAAAAAATCTTGTTTATGCAAGAGAAGTGAATAACATAGATGAATTGTGGCAACGTGTTCAAGATTGTTCAGAAACAATACGCAACTATGGTGGTGTTTTCGAACGTATGCGTCAAAATTTTCCACGACCCGTTGAAGCATGTCTTGTGATGCAGGGAAACTATTTTGAGCACTTGCTGTAAATAAACTTTGATAAACTTTAATGACTTATTTTAATTGGATCGTCCTCGAAAAAAAGCACTGTATCTCGGAAAAGAAGTGATTGCGGATTTATGTTCATAGGAACTGTTTTGTTCATTTTGACGTCCTGAATATATATACTAATTTGTGAAACATAATTTGATATATATATATATATATATATATATATATAGTCCCATGGCACATCGCCTATGGTTCCTTGAAATTTTGGTGCTAGTGTTGGAAGGCTTAGAATCCTCTTCATGTTAGTGGAAGACAATGTTAAAGGAGGTAAGTGGGGTGGTGTTTTGGTCAGAAGACTGACTAGTATCCGAGTCAAAGGCGTCAGCCCGACTAGGTGTAATAGGGGGATTATAATGCTGTGTCGTCCGATCGACAAATGTTGCACTACATTGTGAGTCACCTTCCTTATCAGACATGAAGTTATGAAAATGTCAAGTACAATTAGACCGAGCAGGCTTCAAACAAAAATTTAAAAATAAACCAAAAAATGGACTGAAGTGTACAACTGTACAGTCAAAAAGTCAAAACAAATTAATTCCGACCTGGAATCCAAAGTTTTAACAACGCAATTATTGTCCAACAATTTAAACAAAATGAACACTATCACTTGACAGGGTGGAATCGATGTGTTTTTGTCTCCTCAGTTTCCCGCCTCTTACTGACTGTCTTCACTCCCTCTCTCTTCGCCGTAATGTTGCCTTACTCTCTCTTTACTATCGCTATTATAACGAACACTGCTCTTCTGAACTCTCTCACTGCATGCCTCCTCCTTTAAGGAGAGCACGCAGTACCAGACTTTCTACACTTTCTCATTCCTTTTCTGTCTAACTCTCTATCGCAAAGGTTAATCGGTATTTTTCAGCCTTTCCTCTATCAACCGGTCAACTCTGGAACAATCTTCCTCAATCCCTCTTTTACCTATCTGTGATCTCCAATATTTCAAATGCAGATTGTCTCGGCATCTCAAACACCCTGGACCTTGATTTTGGCTCGTTTCTTCTTCTGTGGGGTTGGTGGCGCTTTTGCAGGCATCGCCCTTAGCCCCCACCTTCCTGCATAAACTAAGATAACGATATAATATCTCAAAATTTTACGAGAACTACATCAATCACAATACCCGCCTAATGAGCAGTACAAGGTGTAAAATTTGTTTTAACTCCAGAAATATAGTGTCATGTATTAAAATAACTAAGATGAAGTTGTATCCTAATGTTTAATGTTTCATCACAAACACTTACCTAAGTTATCAGATAAAGAACTAAAACGACCAACAATTGTAAAAAAAAGAAAAATTTAAAATTTAAATAAACAAACTCTTTTCCTAAGTTATGTTCGATAATATCATATAATTCATTTTCGATCCTTAGAGCCTTTATTTACAACAAGAAAGAATTCCAAATCCTCAAAACCTTCAAAGTTCTACAAGAAGTTTTTTTAAGTTTAAAGTTTTAAATATATACTATAAAACGAAAAATAAAATCCTTACATTCAGTAACTAAATATCCAACAAACCTTTTGTAAAGTATATAGGGTGATGCATAAATGTGGTTCTTAAATCGCAGGGTAATAGTAGTATTGCCGCAAATTGGGAGAGTGCAAGGTGGAAGTTGCAATTGCAATGTTGATCAATGTTGCAAAGGGGTGTAGGGGTATTGCGAAGGGGTGGGTGGGGATAACCTCAAAAGCTGCATGAAAGGGTGGGGGTAATGGAGGAGGGGGTTGTGCAACAAGAGGAAGGGGGTAACCCCAAAGTTGCATGAAGGGGCAAGCTTTGAAGAGAGAAGGGAGGATGATCTCCCCACAAAGGGTGACCCTAACCTAAGCCCTAACTTTGGTTGAGAAGGTCGGATGTCCTCACCCCCCAAAGAGGTATCCCTAACCTAAAAAGGTAAACTTTAACCTAAGGAGGAGAAAGATGTTCACGCTGGCATGTCGCATCGCATAATAAAGGTTTTGGTCTTTGCACTTGTTATATATGGAGGGGTTGCCAGATAGTACTATTTATTTTAATTATTATGTATGAAGGGGAAGCCAGATATTTATTTTATTTATTTATATATGGAGGGGTTGCCAGATAGCACTATTTATTTTATTTATTTATATATATGGATGAGCTGCCAGATAGCACTATTTATTATAAATTTTTGTATATGGAGGGGTTGCCAGATATTTATTTTAATTATTTATATAGAGGGGATATATTAATAGATCAGTCCTGGGCGGTTATTATTGCCTCCACCTACCAGCGGCTGGAATGGTCTACAAGTTTATAAAGAATCAGCTATGGCCATCCTTCATGCATTAAAAAAGTTCTGGGGGCTGATTATGCTCTTTGGTAACGACAAAGGTCATGCGACAGAGAGGCAGAGAGGACCTACAGCTTTATATATATCATTATGTATATATCATTAAAATATATAGAAAATAAATATACATTAAAATAAATTTATGCTCTCCCTGCGAATCGTAGACTTGAATATTTCAATTTTAAATTATGTCTCACTCTCTGTATTTCTAATTTATGGAAATTTGATTGTATTAATGAATAAAAAAAATATAGAAACTTCAACTAGCTTTCATGTAATCATTTACTTTTTACAGTTATTTTTGTGAGATAAAAAGTATAGAATTCGGTCATATACGGAAGAAAGGAGAGCGTTAATATTGAATTGAAATACCCTTCAGAGAGGAGGGGCGACAAGCTTGACCTTCGTGAAATGAGGAATAATCACACGGAACATTTGAAAGATTGAAAGGTACTTTTTTAGGTTAGATTGCCGTTATAGTCGTTCTTATTATGTTCTTTCTTAGGTTTATAGATTAGGTTAAATTAGGTTAGGTTAGGTTACCCTTGGGTCAGATAAATAAAAAGTATTGACAATAATATTTGGTGCGACTTCTGGTTCAGAAGATAAGCTGTGAATACTTTATTTGTTTATTTGAATGTAATTGTACTAGTACAATACTCTGTATTTCTGATTTATGTAATTTGATTGTATTAATAAATAAAAACAAACGTCTACAGATGTTTTATTACAGTTATTTCTATGCTATGGAATAACTCAAGTTGTACATTGTTCGTGTAGCCGTTTTAATTTTTTTACCTCTGATTTTCAACAGAAACAGTTACAATTTCTTCAAATGAAATAAAAAAATACTCTTAAACGTTTATGTATATACGCGTGGAAAAGAATGTAATGTACTGTGTTATATAAAAAGCTAACATATATTATACGAAAAATTATTATTATTATAGAAAAGAAAGATATGAGCTTTTCGTAGTGACTTTTCAAATGAACTTTCTCACAAAATAATGACCAAAGCGGAAAAACACGATTTATAAGGCATGTAACGATATTTTAGACCTTAAACCACAGAAGAATAAGGACTACTTAGAATAGAGGGTATAAATTTTCTGTCCCTTATACATTTCTTTAAGTTCGCTAATGAACATTACTTGTCCATTTTGAAGTCTTGAACAGAAGCGTGTATTTTTGGGAAGTAACCACGCAGCTCTCAGATAATATTATATTGTGGTCAGTCAGGGTTCAAAGTTCCATTTCGTTCTTATCATACTACACTAAAAAACTTAAATTTCGTTAATGGACTTTACTTTCTCATACAAAAATTAATCTTACGTGTATATATATATATATATATATATATATATATATATATATATATATATATATATGTGTGTGTGTGTATAACCTCACCTTACCTTACAACCTTACAAAGGTTTCGCGCGATGGTTTCTCATTTCGCCAATATATATCTTATTCAACAAGATGTATTTCAGTAACTAATTATTTTTTTCCCATCATGTTTGCGAATTATTTTAATTTATTGTTTAATTACCTTTAGCGTTTATTACCTTGACGAATATTGGGTATTAGCTTCTCTCCCCCTTCGCCCTTCTCTCTCCCTTCGCCCTTCTCTCTCCCTTCAACCTTCGCCCATCTCTCTCCATTCACCCTTCTCTCCGTACCACAGAGGTGGTGCTGGAAATAGAATGTGTGTGGTGTGTGCGCTTGAACGAAGAGAGAGATCGAGAGGGAGAGAGAAAGAGAGGGAGAGAGAAAGAGAGTGAGAGAGAGACGAAAATTATACGAATTATAATGCAAACTAAAATTGCTCAAAAGAAACGAGTACTATTTTGCATCAAGAGTAAAATGAAAAAAATTAGTTAGGGGTCAAAACCATCTGAGGAAAAAAAACGAAATAAAAACCAATAACAGACAAGGAGAGAGATATGCAGGAATCAATTTCAGATAGATTCCGTTCGCCGTTCAGGCCTGTTTGGTTTAAGAATTTATAGGTTTATAACTGTACATAATTCGCCCGACAAGAAATAATCGTAACTAAAATGTCTCATTTTGATTACATCATTGTTCTTTAGTTGTTTTGACTCTTTCAGTTACCTCATTAGGATACGTTGTGACCAATGTCGTAACACCGACATTAATCCTAGATTTTTATTAGTATGCCATTATTAATCGGGAATTGAACTTGGTGTTAAACGAATTTACATTCACAATAATTTTTATATCACCACTTAATCCATTCCATAGTTTCATTCCAATGAAAATGGGTAGTTTTATTTCTGTTCTGATACGAGTGGATTTCTTAGTGAGTTACAACACGTGGGACACGTTTACCCATTTCGTAGGGATGAGTGTACCACGAGGGTAACCTGAGCTCGATTAGTAACAGGGCGAGTGGCCGCCCCAACCCAACCCGGGAGCCAGCAACCGGGAGCGAACCAGAACCTCACCGCCAGAGCAGACACAGAAACCGCTAAGGTACAGGGATGTCCTCAACTCAAAATAGTGTTGGTAATAATAATAATAATAATAATAATAATAATTCGGGAATTAGTGCAATGGGCCGCAAGAATATTAGAGTTGTGGAATTCTTTCAAATAAAAAAACTATTAAAAGAATGAAATATTTATTTTGGATTTTTTGTGGGATTTAAAACCTACTTAAACTAGGTTCTATTTCTCATTTAATGCCAGTACCCATCTAACACACACACACACACACACACACACACACATATCTACGATACCTGCCACCTAAACAGTTTAATACAGTTTAGATGAATTCATTATTCAGTTTTATCAACTATATATATATATATATATATTTTATATAATAAATACATTAAGAGCTTCTTCGAAACAGTGAAAAATCTGCGGCGTGAACAAGTCAAATTTAATAAAGACCATTATTCGTGAAGGTGTCCAATCAGGACTTCATTGGCAAAGCGTGGGACCGTTACATCGGTGTTATGATAAGTGATTGGTACACGCATATGCCATAGTCACGCCTAGTTACATTAACATCCAATCAACAAGCTTAAGGGATTGTTACAGTCGGGCATCATGCATATAAACGGAAGAATTTTCAGCTGGAACTCACAGCAGTTACTTTACCAGGGGATAAACACGCATCATGAGACAGTCACAACTTTACAGTTTAACGGAGCTGTATGAAGCTCGAAACAATGACGCGGTGGCCACAATTAGTCTTTTTAACGCATCCGATCGGAACGTATTATTTTCAAAGCAAGCCGTTACTAACATCTGCACTGACACTCCGTTTCATCCACCTAAAGGTTCTACAGTTGAGAAGTGAGTATAAAAATTTATGTACCTGTATTTCTATTTTATTTTTTGTGAACTATATTGAGTCACAAACATGTTATTTATTTTAGTGTAGCTGAGGATGTCATTAGGCGAAAGCTCTTCAGCACTATTCTGTTTCCTTCGTGGTTGTTTCATCATCATTCTGAGTTCATTCCCATATATATATATATATATATATATATATATATATATATATATATGTATATATATATATATATACACATATGTATATGTATATATATATATATATACACATATGTATATGTATATATATATATATGGACTGTAATAATATATTTTGAAATCATTACATTTTGTTGTAAAATGTTTCATTAAAATAGCGGGTGTCCTCAATTTTTAATTATAGATTGGATTGCATTAGTAATAACTAATTAATAATCAATATTATGGTAAAAGTCCTGTTTTGATTTTTCTATCCATAAAAAATCGTTGACCTTTTTTACCCAGGTTTTAAATAATTTTATAAAAATCCATAATAAGTTCATTTTGAAGTGTGAAGTTATTCATAATTTTCTCTTGAATGTGCCACTAACTTCTCTGAGTGGCTCGCAGGTTTTGGAGGCTTTACTTCACCTTGTAACTCCTTGTAACTCTCTCTTCCTATATATATATATATTATATATATATATATATATATATATAGAAGTGTATGTTATAGGTAAAAGAGCGGGAATCATATTATAATATTCAAGATTCTTTTTCAAGTGTTAAATATTTTTATAAAATCCATAATAAACCCTGTAAATTAAAGTATCTGTTTTAGAACTACTAAAACTGTTATTTTTGAGTATATATATATATATATATATATATAGGCGAAAGTCTGTGTTTAACATATAAGTTTCTCAGGGGACCATTCTGAGTTTGTATATATATATATATATATATGTAAAAAATGAACAATGAATAATCAATATTCATTTTTACATAAGAACCAAAATCGCTTAACGCGAGTTTGGATAATAATTTTACTTGTAGCTTCCTATTTTTGTTCGTGTCAAAACCCTACGATCTACCATATCTATGGTTTAGTCGTATCCATTTTTCATTTGTTATAGAAGTTATTAATTAATTATGATTGTCTTGCATCTCACCCTCGTCCCTAGATTATGCATACACATTGCATATAACAGGATTGGAACCGTAGTTGTACTTCTTAGTCATTAATACCCACTCTTGTCTCTAATTCGTTCTTGTAAATCTTCCTAATAATGATTTGTATTATACGTACAAATTCAATAACTATGACGTCATAAAGTAACTTAATTCTTCACGTTTTCCATACCTTGAACACTGAATCACGTGTTTAGTATTTGGACATCTTCCGTATTGAATGTATGGTAAATTCTTTAATAATAATAATAATAATAATAATAATAATAATAATAAAAAGAAAAAAAACTTCATTCTCTATACATCATTATTTATGTTGTTTCCTACCTATTGTCTACTGATACCTATCAACCTATCAGTCCATATTTTACGCGTCTCTATATTACGCACACAACCTATTGTATTACGTACATGTGCGTTCACCCCTCACAAGACATTCATTAGGCTTACAGTAGTTGAGTGGTCGAATTCGCGAATCACAGCAGAATTGAACGTTTCTAAGATAAACAACATCTTTCGCTCTGATCCAAATTCATAACATATTATAATGTAATATAACCTATTATGTTGTATATAAATTATCTTGTCATGTCTCATGTACTTGTGTTGTACTAATAACCATATATAATAACCATATATAATAACCATATATAATCTAACCATATAATCTGACCATATAATCTGACCATATAATCTAACCATATAATCTAACCATATAATCTAACCATGTAATCTAACCATATAATCTAACCATATAATATAACCATATATATATATATATAAAAACACTGTAAGAATGGTAACGACGTAATGTACTTCAATGAAACTATAATTGAATGTAATGACTTTATATATAATGTAAGAATGTACTTTAATAGAACTATAAGGGACAATCATAAGCGAATGGGAAGTAATCCATAATCGAAATCATAATTGTAATAAACCCAAACAAAAATGTACTCAGTCGTGTACTTCAATTGTACTTGTGTACGAGTATGAAATGATATCGCCTTCAGAAATGAAGACGCGGCAAAAAAAAAAAAATTATTTTTTATTTTTTATTTATTTCTTTTTAATTTTCATTTGGAATCTTTCAAACATCTGATCGTGTTTAAAAGGGGGGAAACTTAACCTTCCACTGCCGTCCCCCAAAATTCAGGCTTATATTGTACATGTATTTGTAAAATGAAGGACACTTCATTACGGCTCTCTGCTTTGGTCACTGCTAAGAGACTCCCCTTGTTAGCAGCCTCGCTGCGGGGAGGGGGCAGAGGCCCCTTGCCTCCTTAATATTTTTAGATTCCGGCCTGAGCTATGGTCGAAAGAGGTCGAACCTCTACCCCTGTAAATTCAGAGCACTAACTGTAAATTTTTAAGAAGTAAATCACAGCAAGCGAAACTTTTTATTTTCCCCCTCGAGTTGGGCTATCTTCAGAGGAATTTAGTCAGTAAAATAGAAGTATCAGAATATTATTGAAAGAAAAGAATTAACAGAGTGTCGACCCTATAAAGCGAGAGAAAAGAATTAGAAAGTTATAGAAGAAAAGTATATAGAAGAAATATCCGTTGCTTGCCTCCGTAACTAGAACCCCAGTCGATCCGAACCAACCCAGGGCCATAGACGGAGGGGTTAACATATATATATATATATATATATATATATATATATATATATATATACTCTGTATTTCTGATGAAAAACAAATAGGTTTTTATTAAAAAAGATTCAGAAAAATGTATGAACTATTCAAATTAATTTTAAAATAATTGTCTACAACTGTATCGTTTCTCCTTAAAGATCCGATGAGGAACTGACTCGTGTTATAGCTTCTTTTCGTAATAGCTTTGAAGAAACGCAAATACCCGACGACGATTTGGGGTCGGAGATTGAAGTATTACAACACACCCGCTCAAATGAGTGCCAGGTCGTCGACGAATTAATGTAAACTTTTTCTTTTTTGTTTCGGTTAAGAAGAAGACGCAGTGTATTTTCATCAATTTATTAAATGATAAAATCATAAGGAATGTTTTATAAAACAGTACAATTTTTACATCCAACTTAAATTAGTTACAGAATTAGTATCTGTCACATTTTAAAATAGCTATAGAGTACACAAACTAACATTATTGGAGAAAATATTGATACAATTATTCAAGTTACAATATATATACACGTAAAACTTTACACAAGAAATCGAGTGCGCACAATTGGGAAACGGTTTTTTATCTCTCTGCAAACCAACAGATCATTCCGCTCAGTATGACACGTCTCGTATAATTTTAAAAAATTTGTAAATTACTTCCCACGTGCCATGTGAAAGAGAAATGAAAAGCAGTACATCCCACAATTATTACTAAAGTATCCCTGGAATCGGTAAGGATTCCAAACAATTTGGGGGATATGTATCTGTTCGAGAAATTTTACAATAATAGAGTCATTCTAAGGATAAGTCCCCATCGAGTTAAAGTAGTATATTTTTCCCTATATTT
The DNA here is from genome assembly GCA_023014485.1 of Bathynomus jamesi. NCBI lineage: Eukaryota > Metazoa > Arthropoda > Malacostraca > Isopoda > Cirolanidae > Bathynomus > Bathynomus jamesi. The sequence goes on along the minus strand of JAJOZX010002312.1, from coordinate 43,305 downwards.
AAAGTAGATAACTATCCAGTGAATCCCTTCGCCACCAATAACATCTGTGTTTACAATAAGTGCCCCGCATTCTCTCGTAGTTAGTAATTTCAATGTTTCATTCTTCGTAAACACCGATAAATTTGGAGCGCGTGATTCGTTCCCTATTCATTACTCTCTGAAGTGTATTAGCATCCAGTTTAAAAGTAAATGACTACACTCCTGAATCTATCAATTTCTATTAGAGCCTGTGATTCGAGGTATACTAGTACACTAATAGGTCGTCTAGCGGTTTGGAGAATTCGAGTCTGACTGAAAAGTTTCCACTCTGCCGTGGACTTAAGTGTGCATGTACAAAGCAGATAAGTCAGGAGTGATCTCGAACGGATAAAAGTTAAATTGCTAGATAAATTCTTTCTGCGTTACACCAATTCCTAGCTCATCACAAGCACCACCGATATGGGCAAGATTACTATAAGCTCTCGAGCAAAGCAGGAACACAGCTGATGAGAGTCCGTATCCAGTGATCCCCCCAACCCTATGCAATTAAAGTATAAAGTTATATTGTTGAGGCCGAAATTCTCGAATTTAAAGGCGTTCTTTTTATATTTCTCATTCACAGAAGCGTGGTAGTGCATGCCAATTAATAAACTTTTAGGTAGAGTTCACAGGGCGATGTTTTCTAACTGTTTCGATGCCAACCCTGCGGACACCGGGTATAGTTTGATCTGTACTCTGTTAATTGGGTATTTTACTGTGGCAAGTAGTAAATTTTTTTCAATTTCTAACTGTTTACGGGAATTTCATTTCACTCGACGGACACGAAGGTATGTTTCCATAATATGAATCACAACTGGCTTTGCGCCCTCTTCTTGATCATCTCCCAGATATAAACAGATTTCAGGATTCGTGCGAGTGAGCTTTAATTTCATATCGACCCCATTCACAAGCAGCTTCTCCTAGAATGTGAAGTCTGTATGCAGGCGCCCAGAACATTCGTATATCTTTTTAGAAGTTGTAAATTTGTCCTTTATACAGCTTTCGTCTGATAACACTGGGTAACAAAATTTGAAAAATTTTCTGTTTATTGTGATTTTTCTGTCGTTTCTTAATGATTTCGGGGCGATGATTCCAAAAATGATATTGGTTTTACTCTATCATCAACCGTTTCAAAAATATAGGTTATCACACTTTTCATATGGCAAAGTATATAAAGAAGGCTAACATAAATATTTTCTGAAAATAAAAACACTATTGGAAATTAATGTTTATTGAGCCAAAATTGTTTGACAAACCCAAATGGTGCAAAGGATATAATATATATCATGAGGAGAACCGATAAGAGAATAACAAGCCTCGTTATGCAGTGTGCGTTCCTTAAAAATGCACTGAAGAACGCGACTTCCGCGTATGAACATTCTTATCTTTTCTGATCAGCGACCATACGTAGTCTCCCATCATGGAAGCATCCCAATGGCCCTGGTACCTTTTCTCCATCGTTTGAATATCTTGATAGAATCTTTCTCCATGTTCTTCACTCACATCGCCCAGGTTCTCACGAAACAGGTCTAGATGTGAATGCAGATAGTGTAATTTTAAAGACATACGGCACCCCATTTTGCCATAGCACTTAATCAAGTTTGACACTAACTCCTTATAGTTTGGTGCTTTGTGGTTGCCTAAAAACCCACGAACCACATCACGGAAAGCACATCAAGCCTCTTTTTCGATCGGAGTCATCTTGGCTTCAAGGTTCTTTGAATTCAACAGCGCCTTGACCTGTGGTCCTACAAAGATGCCAGCCTTGACTTTGGCCTCAGAGAGTTTAGGGAACATGACCCGAATCTGTTGGAAAACTTCCCCTCCAAAATCTAACGTAGTTACAAACTGCTTAATTAGACCCAACTTAATATGGAGAGGTGATAGCAGAACTATGTCAGGCTTCACAAGAGGTTCCCTGAGTACATTGTACTTTCCTGGTTGCAGTCCTTCACGTGGAGGCCACTGAACTGTTTTATAGTGCTCAGTTGAAGCCCTGCTATCCCACAGGCAAAGAAAACATGAATATTTAGTAAACCCTTCTTGTAAACCTAACAGGAAACCAATCATTTTGAAACCACCAAACACGTCCCAGTTATATTGTTCATACCTGATTTGAGTGAGCAGTTGTTTGACATTTTCATAGTCCTCTTTCATTTGAACAGAATGTGCAACTGGTATAGATGGATATTTGTTCCCATTGTGGAGTAGAACAGCTTTTAAACTCCGAGTTGAACTGTCAATAAACAGGCGCCACTCTGAGGGTATATGTTAACCCAATAGCTGTGAATAGACCATTAACCTCGCTGCAATAACAGAGAGAGCCATTGACATCGTAGAACCTTGCAAACTCTTCATGCCGCTTTCGGTATACAGTGCTCTTGCAGTCTTCTCCAAGCAAATTCCACTCTTTGAGTCTGGAGGTCAGAAGCTCAGACCCTAATTTCGTCAGACCCAAATCTCTAATTAAGTCGTCCACTTCCCTCTGATTTGGAAAGTGAGGGTTTGTACTGAAAGTTACTGTATATTCTTCATCATGACTGTCCTCACCAGCCGACATCTCAGATGAGCTAGCTGCATCCTCATTTTCAACCTGCAAAGCAAAGAAACAAAATATAGGCATAGCTATATATGTAGAAGAGCATCAGCACTAAGAAAAATCGACACATAATGACCCACAGTCTGTAAATACAGAAGGTAAAGTAATGGATAGATACCTGTTCTGGTGGACGTGGTATTGGAAGACCTTCGCCATGTGGTACAGGAGCTATGGACGACGCTATGCTTGGATACTGAAGAGTCTGCCTTCCTTTAACTTTCCTGTACTTAGAAACATCTACCATGCAGTAGTAGCAATCGTCGTGGTGGCTCTTTGGTTCTCTCCATATTCTGGGTACCGCAAAGGGCATTGCCTTGCGTACTCCCCGCAGCCACTCTTCAAGTGTGGAGCGGCAGCTTCCACAGATCACATGGGGTGCCCAGGGCTTATCTTGGTCACCCATAGGCATACCAAAATAGAGCCGATACCCGATCCAGAACTTGGTGCCTTTCACAATCTTGTGCGATACTTGCTTGGGGCCTATGTAATACCCACAAACGTAGCAGAATATATCCGGCGAGTGTTTACAAACTCTAGTTGCCATTCTCTTTACCAAACTGTACTACATTGATCACAACCTGCAGATATAGAGAGAAGAGTTATTAAATCTGCAACAGATTACAGATTCCAGAAAAAAGATGTATTCACAACACTTAAATAATGTTCGCAATAAAAAATGATCGATAACACTCAAATCGTCAGCACAGAGAAGCACAGAAACACAGTACTTCAGTGCTGGTAACCATCAGACAAACAACCTGCTTTCTTTGTGTGGTCACACTTACTGACTTCTCAGACTCTGCGCTCTTTATATAGCACAGTGGAAGTTTCAGGCAATTTCTAGAGCAAGAAACTGTCAACGAACATCCAGATTGTTCTTAACAAGTCCTGATTATTCTGATATTGCTGCGCCCATAATAACATTATACTGGTAAAACATGAAAAATGGATTATCTCTGAAACCATTGATGGTACACACAAACCAAGGCCAGATTTGGACTCAGCGCCCACAAATGCATATAAAAACAAAAAATTCTATATAAAGAGAATCAGTGTCACACAGTGTAATAGCCCTCGGCAGTTAAAAAGTATCCTTCGCTTCTTTTGAAAAGTTGAGGACATTTTCCAGATAGGCTCGCAGGTGATAATAACCCTTTCCTACAGAGATGTGACCTGATTTAAATACTCATCACACTGACTGAATATGGAGTGTAGAATGTTTGTTTCGGGAAATACAACGTATTTATCATCACAATCTGTTCCATCTGAATATACTATAAGTACACGCAATTTGGATAAAAAAAGTAAGAGCCTTGGCTGGGTATCACGAATTCTATAGGAGCACTGGGGGAACTAATTCTGTTTAACGGGTTAATAGTAATAAAGTCACTGTGTTCAATAGAAACTTGCGTTGGAGGCATGTCAAAGAGGAACAGCTTCGATTTACAACATTGTGAACTACACGGATGGATGAAACGTGCCACGACAAGCTAGAAATAGTGCCTCCTCTCTCGACAAGTAGTAAGCAACCTATGATTCATGAGAGTAATGTCCTTAGCTTATATCATTTAAAAAAATTATCAACCATAGGTTTCACCCGCTTATAGCACTTCTTTTTTGATGTCGTTTTACGTTTACCACCATGTTCTGGGAACCCCTTATTCTTCTTCCGGATAGCCCTCTTCTTTTTCTTCCAATCACCACACATTTTTCTCTTTGCATCTTTGATGATTTCATCCCTTGTACGCTTTAAGTGCATTTTTAGAGCTTCTTTAGGTCTAGCCCCCGCTATTATGTTTTCTACCATGTTAAAACCTGATTGTAACGCTTTCCTACTGAGATATCTGGCACCCCTCTTCAGCAAGGGGACAGCCGTAGGAAATATGGTTGGAAAAATGGATCCAAGCCCACTCCCACACTGGTATCTCACGCCTCGATAGACTTTGAAAGGCTTTCGTTCCATTATAACTCAGAGCGACGAAAGTGGAGCTTCACCGTTAAGCTCCCAGACCGAATGGGAACTTTTCCCCTCAATCGTTCTTATATGTATTGAGATATTGGTTAATAGATTAGTCGCTACATTCACATAATGAGGTTTGTCATATGTAATGCTCAAGCTCTGTCCTCTATAATTGGGAATGTGTGCGATACGAAACAGGCGCGCTTGAATATCCCCAACAATCTGATGCTCCAGGATATTACTGTAAATATTGCACATGTCTGGGGGTAGATACCCATCGCCCAATTTCTCTAATTTCAGCTGATACAGTAGGCTGACAAATCCTGTTGTACTTTGTGAAAGGTATCTCTTTGGGGGGGCTGCACCATAGCTTCCCTAGGTTATAATTTTGAACAAACCTTTGTCTTTACTATTTCTGTTAGCTTTTGATTTTAGGGTCAGTGTGTGCAGGGGGTTTCTTTACTCAAGATTTCTTACACTAAATCAGCCGTAAGATTTGAGCTTTTTAAACTAACGTTCATGTCTCTCACAACATCCTCAGCCGCACCATAACGGCCCGGCCTAGAGTTACTACTGTAGTGTAATACCGTGCATCCCCACTCCGGGGGGTACCCATGGTTTCATCCCGAGTTACCACTGCTTTTTTACACTCATCAAAGTCTCTAAGAACCGTAAAAACGGTTCCTTTTTCAAATTTCGCATATCCCAACCTCACACGGATCACAACCCAACTCAACGGGCCATGGAGTTCTGTTACAAAGTTGGCCAGGTTGTTGTTAGGGTGTACAGACAGAGAAGAAGAGGAAGGTAGTGTGACGTAGAAATAGTTAGGCGACATGTTGCATACTATTTAAGCTTCATTATTGCATCAGCTTTTATATAGGTGTTGAAGCTCTCTGTGTATCCTAGACATTTCTCCAGGTATATTTTTCTCTTTTCTGACCCTTTGCTGCCTAAAATCTTTTCAATTTTAAACACGTTTTTTCGTAAATTAAATGTCACTTTCTGTAACCGCGCGGTAAAAGCCTCCGGCGATTTCTTCCCCATTCAAATCTTCAACGTAATACAGCATTATCTCGCCTTTAGTTGTCATAGCCCTAACTTTAAAAATCTCATATGTCCAACCATGCTCAAATCCCTTCCTCTAATTTATTACCCGAACACGACAGTCTTACATAATCATTGATTTTGAAACGTGTAGAGCAGTGGTGCACAAACTTTTTTGATGTGAGGGCCAAGCGAAGAAAATAACTAAATGTATTAGCCTACTTACTTTCCATCTAAGTCATAAATTGGGTCACTTTTATATTCTAACTTTTTCATTGAATTGAAAAGACCCGTGGGGGACACATTTGGCCCGCGGGCCAGGGTTTGTGCATCACTGGTGTAGAGTGTGGCATGGTTCTATAAATATCTCTTCTCACTTGCGCTCTGTGTGCGTACCTCTTTCTAAACCTTCGTTAGGTGTTGTCCAAATTGTACGATGGTGTGAACGGTTTAAGGATGAGGCCACTGATTCCAGAGTGTCTATATATTTGTGTTTTTTTATGTGTATAATAGCGATACATATGTTCCTTTATGGTACGTTGAACTCTTTCAGCTAAAGAGGCCTTATGTATAAAATTGCTAGTGTAGTAGATGATATTAAACTCTGTCAGCATGTTTTGAAAAGCTCGGCCTATAAATTCTTTCCTCATATCCGTACAAAAATAGCCTGGAATCCTGTTTTCTTTTAACATCAGTGTTTTCGTGGTTTTAGCAACTGTTTCAGGCGATTTATTTTTCAGAGGAATTAGGCACAGATATCTAGAGAACACATCTATTATGAATAGGATGTAGCGGTAGCCTCCATTTTACACTGAATATCTTTGAATGTCTGTTAAATCCGCCTGCCAAATAGAATCAATCGAGGCCGCGGTTGTCTTCGTTGTTTTAAACCTTTTTTATGAAGTGTATAAGCATCCTGCTCCCGCAAGCACCTCTCAACATCTTTTTTCCCTACTCCATCATTATAAACACCACTGTACAGTCTATCAACGCCTCTAGGAGGCTGGGTTAGAAATGTCATAATAACGTCTTCTTAGTATGTTAGCCATTTACGTATTTTAGAAGCACGTGGAGAGGGATGACAGTTGAGGTTTGTTCTCTTCTTTTTCCTCTTCAGAGGTGCTTCCGCTAGTGGTGATGGCGTGCTCAGTTGTGGCACATGCAAGGATTGATCCAAGTCTTTTAACCTGTTCAGATTTCCTATCAATTTTTTGGGGATATTTATTTGTTGTAGTCTTGCTTTAATATGCCTCCTTCCTGATGGTGAGGGTCTACCCCTCTTTCTCACCAGATCATGGACGATATCGACGGTATTCGATCCCTGTACTTTTGTTCCTTCCACAATGATCTCACATGTATCGCTCCACTCTATGAAGGGGTCCTCACTCAATAGATTATAAAGACTTAAACTTTATTTCTCAATGTATGTGGGAGGCTGCTCTTTAATACATACTCGATATGTTGTGGGGCCGACCCGTTATTCTTTGGTTGGTCAGCTTTAACGTCGGGCGCAGGGACTATGTCGCAACGCTCATCGTTGTTCGCGCTGTGTCTAATAACCACGGGGATCTCTGTCGGATTCTTATAATTTTCGTACTCGTGAAGAAATTTCTGCAGAGCTTCTTAGTATAAGATTCTTTTCTCATCAAGTGACTTTTCAATGTTTAATAAGGCTAACAATTCGCCTTTCATTCTTTTAAGCATGCTTCTACGAGGTTCTAGAACCGTGTCTGGATTCTTTGAACTTTGCAGTGAAGCATACACCTCGTGTGAAATCACTACCACTTTCTTCATTATATTAATCTAGTCAGTAAAGGCCCCAAAACTGAAAAAAAGATGAGTAGGAATGAGCCACATCTTTGTAAAATAATTCGTTTTTTCTTCACTAGAGTTTGACTTTTACGATCGAGTGTACGTATTATGTTCTTGTAACGGCGTAGGCGAGCCTTCTGAGGGGATTTTATTTGTACATTACATTTATAACGTTAAGAGAGATTTCACAGATGCATTTTAAAAAGTTGGAGTCGATATTTTTAACAAACATGGCAATCGATGGTAGATTTTTATTAATTCATGGTATTTCTTTAGCCTCTTTGTCATTCTGGAATATACACCGTTTCAGCCTCGTTTGGGAATATATTTGTTCCTAGAAGCACCCTAAACGTGTTTCGCGGGTGGAGGTCAGAAAACAAATATCCGTAACGTTGACTTGTAGCTTCTTTATAAACTTCCAAAAACTCCTTACGCTGATTCAGGAACATTTGATTGGCTAATACCAGTGGTGGCATTCAGCCGGTTCGCACCAGTTCGTGCGAACCGGTTCCTAAAATTTCTCGAGTTCGATTTGGAGGCGATTTGGAAATATTTAAAAGGAAATTAAATAAAGAATTTCAATAAAAATATTTTTTAGTTTTCATTTCTGACACGGAAGGGAGAGAAGGGGGGAAGGGGAGGGGAGGGGAGGGCGAACCGGTTCTTAAAATTTTTTAATTCCACCACTGGCTAATACCCCAATTTGTGACACATCTCTACGTTGCGCGAATAAGACTAGATATTGTGTATTTGACGACACATCGCGCATGTATCTATTTTTTGAAAATAGATTCTGATTGATGAAGAACACGCTTATGTTAAGATGGTGGGAGAAGACTGTAAATGTCTCGGCAAACGTTTTATCCATTTTCATCATGAGATCTTCAATTACAATGACTGTATGTTCATCTACCTTTAACGAATTAACGTCATATACAACTTTGTGGAACAAAATATCATTTTGGTACTCGTTGAATACTGACTGGTACGTCGAATAGTACCATATGACTTTATGCACAAATTTTGAGAACATCTCTCCCTTATCTTTAATGATTTTAAGTACAAACACAGTTTTACCACACCCTGAAAGGCCAGATATAATACACGTGGACGGGCTCGTGAACCTGAATTTTTCTACAGAATCTATCTCTAACACACCACACTCCTAAGTGGATCATTTACAAAATATAATAAAAATTTAAGCCGTGTTTCTTATATTCCACTACGAGGTACAGCATCATGTGCCCATCATCGATATTACAGACGATCCCGAAGACAGTGTATTTGTGGTCACAGACTCCATTCCCGCTGACGAACCCACACCAACGAGAACTGTACCACGACCACGCGACAGTTCAAAGCCGAGGCATGATGAAGAGCTTTCCACGTCAGGTATAAAGCGTGCAAGGAGTGCGCCGGTTGTTAGACCCCCAGTAATAGAGCCCCAACCCTTTACGTTTTACGACACAACCCACAGACTAGCTCCTTCCTCAAATAAAAATACGTCTCCCTTATTCCTGTTCAATTCCGGGCACATCCTCCACAACAGCTGCAGCTTCTCGTTCTGTAGATGATGGTATAACATTCGAACTGATGCGCACCGCCACCTCCACCCCGGCGCTGACTAGAAATCGGTACGTAGTCAGAGTTGACCCTGGATCCCTGTATAGCAATGGTGTTGAACACGGTCTGCGACGGATAGTTGAACGTATTGTGGAGTTTGCCCTCCAGAACTGCGTCAGAATCGGGTCAGATGACAGGGATGTAGATGATTTTTGGGTAGTAATACCATTCAGACGCTTGGCCGCTGTAGATATTAGATTATATATTAGGCCGTATAATGCAGGACTCTCAAAGTAGTACAACCTTCAATATGGACAACTTCACGGTAGATATTGTCCGTGTATTCCGTGTTGCGGGTCATAGTGCCACACCTTATATTCTTAACTTCAATTCTCAGGCTATTCACGGACGGCATATAAACACCGATCGTGGTTGCGGCTTTATAGCAGTTGTCTTAGCTCGTATGTTTACTGTACTAAATACACGGACCCAAAAAATTTGGTTGCCTACGGTAGTGGAGCGTGCCCGTAAACTAGCAGTAGACTGTAAACTTGAGTTTCATTGTAATATGGGTCCTGAGGAGCTGAGAAGGGTAGAACAGGAAAGGAATGTTCGTATAGTTGTATTTGGAATGGATGGTCATCGTAGAATTGTGTATGTTTTTAAAAGCTGTGTGCGAGATCGTACAAGACCCCTACTTCTTTTAGCGTTGTCAGGAACAACGTATCTCCCCATCCGTAATATACTGTAAAGGCTCTCTAAGCGAGTTATGATAAAAGTCGAAAATATAGAAGGTATCATAATTTGTGTAAGGGGTGTCTCGAGTTTGCGGAAGATATAATGAAACATTGTAAGGAATGCCACTTGGTATGTCAACAGTCTAAAAGCTCAAAATGTGAAAGCTGTGTAGTTGAAGCTGAGAAGAGAGACTGTAATAAGTGTAGACGCACATATTTCAGTAATAACTGTTTCGAGCTCCATAAGTCAATTGGCACGTGCAGGAAAATGAGAATCTGTGAATTTGGTATGTTTCATATGATAGATAAGTGGGGGGAAATTCAAGCTCAAATGTGATGAAATTCACTGTCCTACATGCCATGAGAAATATAAGGCAGATGGTATAAAGCATGAATGTTATATGAAAGATGCTAAGCCTAAAATAGACCTTGTATAACTGTGTACTACGATATAGAAACATATACGCCTGCTGAAACAAAGAGGTTATCTCACATCTACATGAAGTCAGACTATCTGTGATGAGTGCATGGAGGGTGAGTGTGATACATGTTACAAATGTGGTTAACGGACAAACGTTTTTAAAACGATCGCACATGACAGCCCTCTGAAGCTCTTTGTGTCCTATATTGTCAAGTTAGCGGACAAGTTAAAAAAAATGACTGTGTATATTCTTGCCCCTAACGGTGCAAAATCTGATACACGGTTCCTTTATAAGGAATTGCTTGAGCACGAGTCATCGGAGATATTTACAGGCGATCCCTTGAAAAGAGGAAACAAACTTATACAGATGCAAATAAGAGGTACTGTACAGTTGTTTAAAGACACTTTATTATTCACACCTTGTAAACTAGCCAAACTACCCAAGGTAATGTACGTAGCCGCAGATGTTTCAAAAGGAATTTCCCTTACACTTTCCTCCCGAGCGACACTTTAAATGACGTAAGACTACCTTCCCTCAGACATTAGTTTAACTACGCTAACATGACTGATACTGCAGTGAGCGTGAAGATTTTGACCGCTACTACAACAGTTTTAAGGAAGATAATCATTTCAGTATAGCTGATGAATGCGAGCGTTATTGCGTGAATGATATGCGCGTGCTTAGAGTATGTTTCCAGTCCTTTAGAAGTATGTACATAGACAGATTCAAGTACGATCCGCTGCAAGTCGCAACCACAATCGCCTCATTGTGCTTTACATTGTTCAAGAACAATTTCATTCCTAATGACAGCTTAGCCGTCAATCACAGAAATAACTGCCGCAGTTATGGACACAAGGCAATTTACTGGCTCATACTCCTACAGCAGCAAACCGGTGTATACATAAAACATGCTCGCAACACGGGGGAAGTACCCATTAAGGCCAATGGTCGTGTTTTTTAGGTTGATGGTCTAAACGAAAAACGTGCCACTGGTGAGAAGAGTGTGTACTGCTTTAACCGTTGCTGGTGGCACGGATGCCCACGGCCTGAGTGTGAAATCGGAGGAGATATCTACGGTAGATCTCCTGCCGACAGTCTTGCATGGACCCGCACCTGCGATCAGCTTATATGCACCCAGTTCACTCACAAGCTCTTGTGGGAGCATGAGTATGATGTACGGATGGAAACAGATGGACAGTACCGTGAAAAAATAAACACGATCAAGCGTTCAATGGTGTTGAATCCTCTCAGATGCGGTGATAGCTTGTTCGGAGGGCATACAAATTCCTTCAAGCTATTCTTTCCACCTTCGGAGGGCGTGAAACTCCATTATTACAACTTCTGCTCTTTATACCCCTACGTGAACAATCCGTACCCTGTAGGTGCACCTGAAAAACTGGTGGGACCAGCCCTGCCCACCATCGAGTTCTCATCAAATTTGAACAAGTACTATTTCGGTCTTTCTTTCGTAAACGTGCTTCCCCCTTCGCGATTTATGGATGCGGATCTTACCCGTCGTTATAGACCACAAGCTCATGTTTCCCCTGGGGAAATGGGGTTTGTAATGTCACAACCAACGAGCGGAAGATCAGAGGTGTATATACAAGCCCTGAGCTGTCATACCCGTTCGCCATGGCTACAGAATATTGAAGATATATGAGGTGTGGAGGTTCCAGAAGTTACCCAACCTTTTCACGCCGTATATAAATACTTTTTTGTAGGATAAGTAGAAGCATCAGGTTATCCGCGGGGAGTTGATCCCGAAGATGAAAAATCGGCTTATATTCAGCGTTACCGTGACCGTGAAGGGATACAGCTTGATCGTTCCCAAATTGTAAAGAACCCGGCCAAGCGCTTTAGTGCAGAGTTGCGCCTAAATATCCTTTGGGGAAAATTTGCACGGAATACGGGCAATGGGAACGTTCATCTAGCCCAAAGGTATAACGAAGTGTTGGATTATGCCAACTGTCCCGATAAAGAGCTCATGGAGATCGTGAATGTATTGTAGGTAATACGTACATAATAAAGTACAACATTACCGAATTGGCCACAGACGCATCGCGTTACGAACATACCTGTAACCAGCTTCACAACCGCATACGCTCGCATCAAATTTTGGAGTATATTGCATTTTCTTGGAGGGAGGGTTCTGTACGCCGACACAGATAGTGTGATATTCACAGCGACGGAGGGTGAATACATGCCGCCTATTGGGGAATTCCTCGGAGAGTTGACTGATGAGATCAAGGATGAGTATGGTGACATAGCATACACCAACACTTTTGTCTCAACAGGACCAAAAACTTATGGGGTACGGGTGTGTGTGGGGGAGGAGATGAGATATATCGTAAAGGCTAAGGGCATCACGCTTAACTAGGCGAACCGACGGATCGTTAACTTTGATTCGTTGAAGGAGCTAGTGTGCTTGGAAGATGAGGTCGACCACCCGCCCCAACTGACTGTAGGGACCCACAATTTTCGGGCCCACTATTTGGAAATGTTACCAGGTGCTTGGTACCTATGATACTGTACCCTTTGACTGACAACCCTTGATTGTTATATGTGTCTATTTACTTGTTAACGATATGTTTATTTTATTTATTACACGTATTTGAATATATATACCTTGAATAATTCGCTGATATGTTTCTTAAATAAATCGTGTTTCAATTAGAGTTTCATCTTCTCCTTTGTGTGTGTGTGTGTGTGTGTGTTGTGTGTGTGTGTGTGTGTGTGTGTATACAGGAAAAGTCCTAAGCTCCGCCCCCTGTATGATAGAGCAAATTTCACGTGATTCCTGGTACTACCTGGGCATATCTCAACCCCTGTATGCTCAGTTGACTGCTGTAAGCCCTGAGTCTCAGACGTGTATTTGAAGAATTCTCACGTAGACGAAAAATAGTGATGGCAACCTTTCATATTGCGTGCGCGACGTTTATGAAGTGGTATTCGGTAAAGTCTGAAGATGTGATGGATACTAAAAAACTCTTGCCCTCCTTCCTTTGAGACTCTTAAGGCTACATTGAACTGTGCGAAGCTTGAGGAACAAGAGGTTCAAATACTCTATGGATATTCTGGCGATAGCACTGCAGGATTTCATGGCACAAACGATGTAATGGACTATGTTGCATGACTAAACTACATAGAAGATAACATATACCGTGAAGTGGAAGAAACAACACGTGCAGAAGAGAAGCAACGGGTATGGTTAGTGAATCTTGTTGTTGTTGTTGTTTAACCGATCAGCCCACCCTGATCGAGCAAGCCGGCGGCACGCAGGTAACCGATCGCCCTCTCCGGAATGGACCAGAGGTTCAGCGCACTAGTGATGTTGTGTTGTGTTCTATGTTGTGCTAGAGTGGTACAGTCTGTCATAATGAGTTCAATTGTTTGTAGTGTGTCGTGGCACAGGTGGCAGATGTCGTCTGTGGAGTTGTCTAGTCTGTGTTTATATGTCTGTAAGTTGGGGTGATGTCCACATCGGAATCGTGCTAAGTTAACTCGATCCGATCTGCTCAGGCTGATCTGTGGCCTGTTAATGGGTGGCGGCTTCGAACCTAGGACCGCATTCGGACCGAAAAGTGTCAGTGCGTTGTGGGATAGGTGTGTGTGTATGTGTTTTCTGTACTGTGTGATGTCTGTGGGGCGTGGTATGGAATGGAGTATTTGGTTATAATGTCTCTCTAGTGTTACCTTAAAGGTGCGAGGTGTTGGTGCATGATTGTACATGTAGTGGCAAGGGTGTTGTGGGTTAGTTGGCGCTGCTGCCATGAATTGGGTTCCCCTCATGTCTAAATGTTCCCTAACTTTCAGTATTTTTGTTTCTGTGTGTAGGTGTTCTGTTGGTGTTGTTTAAGAGCATCCTGTAATGATACGAAGTGCGTTGTTTTGTATTGTCTGTAAGGTGTTTATGTGTGTGTTTGAGATAATGGGTACCCAGCATGGGCTAGTACAGTATAGTCCATAACTGAGTGAATATATTGTTTGTATATGAGTGATGTTGTTTCCTGCTGGTGTCCAAAGTTTGTGCCTGTTAGTACCCTAAGCGTGTTAAGTCTTGACGTACATTTGTTTTTAATGTCCAGAATGTAGTTTGCAAAATATAATGGTGTTGTATGTGACCCCAAATATTTTGGTCCTGTGAGTGTGTGGAATGTTGGTGTTGTTTAGTGTAAGCTGTGGAGTTATCTGGTGTTCTTTTGTATTGCTTGTAAGCAAGGTGATGGTTGATTTTGTGGGCGCTACTTTGAGTCTATTGTGTGTGAGCCAGTCTTTTATACTGTTTATGTATGTCTGTAGGTTATTTGTAGCGGTGTCGATGTTGTTGTGGGTGGATGTTAGAGTGATGTCATCTGCATGATGATGATAAGGTAAGCTTGTTATCTATGGGTGTTGGAATGTCATGCATGTATAAGTTGAACAGTGTTGGTGAGAGAATAGAGCCTTGAGGGACCCCGTTCGGAAAAAGCTTGTTTTTGGATGACTTGCCAATAAATGTGAAATGTGAGTATCTTCCTGAAAGACAGTTGCTCAGCCATCTTTTAGTGTTATTGTGCCTGTTTGTGTTGAGTATTTTGTTTATGAGAGGGAAGCGTGGGATAGCATCAAATGCTTTACTAATGTCTATTGTTGCTAATAGTGTACGTTGAGCTGGTCGTCTGGAGTTGCTGCTGTCCATGATGTGCTGCGTGAGGTTAGTGAGTAATGTCGTGGTTGAGTGGTGAGGTCTGAATCCATGTTGAGTAGGCGATAGTAGTATGTGTGGGTTGGTGATTTGTAAGATTAGTCTTTCTGTTACTTTGGAAGGTTTGCATAGTAAAGTAATGGATCTATAGGAAGCTGGTTCTGTTGGATTTTTGTTTGGTTTGAGTAGTGTAATAATTTTACCTTGTTTCCATATGTCAGGAATAATACAGTTTTGGTATGAATATGTGCTGATATTTGTGAGAGCTAGTATTCCCTGTGAGCCCAAGTGTTTAAGGTGTATGTTAGATATGTTGTCTGGTCCAGTAGCCTTCGAATTCTTAATGTGTTTAATGATCTTGGTGGTATGATCTGTATTGAAGGGTGTAATGGTCGTGTCGAGCCTGTAGGTTTTCTTGTGTCTGGCAGTTTGTCTTGTCTGCGTGTCTCTGGTTGTTGTCTCTGTTAAGTGACTTATCTTTCCGTAGTGATTAACTAGAATGTTAGCTCCTTGTGTATATGTTGGGATATTATTTTGGCTGCGACAGATATCCGCGTGAGGTGTGAATGCCGCTGTTAGAGTGGGTAATGCTGTTTATAGTCTTGTATAGCCTGGATGTATCTGTGGAGTGGTTTAGTGTTGTTATGAATTCCCTAAATGTTTCTGTTTGTTGATGAGTGGTGAGTCTTGTTGATGAGTGGTGTGACAAGCGGTATTCTATCATGCTGCATCATACCAAGTACTCGTACCCTGCGGCTGAGAATGTAAATCTTGTCATAATGGACAATCTGAAGTACTTTTATCATTACATTAATATATATCATGACGAGATTTGTAGTGAGGTTGTAGCTTAAGGCCTGCGTGAGTTTTTAATAGAATTTAGAGACGAGTATCGCTTGCGAGGCAAAAAGCATAAATATGGACACATGTTTCTCTCAAATAGTGCGCTGGAGTATGAATAAAATGTGTTTAGTTCATGAAAATCACCCTGAACCCTGCACATTCTGGGGAGTGGGAGTGATAAAACATTAAAGCCGGTATTACTTCGTGTGTTGCAGATGGAAAAGTTCTCTAAACGGTTGCCCAGTATAATGGGGCACAAGTATTCACATGACTCTTTCACGTTGGAACAGACCCGTACATAAAACATGAACCTTGTATGACTCAACCGTGTTACTCGTTTCCCACACCTGTCTCCGTACCAAACCGCGCAAAGGTTGCTCATATTCATCTCAGAGTTTGAACCGACCGGACGTGTACTCCTCACAATAGAATACGATGGAGCTTCCGTTGAGTAGTACTCTCAATGCCGTATACGATGTGTCCGTGACGAAGTCATTGCATGTGTTCAGGTGTAAAACCGGTGCCGTGAACTATGTACTTGAAACAACTTGTAGACAAACAAACTCTGGGAAACGGAAAGTTATTTATTTAAGTATTGGGGAGATGAATAGAGTCTTTGTGATAGTGAGAAGTGGAGTGAGGATCGTTATAAAATACCTGCAGGTGTAGGTACAAGAAGAGAACAGATTAGTGATACCCCTTCATATGCCATTATTTCTACGTTGTGTATAAATAGCGATCAGCCATGCATTGATATACGACTGATGTGGAAGAATGCGTCTGATAATAATATTCTTGTCTCCACGCGAAACCGCTTCATCCTCGAGAGAATGTTTGAAATCGTCGGTTTCCGCAAGCTAAAGCCGATATTGGACGCACGTTTACGGATATGCTTTATTTTGATACAGTTCTTGAATACGCATACACCGATCTGCTCGACGGGTTTACCGAGTGTAGGAATGAACATGGCGAGAATGGTCTAGAAGTCGATGCTTATTTAAATGGTTTAGACTCTTCGAAATATAAACTTTCATACAAAGGGCTTCAGCGGTACAGGGCTGAGCTCACCTACACCATTTACCCTGAAGAACTATTTCTTTATATAATGAACAGTTGTCACAAAGACTTAGAAGATTATTTCAACTGCCGATATACATTGTGAAGAAGACTTCACGATTGAAAAGCGCGGATCTGTAAGAATAAACCCTCGATTGGAAAGGAGTTGTTTATAAACTTGAATTTAATAATGAAGTTGTGGCTAACGACGCCCTCTTTGTGCGTGCTTTTGATTGTATTCTGTCCGTGTTTAAAGAGAGTGATAACTTGCCAACCGAATCTAAAGTGGGCACAAAAATAGTCTTGAACGAAATGAAGGCCTTTTACATCGAGTATAAGCATCCCGATAACTTAAGCGGTGAAATAATGTTAAATCGTATTTATTGTATAGTGCAAAGCAACAATGATGTAACTGTAGACTCGAACAAGTAAGAGTTTAGTATTTTAGTTAAGCGCAGTAGAGCATAATGTGTATATAGATTTCTCCTGTACCATTATTATTTTGATGTTTATATATTATTTTGCAGTATATTGCCAACCTAGACAACCTAGACAACCTAGATCCCTAGACACTGGGGAAATACCGAGCATCTTGAAAAGAGCAAACATTGTCCCTATATATAAAGGAGGGGACAGATCTCAAGCAAAGAACTATAGACCAGTGTCATTGACGTCCCACCTCACCAAAGTATTTGAAAGAATAGTTAGACAGAAAATTTATGATTTCCTGGAGACACGGGAAAGATTCAACGAAAATCAGCATGGATTCCGATCAGGTAGATCATGCCTATCACAACTAATAGAGCACTACAACAATATCCTAGATGCATTGGAAGGCAATGACAACTACGATGTTATATACACAGATTTTGCTAAAGCTTTCGATAAATGTGACCATGGTATAATAGGACATAAAATTAAAGACATGGGAATAACAAGCAAAGTGGGAAAATGGATCTACAACTTCCTTAGTGATCGTCTGCAGGTCGTCAAAATTCAAGGTATATCATCATCAGAATCGGAAGTACGCAGCTCAGTACCACAAGGGACAGTACTGGCCCCACTCCTGTTCATTATCATGCTAACAGACATAGACAGCGGAGTAAACAGCAATAGTATAGTAACATCCTTTGCAGACGATACAAAGATCAGCAGAAAAATCAGCGATGTACATGACGTGGAGGCCTTGCAGAGGGACACGAACAAAATATACAAATGGTCAGAAGACAACAACATGTCATTCAACGCCGAGAAATTTCAACTCTTGAGATATGGTAGAAAAGAAGAACTTAAACAGACTGCATATTATGCTCCAGATAGACAGGAAATTCAGAGAAGCATGAAAGCGATTGATCTCGGATAAATAATGACAGATGATGCGAAATTCGAACACAAAATCAGATAGCGATAAATAAAGCAAAAGAGTCGCCGGACAGGTTCTAAGAACGTTCAAGAGAAGGACAGGACAGTAATGATTCCCACTGCTAAAAACACTGATTATACCAAAACTTGATACTGCTCAGTTTTGACGTCCCCATAATAAAAGGAAGAGACTAATAAACTAGAAGAAATGCAAAGGCATTTCACAGCCAACATGATGGCTGCAAAGAATCAACTACTGGGAAAGACTACGTAAAAACTAAATCTGTACTCACTGGAAAGAAGAGAGAGAGGTACATCATAATCTACATATGGAAAATGATCGAAAAAACTGGTACCAACCTAAAACTAACCCAATTACCATTCAAACACACTGGAAAATAGGAAAGGCAGAATGTGTAGTGTTCCCAAATTAAAAGCACGACAAGGGACTCCTCAACCCTGAAGGAAAATAGCTTGGTTGTCAGGGGGCCAAGACTTTTCAACCAGCTTCCTAAGGACCTCAGAAACGTAACGGGGGTCAAAGTTGAAGTCTTCAAGAAAAGACTGGATGCCTGGCTCAGGACAGTACCAGATGAGCCGGGCGTGCATGGCTATGTACGGTGGAGAGCGCAAGAAAGTAACTCGCTCCTCCACCAGGCCAGACCTAGAGGCGGGGCCACCAGCTTGACCTCCGTGTGAAGAGAGACCAACACACGAAACAACATAAGGTTCATAAGGTTCATATTTATTTTCTATATATTTGTTAAAATTTTATTATTTATTATAAATGTGTATATAGATTTCTCCTGTACTAATATTATTATTTATGAATATATAATATATATATATATTATATATATAATAATATATATATATATATATATTATAATTATAATATATATATAGGGTTGTTCTTATTTTGCAACTTTTTAATTGTTATGACTGCGCCCCAGGATATTGTGCGAATAGCCATAAAAACAAATGTGAAGTTTGAGAGCAATCGAATAATTTTTAAAACCTCCCCCGGGCATTTTTGCATTCTCCTCCCCCCCCCTGTGAACTCAGTGGACTTTCGGATTGCTTCTTCGATTGCTCCGCCTCCTAATGCGTTCGGTTTTAATAAATAATAATTACGCAGAAACTCAATTATTGCCATCCTAGCGTCGGAGTCAGTTGTGCAGATATTTTAGTTTCGTCTTGCCTTATAGACCTAGAAGCCAAGCCTCCAAGTTATTGATTTCTCAAATAAATTGTGGAAAAGTAAACTTGTAGTTGACAATGTTAGGTTGCTAGCGAGGGAATCATATGTTAATTTTATATCATTTCATTTTAATTCATTATTTAAATCTGTATCATTAATGTATATTAAACATTATATTTCATGTTATATGGTGTCTATTTTTCTAATAAGTTTTAATATTTTTCCCTTCACAGACTTGAAATCATGTCGTCGACTGCAACTGTTAAGCGTACGACCCGGAAGTGAACCGAGGTGTTTCTGGTAGGCCACCATTCTGAGTCCCTAAGCGGCTCAAAGCTGCCGTCGAAAGGAAAGGTCCTGCGCCGCTTCTTCCATGTGCACATCATCGGCAAACAGACAATACGGAAGGCGGCTGATATCGTCATCAACGAAGTCCGAGAGTTTTGGGAAATCGCCCGGATCCTGACCTCTGTTCATCATCGTTGCGCCTAAAAGCCACTCAAGTTGCACGAGGAGTAGAAGAACCTGATGCGCAACAAAACGCAGTAGACCACGCCGTTCCTCGTCAACAAGCGGAACACCTGGAAGCGCGGTCTCAACAATCTATTCGACATCGCCCACGGGAACGCGCTGAATATGCTCGTCATTCAGGAGGACAAGGAGTTTCTCCTGGCCCAGCGCGAGTACGGTCGGCGTGGGTCGATGCTCGGCGTCGACCGCCTCCTCGCTGATCGTGAGACGAGACAGGAGCAGCGCATCGCAGAGGATCGCGCGCGCCAGGAGAAGGAGGCAGAACTGAAGCGCGCTGAGGTGGAAGTGACCAAACTCAAACGGGACTCCAGCTCCAGCGAGGGCAGCCCACGGCGCCCTCGACAAAGCAACGACGCCCACGCCCAGCCGTCGACATCCAGCGCCGCCAGCCCGCCGCAGCCGAAAAGCCGCGGGCGAGAGCAGGTCTTCACACCGAAGGTGGCCGCCGCGTTCGACCGCGCGCACATCACAGACAACAAGGCGATCCACGTCGTGGCGGCGATTGCCGAGAGTCTTGGGCACAATGTTATGGAACTCATCGTTAACCCGTCGTCGTTCTACCACTCGTGCATCAAGCACCGCAAGGAAGCCGCCGCCGTCGTCAAGCAGGCATTTGCGCCGGACACCCCGCTCATCGTACACTGGGACGGGAAGCTGGTGGCCGACGTGACGGGAGACGTTAACAACGTCGAACGGCTGCCCGTCCTTGTCTCCGGCGAAGGAATCGCCAAGCTCTTCGCTGTCCCAAAGCTCAACACTGGCACTGGTCAAGCAATGGCGGACGCTGTCGTCGAGGCGCTGGAGGACTGGAGTATCGCAAACCGCGTCGCCAGCCTGAGCTTCGATACGACGGCGCCCAACACCGGCGTGGGCGCGGGCGCCTGCGTGCTCATCGAACAGAAACTGGGCAAGGATCTGCTCAACCTTGCCTGCCGCCACCAAATGCTCGAACTCGTAGGCGCCAAGGCGTTCGGCGAGTGTTTCCGCTCCTCCTCCGGTCCCAACATCCAGCTCTTCAAGTTATTCAAGGAACGGTGGGATTCCATCAACACCGAGCGCCACCTGGTCATCGACGACGAGGAGGCCACGGCGGCCCTCATGGACGCGCGAGACGACCTCATCGCCCGCTACTATTTCCACCTCTCCCAACAGCAGACGCCGCGCGATGACTACCGCGAGCTCTTGGAGCTGTCCATTATCGTCCTTTGCGGCGTGCCCAGGCGTGTCATCCGGTTCATGCGCCCAGGCGCCCTCCACCGCGCGCGCTGGATGGTGAAGGCCATTTATTGCCTCAAGATGTTCTTGTTCCTCGAACAGTTGATCCTCACCGCGCGAAACCGGACAGGTCTCAGGCGATTCATCAACTTTGCCCTTGCCCTCTACGTCCCGGCCTGATTCGCTTCACCGAACCCAGCCGCTGCCCCGGCGAACGACCTTGCCCTCCTCTAGGACCTCGTCGGCCACGAGGACAAGGTGCTCGCCAAGGTTCTGGCCGATGGCATCTGTAGTATCTGAGCGAGCCACTCGTGTCGCTCACCTTCTTCGACGACAACACATCTGCGAAAACAAAGAGAATGATGATGAAGGCGCTTGAGGAGCAGGAGGGCTCGGACAGCCCCCCGAAGCGCGTCGTCGTAGAGTTGAAGCCGGCTGTGGTGAACGGCAAGCCCCTCGCTGATTTCATCACCCAGTCATCGAGGCTCTTGTTCCACGTGTTGGCATCGACGGCGCCTTCCTGTCCTCCGACCCAGCGGAGTGACCCAGTGACCCAAAGTATGCCGCCGCCGCCCGGAGAGTGGCGAGTCTCGGCGTCACTAACGACTTCACCGAGTGCGGCGTCGCTATGAAGCAAGTCTACAACCTGGCACTAACATAGGTCGGGGACCAACGTCAGTTCCTCCTCCAGGTCGTCGAGGCGCACCGAAAGCGCTACCCTGACGCCCGCAAGTCCACCGTGACTTCTGCACACTAGGCAACAATGAGTGGGAGATGGGCGCCCGTGAGACCCCCACCATTGAGGGGCTAATACTCGAGTAGAGGAGGACCTAGTATACAATTCAACTACAAAGTACTGACATGCCGGAGATATCAGTTCCATCCAACGGCATTCCACAACGACAATTTTAAAAAAACGTACAACACTATCCTATGATTCACTTGGGGGAGAATACAGAATAAGGTAGGTTGATTTTGGAACTGTGATCTTGGACTAGTCTAGATAGAAAGGTATTAATGTATAAAAAACGTTGCATCAACTCATATTTGTGAAAATGATTGTATTTTTTGAGGATTGTTAATTATTTTTAAGTTGTAAAATTGCCAAATTTTATGCGTAAAATTGCGCGCGCGGCATTCGCGCAATGTAAACAAACAAAATATCGGACCTTATTTCATTAAAATAATCAATTAAAATTCGGCTTTTTTAACAAAACGATGCTTGAAACTTAGTGTAAATCCATTATAGATGTTTATTAGTGTATTATTTTGTATTTTTTAATGATATTTACCTATAAAATGTGTATTAAATTAAGTTATTTTATGATGCGTTCATTTAATTGTGTTTATTTTCAGATATTTCATAAAAATGGGTAAAAAACTGAAGTCTGCAGTGTTAACTCGAAGTGATACTGCCAAAAAATTCAGTGGCCAGCCTTCCCCTTTGAATAAAACAGAGCCTCCTACCCTCCGCCAAGTTATTCAGTACAGTTATTTCCTCCAAAACAGCCACCCGGACTTGAAAGACTATGATATTGCTAAAATGATAGCAAATGATGTGAGTGAGATCTGGCAGGCAGTGAACCCGCGGCTGCTCCTGTATGAGGAATATTATGTAGTGAAATTGGTGGATAAAGTGTGCTTCAAGAAAACAAAAGAGATAAACAGGAAATCTCTTTCTACAGTCCAGGAGCAGAATCTGGAGGAAAAGCTGGATAAACTTTTTGACATTTCTGCTTGCACCTGTAAGCTACCTGTTCGTCCCTGTGATGACAATGCTGTGAAGTGCAAGAAAGAAAATTGTCAAACACAGCATATAATCTGCACTTGTCCTTCCAGTAAGAAGGTAATGCTATTATTTTTTAAACTTTTAACTGGCCTAACTTAGTGCGATTGAGCGGAAATTGCACACCATTGGCTGTTCACTCCATCAGAATGAGCTTCCTTTCAGAGCTGTTTTCAAGCATCTTGATGGCAGTACCAAAAGTCCCACTGCTTTCACTGGTCCGCTGGGAAAACTCTGTGAAATTGACTACCAAGATCTGCCACAAGTGGAATTCACCAAACTCAGTGGCCCCCTGGCGACCAGAGACTTCTTTTGGAGTATGTGCTTGGAATTTCCAGCGACAAAGTCAACCCAAGATTTGCTGCCTGGAAAATTGGACCATTAAACCATGCAAGATGGTTGACTTTGGCAATTAGATTGATGTGTCTGTGGACCAGAGGTGCTTACCCTCCAGAACTACAGGATAAGCTTTACCAGGCCAACAAATTCATTGTGGAAGTGTATGCAGTCAGTTGGTTTGAGATAAAAAGGGACAGCAAGTTCCACAATCAGCAGCTGTACATCTTCAACATGATCCAGAGGATCAAGCAGCAGTCTGAAGAAATCCAGGGTGTTGCTTTCAAGAACCTGAAGTACAGTGCTTTTGCCTTGCTGCCCGAGAATGTGCTGTACTCCATGATGAAGTCTGATGACTTGGAAGTGAGAGAAGCTGCTCTCAAGAAAATTCTGTCCATCAGGTAAGCATTTATTAATTTAAAAAAATGTGAAAAAAAGAATTTGATTATGGGGATTTATTTAATAAAAAAAAGGCCCGAGTTCTATAAATCCCCATAATCAAATTTTTTTTCACATTTTCTTATCCCAATTCCCCCTCTCCCCTCTGATAATGGAAATAATCTTACCTTCTTTCTGAAAAAAAATTCGATTATGGGGATTTATAGAACTCGGGTTTTTTTTTTTTAATTTAAGTTAAATTAAATCAGCAATTCTGAGACTAATAGGGATTAAATCTTAAACTGGAATAAAAAATAAATTAATTATTATTCTTTCAGAATTGGGAAGCCAGCCAAGAATAGGCTGAAGAAGATCACAGCCATCAACATTGAAGCTACCCACTGGTCAGAACTAATCAATCTTTCTGAAAGTGGCATCTGTGAACCTGCTCTCACAGAAGACTTCTGACCAGGAGCTTCAAGAAGCATTGCTGAATGGCACCAAGCTGGAGCTGCCTGATCTGCCTTCACATTCTCAGAGTGTTGAAAGGGCCGTGAAGCTGACATCTGAAGCTTCCCATACTGTTTATGGACTCGAATCAAGGCACAAACACATTCTGGCCAAAGCCCTAAGCCGCCAGATGAGGCCTTCCTTTGCTTCTAAGGGCTCTTACAGTGAAAAATATGATGATCTTGGGATCTAAATGTGTCTATTTGACTCTGTACATGTTTTTCTTACTTTTTTTTCAAACTTTTTTCAGGATTTTTTTATGAAAATAGCATGATTTTTTTTTGGCCGAAAATTGCGAAAATGCGGTATTTTTCGGTACGATTTTTTGACGATTTTTGAAACGGTTTCCTCAAAAAACGGTTAAAGCTAGGGATCTGAAATTTTTTTTTCAGTTATTATCATATTAAGCCCTAACTATCTCGACTAGTCCAAAGTCGATATCTAAAAAAATGCGGAAAATCAACCTACCTTAATACAGAAGTACTCGGGGGAAGTAGTAAAAATTATGCGATCGCTCTCAAACTTTACAGGATTAGTTTTTATAGCTATTCGCACAACATCCGAGGGTGCACTCATGAAAATAGAAAAATTTTAAATTTAAGCCCAAATAAGAACAACCCTAATATATATATATATATTATATATATATAATATATATATATATATAGATACATATATACATATATACATATATACATATATATATATATATATATACATATATACATATATATATATACACACACACATATATATATATATATACGAGGTGTGATCAGAAAGTTCGGTAAATAGTCCCGCAACTAATGAATGCGTGTCACTAGGTGATGTCAGTGTGTATGGCTGATGACGTCACCTTGGCCACTTGCCAAATGCCAACAAACACCATTCAACTACGCATCGGTGCGCCGTGTCATTGCTTTGTGTGAGGGCATTTTTGTGGCGTCTGGCGATTTTGCAGAAAATGTCGAAATTTAAGCAACGTGCAAACATCAAATTTGTTTTAAACTTGGTAAGACGGCTACAAAAACGCACGGAATGTTTGCAGCTGTCTACGGAGATGAAGTTGTTACAAACAAGACGGACGGACGACCACTTCTTTCATCATCTTCCAAAGACTCATTTCCTTCTCGAAACCTTCCAATCCACTTGAAAACAGTCTTGTTTGTAACAACTTCATCTCTGTAGACAGCTACAAGCATTCCGTGCGTTTCTGTAGCCGTCTTACCAAGTTTAAAACAAAATTTGATGTATGCACGTTGCTCAAATTTCGACATTTTCTGCAAAATCGCCAGACCCCACAAAAACGCCCTCACACAAAGCAATGACACGGTGCACTGGTGCGCAGTTGAATGGTGTTTGTTGGCATCTGGTAAGTGGCCAAGGTGACGTCATCAGCCATACACACTGACATCACCTAGTGACACGCGTTCATTAGTTGCGGGACTATTTACCGAACTTTTTGATCACACCTCGTATATATATTGTTTAGAGTGTGTATAGAATTATTTTGAACTATTTTGATTGTATATTTATTTTCTATATATTTCATGAAAATGATTCCAATAATTCGTCTAAATAAACAGAATGATGTAGTTCTGTTTTATTATCCAGTAAATGCTTTCCTGGTTGTATACAGGGCGTCCCCAAAAAATGTATACACACTTTAACAGCTGATAGCTCAATTGATGTTTCTTTCTTTCCAAGTTAAACCCATTAGAATTAATAATGGCAGTCAG
Organism: Bathynomus jamesi; assembly: GCA_023014485.1. Taxonomy (NCBI): domain Eukaryota; kingdom Metazoa; phylum Arthropoda; class Malacostraca; order Isopoda; family Cirolanidae; genus Bathynomus; species Bathynomus jamesi. The sequence continues at coordinate 17,506 of JAJOZX010002312.1, read as the reverse complement.
ACTAAGCTTTGAACAAAGGAAATTCATTCTAAAATGCTACTGGAAGTGTGAAAACGCAGTTGAAGTGCAAAGACAGTTTAGGAGGGAGTTTCAAACAGATCCACCAACGCGACTTACCATCACTCGAATTAGAGATAAGTTTGAAGCCGATGGAACTGTTCAGAATGTCCACAAGAAGCGTTCCGGAAGACCACGGACATCGACAAGCCCCACAAAGCAAGAAAGAGTACTGGAAACGTATCACCAAAGTCCAAGAAAATCTCTGCGGCAAGCGAGTCGTGAGGTAGGAATTTCAGAATCGTCTGTCCAACGCATTTTGAAGCGCTGTCAATGGAAAAGTTACATTCCAAGATTAGTCCATGCTATTAATGAAGATGATCCGGACCGAAGAGTGGAGTATTGCGAGTGGTACTTGGCACGATGTGGATGTGGATTGGACGAAGGGGTTTCGTAGAATACCCTCCGCGTTCACCAGACCTCACACCACTAGACTTTTTTTATGGGGATACTTAAAAGACAAAGTCTACGCTATAAAACCTGCAACAGTCGCTGAATTGAGAGCAGCCATTGAACGAGAATGCACACAAATACCAAACGAAATGTTTCGCGATGTTTGCGATTCCATTGCTTCGCGTTATCAGCAGTGCCTGGATCAGAACGGACGTCAGTTTTGACAAAACAATTAAATAATGTCTGTAGATTCTATTACATTTTGAAAATGAAATGTATTTTAATAAACACTGCCTTTATAAGTATTTAAAGTGTGTATACATTTTTTTGGGACGCCCTGTATATAAACGATATTAAGGAATAACTGGGATGCTAGGAATATATATAAACGATGCACGTTTGCTACAATAAATATGTATATATATATTTATACACTATGCCAAATGGCTGGTTAAGCCTTCTAAACCAACTGGCTGCTTAAGACAACTGGCAGATTTCTAAGCCATCTGATGCTGTCAAGAACTTCATTAATTAAATAAGTAGCACAATCTGGCAACTCAAAAGTTAGTAATATACACATACACCTAAACAAGCCATTTACGCCTTCTAAGCCAGATTAAGCTTTCTAAGCCTTCTAAGCCAACTGGCTGATTAAGACCTTCTAAGCCAAGTGCAAAGACCAAGAGCTTTATTGTGCATCTGGCGACCCAGGCAAAGGATGGTCTTTCTCCTCTCTTTCTTAGGTTAGGTGGGTTTCCCCAGCTTGTGACAGCTGGGGAGAATCCCCTCTTCTTCCTTTTTTTCACCCTGGTGGGAGGAGGGAGGGGGTACACCTTGCAACAAGGGGGAGAAGGGGGGTTGGCATATTGCAACGTTTGACCAACATTGCAATTGAAATTGCACTTTCCCATTTTGCAGCCATAATACTTAGAGTGTATCCTTGAGAATAATTTAAGAAAAAAGATTATATAAACATAAGTCAAAAACCTCCTCAAGATTTTTTACATTTTATGCAAATACACAGTATGATACATTTCCTTCAATAAAGCAAATGTTCGAAATTCTTTCTTACTTGTTGAATGCATGACTCAGCACGTCGCAAAATAGGATGGAGGAGAGATAGTTAAAGGGGGAAAATGAGTGAGTATGAACAAGTGAGGGAATGGTGGTTAGCGATAGTTTACGATGAGGGGGTAAGATAGAGAGAGAGACGGGGGAGTGGGTGGTAGATGGCATGCATTCATGAAGCAAGAACGAATTTCGAACATTTACTTTAATGAAGCAAATATATGACACTGTGTGTATATATATGTGTATATATATATATATAATATATATATATATATATACACTAGCTCCGATCTTCATAAAACTAATTCATTTAGTACATCTCAAATAACTCACTGTAATAAAGGTTTACAATAGGGACCAAAAAATAGGTCAGTTATCTACAAAATCTTGTCCTGTACATATATATATATATATATATACATTCAACTGCAAAGAACACGCAGTATAAATAACGTAAAGAACGACGCTTGTATAGGAGATATTCCGCGCAAGACGAGAAAGAAAGAACGGAACAAATGAAAAAATGAGGTAACCACCTGGGAATCGAACCCGGGATCTTCCGATTGCCGGTCAGACGCGATACCATTACACCATGGACCTCACTCTTCCAAACGCCGTAATACTTCTACATACTCGCAGAAACCAATGCCCCAAGGGGGCACCTCCCGCATGCCGTAACATTATATGCAATCGGAAGATCCCGGGTTCGATTCCCAGGTGGTTACCTCATTTTTTCATTTGTTCCGTTCTTTCTTTCTCGTCTTGCGCGGAATATCTCCTATACAAGCGTCGTTCTTTACGTGATATATATATATATATATATATATATATATAACTCATTAAAGTGTTAATCATATATTACACTCCTTTTTATGTTAGGGCTAAATTTTAGGTCCACTCTTCCACAATTAGATGCCCAGATATTAAAAATATTTGTTTTTTAGGGAAATTTAAAAATATATACTGTTTCTGGAACTTTTTAAATTGTTGCAGAGTACCGCAGCACACTTTAAAGGCATTTTGCATTTATTTATAGTAAACAAGTTTTAATTAACTTTGAATGTTTTGAATAGGACTCCATTAGTTTTTAATTTACACATGAGTCATTACGTCATCAACTTCCAACATCTATGGTTGGCTGCAAAAATAGTCCCCGTCCGAGTTGCATGATTTTAATATTGCAATTTTTTAGTTTACAAGAGTTTCTTCGAGTTGGATTTGTGTTTAGTGTGAAAAGTTTAGAATAGTCGACGTTGTCGATCTTATTCAGAAGATTAAAAATCTAGGTGAGTTCGCCTCTGCGCTAACACTTTTCTAAGGAATATAAACAAATTAAGATGAGCGAGTCTACGCCCATATGATTTGTGACGGACGCCCTGGATGAGTTTCATCCTCTGGCTTGAACATTTTCAAGCCTCTGTATGTCTTTTCTCAAAGATGGGGACAAGAACTGCACAGCGTACTTGAGGTGGGGCTTACTCAACGCGTTTTAAAGAGGAAGAATAGCATCTTTGCCTCGATACGAGATCTTTTTTTTATGTAGAAAGGAGGGGGCAGGGGCGAGCGCACACAAAAATATCCCTATATAAGAAAGGGAGAGCCAAAATCAAGGTCTCCGAGGCCCACAATGCCATTTTATTATTATTTTTTAAAGAAATTTTGAAAAGATGGTGTAGTGTGTAAAATGCATGTATGTTTAATAAAGAATAGAAGAAGAAACGTAGCGTGTTTTTGAGAGCATGCTGGACTGCTCAAAGGGTAGATGAGACCGGAGAAAGATCAGCTAAAGAAGACAGTAACAAGAGAAACGAGAGTTCCAGCACTCCCTGTCTCCTGCCTAACGTTCCCCCCGGAGTGTTTCCCTGGTCGATTGGTACCTACAATCTCCTGCTTCCTTTTAATATAACCTAGTATCTTATTACATTTCTTTTCAACTTCGACGCAGTGTTTGGAAGACTTGAGATCACTGATTATATATGTTACACGCAAACGATCGATCGCGCTGCACAATCGATGGATTCATCCTTCGCGCACACATCGATCGATCGCTGCGCAGACGATGAACAAAATTAACTTGCTCGATCGATGGATAAACACTGACATTTTGACATGCGCAGTTGAATTGCTTAGGTGCAAGGTTAGGTTAGGTTACCCATTTCAATAACATTTCATTATTGGTCAACTAAATATGTAGTCCACAAATTACGGTCGCTCATATTAGATATTTGCCTTGGCTTTTGCACCTTCATCTTCAATGGTATGGTTTTGTTCACACACGTACATATTTGTTTATTGTATCCATCGATCTAACTTAACCTAATCTAACCTTGCACCTAATCAATTCAGCTGAGCATCTCAAAGTGTCAGTGCTGAGAAGTATTCAAATCACAGCGATATGTTCATCCATTGATCGTGCAAGTTAATTTTGTCCATCGACTACGCAGAGATCGCTCGATGTGTGCGCGAACGATGGGTCCATCTATTGTGCAGCACTATCGATCGTTTGCGAGTAACATACACACATCTAAGTCTTTTTCCAAGTTGGTCGTTGGAAGTTCCTGCCCGTGTAGTGAATAGCTTGCACATTGGTTTCGGGATCCAGTATGCATTACTTCGTATTTATCCATGTTAAAACGCATTTGCCAAGTAGTCGACGAAATCGCCAGCCGATCTAGATCATTTTGAATTTTCAAGACACCTTCCGTACTGCCCACACAGGAACCGAACTTAGTGTTGTCAGCGAAATTTGATATGGTGCTTAATATACCAGTGTCTGTGTTGTTTATGCAACTAATGAAAAGCAGTCCGAATACCGAGCCCTGTGGGACGCCACTTGTTAATGATGCCCACCCTGACGCCTCAGGGTTTATTACCATCCTTTGTTCCCTATCGTTGAGCCAGTGTTCAATATATGCGGCTATGGCACCAGTTATACCAAGGGCCCTTACCTTTGTCATAAATCACTTTTGTGGCACTTTGGTTAACCATGGTTTTACTTCCGCCCGAATTGTTCATTCTGACGAAGTCCAAGCTTGTTGCTCCACCTTAGACCTACAGCTTAACGTCTACTACGGGTGGTCAGAAATTATAAAGTCCTTGCCCGGACTCGATCTCATGACCTCCCGATCAGCAGCACAGCGTCTTAACCTCTAGGCTACCTAGGGTACCCATTTATCTACCGACCAATTTTTATTGCGTGGAAAGATGAACAGCTGGGTTAGCTGCGCGCCGCCTGCCGTCACCGAGTTTCGATCTGGGGGTCGATGGATTCGTAGTCAGCGATGCTAACTACTACCTACACCAATGAGGTAAAAAGTTTTTTAAATCAATATATATTACGTCAACTAACCTGGAGCGATCGTATTCAGAAAAAAATGTTGTGGAGAAATTCTAGCAGATTACTCCAGCAGGACATATGCCTAGGCAGTGGTTCCCAAACTATGGGTAAATTACCCTGGGGGGGGGTAATGAACGATTTTTCGGGGGATAATGGAGGCGGAGGTTTGAAAGGTGAGCATTGCTAATATATACTGTATCTTATATTTATCAACTTTATAAATATAAAATTATTTTATATATATATATATAGTGTATGTATGTATGTATGTATGAGTAAAATAGTTCGTTATTTTGTGTGTGCTTTCTTTGAAGGGGGTAATACGGACGGAGGAAATCAAGAGTTTGAGTAACGAAGGAGAAAAGTTTGGGAACCACTGGTCTAGGGAAACCGTGTTAGGAATTAGTTAAGAGGTTGTGCAATTCTAAGTGATCGGCCATTCTTTCAGCAATTATTGATTCCGACACCTTGGCTACAACAGACGTCAAGCTAATGGGCCTGTAGTTGCCAGATAACTGCTTGTCTCCTTTTTTGAAGACACAGGTCACACTGGCCAACTTCCAGTTCCTTGGGACCCTGCCTTGCGCAAGGGACTTGGTAAAGATTTGCAAAAGAAAGTGAACGATGACCTCCATTGTCTCCTTTACCTTCTTTACTGACACTAAATAATTTAAGTTTTTATAAAGCCATCGAAATCAGCCCTGTGAAAGTGTAGTTGCTGATTGGATTTTAATAATTTAGATATTATATTAAAGCGGTGTAGGTTATGATCGCTGTCGCCTAAGGGCTCGCAGACAGCCAGATCAGATATCAGGTTGTCTTATGTAGTTAATATCAAGTCTAATATGTTTTTCCTTCTTGTAGGTTTCCTCACCCACTGTGTCAGGAAGTGATCGTCTACGAAACTGAGGAGCCTGATTCCCTTGTCATCGGCAGATTTAAATTTCTACTCTATCCTACTACAATTAAAGTCCCCCATAATTAAATTAGTTTTCCCTCTATGGTTTGGCCAAATGAAGAGTGCTGTAAAGTTTTCGATACTAACTAAGAGATTTAGATTCGTCACCCTTATTCCTAATAGGGTTAATATGTTTTAAATGGCATGGGCTAGATCTGTAAATCAAAATAACTTTTTATGAGGTAGTTTTAGTCACTTTATTGAAATTTGTCACTAATTTTTTGTGCAAATGCATATTAATGGTGAAAATTATGATACTGATAATATATATATAAATACACTCATTTCTGGTCCGACGAGTATAATTTTGGGCTATTTTTTCGCTACTCTGTGACTTAATTAGTTTGTTGGTTTCTGTTCTGGCTATTTTTTTTCTAATGCGATTCAGTTTGGTGGTGTTTGTGATAGAATTATGACGTGTCGTTCGTGTGGTTTCGACTTTGAGAACTTGATTCGTCATGTGCCCTAAATGAAGACAAAGCGTTGGATGTTTTTATCAATTACGGCGTTATTCTCTCATCCTTAACTTGCCCGAAATGTGACAATGAGTGATTAATACGAAAAGATCAGAAGATAATTAGGTGAAATAACCAATATTAACCTGTTAGGTTAATTGAATGCCCGGTTAGGTTAATTGAATGCCCGGTTAGGTCAACTGTACGTCCTTGATGATTGGTTAGGTTAAGTCGTGATATTTTCGTTAGTTTGAACAAAATTGACGAGAGCAAACTTTTCTGGTTAATTTTGAGGTGTTTTGAACGTTTCCTGTGGTAATGCGTCGTTTACGAGATCTCGTAACATGAACATGTTAGGTTATGCTTTATTGTATAAAATGTAGTCAAAAATACATTTTTCAAGTGTATTTTGGTGTGCTTTGTTCGAATATGACCTTCATTTCTTGTGCAAATAAGCAGAAATACAATTGTCATTTCAACTTCCGGCATGTCATTTGCGACATATTACCCCTAATAGCCCTAACGTTAAGCTGGACGACCTTTAGAGTGTATGAAATTAATTTTGCCACTCTCACACGGCCTCGTTTCCCGATGATATACGCCGCCGCTCGAACAGACTCGTTTGCTGGACGTTCTACTTATGTCAACTCGTCGTTCAGAGTCTCTGCTTGAGTCTCTGTCTTGTCTGCCAGTGGTCCAACTTCAGAAGGCTCTACCTCTTTTGATTCGCTTCTCAGCAGCAGTGCCCCCAGTAAATTCGCTTTGCAGCAGCGTTACCTGAACATATCGGCTCGCCATCGGCACTACTTGCGTAGGCTCGCTTGCTGGCCACACCACTCAATTAGTCCCATTACTCTGGTCAACGCAATGACATTGTCTAGAACACTGTACACGTTAAGATGGATAAACCCCCTAATTTTGATTTGTCTTGGGTATTTATGTTTGTCCCGTCCGCTGAGAACCACCTTTTTTTACTCCCCCCCCCCCCCACTGAAGCTATCCCATAATTCAAGGATTTGAATTCCTTTGTCCTTATATAACGTTTTAAGCCTGACATTTATTGCAATAGCTTTACGTAAATCCACATTGTTTCCTTTCAAGCTAGGCAGGATCCCAATCAACAAACCTCGGTTGGTTTTCCGTTTTATAGTTTCTTTCCTTCAAAGTTAAAGTTTTTCAGAAAAGTAAATTTCTTTCGGGCTTCTTCAGCAGAATTGTAGTTTAAGATGATGGACCTTGGGTTACGTATATCATCACAGTGGGATAGAACATTCTGTAAAGCTTTCTTGTTTAATTTAATTAGGTGTTGGAGATATTTTTTGTCTTTTGTGAATCCAACTTCTGTTTCTTATGTGGAGCATCACCGAGTTCTTCACTGGTACTGTCTCTTTTTGCCCTTTTGGGGGCTCTTTGGACCTGGAGTCTGAGGTTTCTGTACCGCCTGTTCTCCCTCTTGCGGGGCTCCAGGTTGCTTGTTTTTGCTCTTCCTCTTCCTCTTTTTAGCGGGTTGAGAATTCTCATTCTGAATATTGGGAGAATTTGCAGCCTGCTGATTCTTGTTAGACTCATTTTACTTTTGTTGATCTGGAGATTTGTTGTCAATTGCCATTTGTTGTTGTTGTTGTTTATTCTTCCTCCTCCTCTTTCCTGGGTTTGATTTGGTTGGTTGTTTTTATCTTTATTTTGGGGAGTTTTCAAATCTTGAGTCTTATTCTCATTTGAGAGAAGTGCAATCTTCTTGAGGGTTTTCATCTTTCGAGATTTGTTATTCAATTCTTCAGTCTTTGGAAGTTGCATTCGTAACTTCATAAGTTTTGGCCTCGCATAATGTCAGTTAATTCGTCAAATTTGGCCATGATTCCCTCAGGGTACCCAGCTTGTCCCTTCTGAACTATGTCGTCCGAACTTAATTCAACTATTATTATACTGTTTTTATCGTTAGTCCTAGTTTCCTCTAATTCCCTTTTTAATTTATCGAATTTTGCACCAGCAAACATGTGATCCTCCTTTTCGTGGTAAATTTCTTCGCAAAATAGTGATCCTGATCACGGACCGGTGAGTCCCCTAAGAGGACAAGCTCCCCGTCAAAGTCGGAAAGCAGGTCATACCTCTTGGCTAACCTAATACTACAGGAATTCGCGCAGCTTGTCGAGGCCTTGCTGTTTGCTTTCTGGGCACGGGTCGGAAATCGCTCATCACGTGCTCCGCGACAGGATAGTTATCCCCCTATGTGTTCTGCAACAAGATGGAGTTCCCTGCCCTCACGCTAAGCGATTGGTCGGCGTTTACCCCCCACCTCCATCAGGTTCTGAGAGAGAGAGCGAGTATATCAGTCTAATGTCACGTGCATGAGATGTGGAGGAAAAACTAATTGATAACTTCCATTTATCATGGTGAGCGTATGTGAGAGACTGATCGACCAGTTTTTAAATGAATAAGAGGAGACTTAAAATATTACTGGCAGAAACTTCCTCGATGAATGAAATAGTGACTGTAAGTTTGGAATAGGATCATGCAGGTGGAAAGACGGATGGAATATTTAAATTAATATTAATAATAATATATAATAAGCCTGTATCGTGTATTGCCCGAACAGAAAAACGCATTTAGCATCTCAAAATGTCATTTAAATATCACATTGGCCCTACAGAAATAACATTTCTTTACAAAACAAGTAAAGTGAATATAACTGCTAAATGAAAAAATTATTGAGTATGCTCTATGAATAATAAAAAGGCATTTCCAGATGAAACATCAAATCAAATAACAATGTATTCATCCCTTTGGAGTGAAGGAACACTAATGTAACATATAGAAACAAAACATTTTGAAAAATTGATGGACGAAATTGAAATATAACATTTCACTACTTCAAAGAAATATTAAATTTCTTGCCGGTAAACACGTGTGCTAACATTTTGTCCAAACCTTTTTTGAGTTGCAAACATACTGATATATCGTCAATAAATAAGAAAATAATTATAAAATGATGAAACTTAAGTCAGTAAATCATTTTATAATATACTGTACTTATAACACAGTATTGCGATATTTCAGTGTATTCTTATTTGCCTTTCAGATTTTATCTAAAATTTATAAATCTGCATATGAGATTATTTGCATTTAAAATATAATTTTTACTGTAAAGGTCAAAGAACATTTGTTTTTCATTTTCTTCTGTTATTTTAAGGCAAAATTGATCCTTTTTTTTATCTCTCCGGAATAGCAATGTTATATTGTTTAATGTGTATATACAATTCGTATTCAGAATGTTAATTACTTTTCTTTCTCTATCTGTTAAGTTACCTATTCATAGACGGGTAAATAGGGTTGCAGATTTTGTCCAGCAAAATGAGGAACAAAATTTTTTTTTAGCTTTTTTTAAGACTAATTTTATTTCAAATTACAACTAGATTTCTTCAACAGTTAAAACAAACAAAATTAGAAAAATTTTCTTAAAACAATACTTAATAATGCTTCATTTTTTGCTCAAATGCAGGACTGTCCCGCAGAATGCGGGAGGTCTGGCAACCGTACAGGTAAATATAAGTAGATAGGTAAATAAACAGGTAGACGGGTAGAGTACCCCTGTTCAAAAATCAACTTTTTCTTATTTTCATAGGTTTCTGTACTTTTTCCCATGCTTTTTGACCTGAAAAGGCCGAGAATCACAACCATTTTGACCTAGGTTGTTTGGAAGCATTGCCGCATGGAGCTTTAAGTTTTCTGCCTTGAAATCGGCCAAAAGCACCAGTTCCGGGGTCCCTTGAATCATGTTTTGCACTATAACTTTTTATCTAAACAAGATAGAGCAACAAAATAGGCACCAAATTAAAGTGTTTTTAATCCTCTTTCTAACTTATGCAATTATGATAGTCTTGGAACAAGAAATGGCACATTGGTACATACAAAGATTTCAGAAATATCACAAAATTCGTTTTCTCACACTCAAGGCAGACAAGGCGCCTTATTCATGACACAAATTTGAGATTAACATTTTGTCACAAGTCTAATCGATCAAGAAGTGAAAGCATTACATGATGATTAATTTCATAATGACATTTACACAGTCAGTTGTTGAGAGTTTGTTTCTTGAAGCTGTCAAAGCGGCGTCTGTTGAACTCCACAGCTTGAAGGAGATAGTCCCTTTGCTTGGCATCTGTTGTTATGACATTTTCAAAGTCGCTCATCATCTTGACACCACGTTCAGCAATGTCATTCACCGCTTTCAGATTCTTAACATAGTCCAACGCTTTTCTGTAGTCCTCATTCTGTGGCCAAGACGTGACAGGTTCCAGAAGCCACTCGGATCCAATGTTCAGTGTGTCCAGCAGGAAATGTGATTCTGGGCCAATGAGATCAACCAGGGTGGTCTTAGCTGTGACTCTCTGGAATAGAGGCTTTCCTGTTCTGAAGCTGTCTGGCTTCTCAGTGGCATGTAACTGGGCAGCAATGTCGTGCTTCAATGTGTCACTCAATCTACTGCTGAACAGGGCAAATGGCACGACTTCCTGCGTCAGGTACCATTTGTGGTTTTCCATCTTATTAAGTACTGCATCAGCAAGCTCTGGGTCAGTTTTCTTGTACTTCAACATGTCCTGGATTAGACTTAGATCATTCACGGGAGCATCTGCAGCAGACATTGACATCATCCATACAGGAGTGTAGAACAGCGCAAGGAAGGTGTTGAGTCTTTCCAGCTTTGATACAGTGTCTTCGTCGTACTCAAGTTGATCTGCAAACATCAGCATTTTCATGGAGTACAGGTTTCTGGCCATCCATCTGGCCTGATGAATGGCGCCTGGTCGACTCCAGTGAATACCTCGAGGAGGCGTTCCTCCAAGAACAATGACTGTCAGTTCAGCCATTTCCCTGTAGTCGGCTCTTGGAAGCCTTTCTGCTGTTAGAATGTCTTGGAGTATTTCTTCACTGTTCTTCTTCTTTTCCTTCAGCCATTTGCTGTTGATAGCCAGCATCTTTGGGTTTTCCTTGGACAAGTCCGTCCAAACATCCTTCAGATGCTCAAACCAGAGATTATCTGGCCCCTTCACCTTCCCAAACAGCTTCTCCCAAACTGCTCCTACTAGGATTTCCAGGATGTGATGTCGACAGGCCAGATAAAACACCTTTTTGTTCAGCATTTTCTCTAGCAGTTTGGCAGCTCCTCTGTGAACTCCACTGTTACTGGATGTAGTGTCAAAAACAAGGGCAGTAACATTATCCGTAAGTTCCCATGTCTCCAGTAAATCCATTGAAGCCTCAGCCTGAGCTGTGCCTGAAGAATTGTCGATGACAGGTACTCCCAATAACTTTCCTTCAGTGTATGAAGGTGGACCAGACACTAGCACAGCTAAAGTCTCCGAGGTACTTCCAGGTTCACTGCCCAAGACATCTTTGAGCAACTTTCCATCCCAGTGTAAGGCAGCGTACTGTGGGGGATTTTCACAAAACTTGGACATGTGACTCTGGCTGATATTATACCTGGACAGCATTCTGTTGCGACGTGTTGTTGAGGTTGAGATGACGAAGTTATCCAGATCAGCCCCTCCAGCTTTCAAGGTGGCAGAAACCATGGCAGTAACTTGATTGTCTGATAAACCAAGACGATCAGCTGTATTGCAGATGACATCACATTCCATGACCTTCCTTAGAAACGTCAAAGTCACACTAGTCACAGTGTCTTGATGGTGAGAACATCCAGGACGAGGCTGATGGTAATCCATGTCCTCTGTGTTAGCGTCGTTGTCAGTTGAGTCACCCCAGGTAATGTCATCCACATGAACAACTGCCTCTTGTTCTGCTGCAGCTGTAAAATAGTACAACATGTTAAGACAGTAATTGTTAAGTACATGCAAAATATCGCAATGGAGTAAAACTTAAAACTTTTTGTGACGTTCAAAGTAATTAGTTTTACCTTGTTCTTGTCTATGCTGCAGTCTTTCATTCCTCGCTGCTTGCTGCAGGGATCTTGTCTCAAAAATCTTGTCATGACCAGATATATGACCTTTCCTTTCAGTCTTTTGGTCTTCGTAGAACCTGATATCCTCATCTTTCTTCTCTCTGGATAACAGTCTGTTGTTCTGTATTTCCTGGATTGCATTTGGAGCTCCTAAATCAAACAGGCTGTCTAATTCCAGCACAAATGCTCCTCTTTTTCCTCCAGGGTTACTTGCTCTTCCTTTGCTTTTCACCAGAGCACGATGTTTCTCATGTAGTTTCATGAAGAGCTTCATTGCGTTGTACTTGGTCATTGTCTTGATCCTAGCCATCTGCCAGAATGGGATGATAGATTCAACTGTTTCATATGCAAGCTCTTGAACCATGGGCCTCCCTGCATTTTCCGGTAAATTCTGAAGATTAAGGAAATACTGGAACGCCTGTCTGTTGGTGGGAAGCTGGGAACCACTGATAAAAGCTGAAGGGTATCCAACCAGGAAAGTTTCAGTGAGAGATCTGGTAGATGGCCCAGTTGACACCTGCCTGTGGACAGTACGTGGAGGTTCTGAGATATCAACTCTGCGCCCACGGAGCTCCCTCAGCTCCTTGCTTAATGCCATTGTGAAGTTGTAACTTGTAGATGGTTTTCTAGATTCTGATTGAGTTTCTGTTGTTTCCTGAAAAATGACAGATAATTATTATTATTATTATTATTATTACTAATTATTATTTATTTATTATTATTATTATTATTATTATTATTATTATTATTTATTAATTTTATGCTCTTTCATTTGATACCTAATTTGTTGCTCTATCTTGTTTAGATCAAAAGTTAAAGTGCAAAACATAATTCAAGGGACCCCGGAATTGGCGCTTTGGCCGATTTCAAGGCAGAAAATTTAAAGCTCCATGCGGCAATGCTTCCCAGCATCCTAGGTCAAAATAGTTGTGATTTCCGACTTTTTGAGGTCAAAAAGCATGGGAAAATGTACAGAAACCTATGAAAATAAGAAAAAGTTGATTTTTGAACAGGCCTACGGGTACAGCTGCGCTCATTATTCTTAGGACACGCTTGAGAACAGATAGCGACACCTGGCATATATTTGTTGTGTGTACTACAAACGGTTGTAACATTTTATGAATGAAGCTGGAGTTTAGTGAGTGAGTGCTTATAGGTTGTTCATTCATTGCCAAATGTCTTTAGAACATAATTATTTCCATTCACCACTCTGGTTTACATATTACTCCCAGATAAGACATTGGCTGAATGCAACTTAACACGTAAATGGTAGTTATCAGCGTAAAAGGAAGCCAGTATATTGCATCGTCATGTGTCTCACACACTTGCAAGAGTACAACCTGAGATTTCTATATTATGGTTTTACCTAAAGCGTCGTTAAAATTGTCAATTGAATGATAGATGAGCGCAAATATCCAGTAGCCCAGCAGTTCTAAACAGGGGGCGGCGAGTTATGCTTAAGGGGTCCATGAGTTGACTAGATTATATTCAGTAAAGCATTTTTTTTTCCCTTTTTTTTGTGGTGGCTAATTTTGACCTCTAACCGATAACATTTTCGGTTACTTGAAACTTTAAAGTGTCTATAAATGTTGTCTTGGTAATTAATGAATGTTTCACCAACACTGAAATTAATATCCAAAATACATTTTTCTAATGTATTTTGGTGTGTTCTGTTCAGATATGACCTTCGTATCTTGCGCAAATTATATATATAATTATATATACTGTATATATATATATATATATATATATATATATATTGTGGATTTAATTATCCCAGAAGAGTTCCTTGTTCCATGCACGGTCTGTGTGTATCATAAAAAACTCAGGGAACCATTCTGAGTTCATTCCCATCATGAAACGGACATGTTATGTGCCTTGAAAAGTGGACGCTAAATTCTGCCAGTTGAGGTTTAAGTTTTGGTTTTGGCTAAAAATATAATAGTTAACCCTTTTTCTTTGATTTATTCAATCCGACGTGAATGCAACGAGTCTTTTACTTATATTGAGGTTCTAAATGTAGTGGGGCTAGGCTGCTTTAAACCCTAGATCCATGTCCCAAAGCTGGATCCTGTCTGCTTTGCAGATAGCTGGTGAGGGAAGCTATATTTATGGCACCTCTTTGCGAGAGACCCGTTGCCCACGTCGGGCTTGCATCATGAAAAAGAAAAACTGCGGTATTTGTCATTTACCATTACTTATTCGGACTATAGTGGATTTAATTATCCCAGAAGAGTTCCTTGTTCCATGCACGGTCTATGTGTATCAGAAAAAACTCAGGGAACCATTCTGAGTTCATTCCCATATATATATATATATATATATATATCGTAAAGAACGACGCTTGTATAGGAGATATTCCGCGCAAGACGAGTGAGAGAAAACAGAACAAATGAAAAAATATATTGTATATATATGTATATGTATATATATATATATATATATATGTATATATATAATATATATATTGTATGTATATATATATATATAGTATATATATTGTATATATATATATATTATATATATTGTGTGTATATATATATTATATATATTGTATATATATATATTATATATATTGTATATATATATATTATATATATTGTATATATATATATTATATATATTATATATATATATATATATATATTATATATATATATATATATATGTTATAATGTTATAATGTTTCAGACCAACAAAGACCCGAGGATCCACTCATGGCTGGTCTACCTAACTGTGTTCGTAATCGTGTATTGTGTATGTCCTCCGTGGTGGCGGAGGGGACCTACAATTTTACGTGGGTTCCGAACCACAAGAACAAAAGAAACTTATTTAAAAACTGCCGGTAAATTGGCAACGACCAATTTTTACGAAACTAAATAATTATCAATTTAAAAATAATTAATTATCGGTTTAAAACTAAAGATAGAATCTCTCGGTCCAGAGGAGCAAGTCATAATAGACTACTATCCACAAATATGTTACATTCTATATCTATTTATAACGGACATGCAAATATATCAGATCCAAAGAATCCAGTCAATTTCATTACGGCATCCATCAAGTCACGGTCCATATCGATTGCGAACCAAGTCAAAATTTACAACCATATACATTATCAATTTAAAAATAATTAATTATCGATTTAAAACTAAAGATAGAATCTCTCGATCCAGAGGATCAAGTCATAATAGACTACTGTCCACAAATATGTTACACTCTATATCTATTATATAACGGACATGCAAATATTTCAGATCCAAAGAATCCAGTCAATTTCATTACCGTATCCATCAAGTCACGGTTCATATCGATTGCGGACCAAGTCAAATTTACAACCATATACATTACAATATATACACTTACGAGGAAAAGTGTAGGTGTGGCTGTAAAGACTGTACAGTAATGTAGAAATGTGTGTGCACCCATTATGGGTCTCCCATTTAAAGGTGTTTGTGGGGCAAGTGAAGATCATGAGTTTTTCAATACCTCACAGTACTATGGGGGGCACCGCGCGGCAGAGGAATCTCTTTAAATGGGGTGTGTAAGGACAGAGAGTATCCCCCTAACCAAGACGCTGCCTCCCTATATCCCACAACACTTGTGTTGAGCTGTGAGATCTATCCCCACAAAGCCTTAATTTTACTACCTCAAACTATACCCTTTCTATCAACATGCGCGTCCAATCGATTCTCTAAACATGTTTATAGACGTGCTACTAATTACTTCTACCGGCAAACTATTCCAGCTATTTACTATTCTATGCGTAAAAAAGTTTTCGCAACTGCTGTCTCGAACCTTCTACTTGTCAACTTACACCCGTTATTTCTAGTCCTATTATATTGAGATATTTCGAAAAAGCTATCTCTATCTACGTTATCAAAACCCATTCATAATTTGAAAACCTGGATTAGATCACCCTTAACCTCCTAGTCTCGAGTGTAGTCAATTTTAACTCTTTAAGCCTATCCTCGTACGACTTTGACCTAAGAGACGGAATCATCTTAGTTGCTCGTCTTTGAACTCTTTCGATTTTGTCTATATCTTTGCGCATATGCGGATTCCAAAATTGGACCGCGTACTCCAAATGGGGTCTAACTAATGATTTATAAAGAGGAACTATAATATCGCGCGATTTGTACTCAAAATTTCGAGCTATAAAACCTAACACTTTGTTCGCCTTATTGACCGCCGCTGTACTTTGTTTCGCTACTTTTAAATCACCAGTGACTATAACTCCTAAATCTTTTTCCTGCTCTACGCTTGTTAAATCTTTCCTGACATACTATACGCAAAATTACCGTTACGCGATCCTATATGCATAATTTTGCACTTATCCACGTTAAATCTCATTTGCCATGTGACTGACCAATCAACGATTTATTCAGATCTTCCTGAATTTTACCTCTATCTTCGTCATTAATCGCCCTACCACCCAGCTTCGTGTCATCCGCAAACTTTGAAACTGTACTGACTAGGCCGACATCTAAATCGTTAATATATATAAGAAAAAGCAAGGGGCCCAATACAGAACCCTGAGGAACGCCACTCGCTACATTAGCCCAACACGACTCCGCTCCATCAACGACCACCCTCTGTTTCCTGCCTCGCAACCATTCTTCTAGCCAATTTATTACTACACCCCTGATTCCATGAGCCTTAGTTTTTTCAATGAGTCTTCTGTGCGGCACGGTGTCAAACGCTTTCTGAAAATCTAAATACACTACATCAACCGCCCGATGTCTATCGTAAAACGTAACCACGCTTTGGAAAAATTCTAAAAGATTAGTTAAGCAAGATTTGTTTCGCCTAAAACCGGCTGCGTATTTCTAACCAGATTATACACTTCTAGTGTTTCGACTATACGATCCCTAATTATTGATTCCAGTAGCTTACATACAACAGACGTTAAACTGATTGGCCTATAATTTCCCGCCGCACCTTTATCGCCTTTCTTAAAGATAGGTGTTACGTTTGCTAACTTGAAATTATCTGGTACGCACCCCTCAGAAATAGACGCATTAAAAATCTTTGTTAGCGGAACACAACAATGCTATCTTTTAATTCGCTTTTAGTTGTATGGGATATATGGAATCCGGACCGGTGATTTACGCGTTTTCATTTTATCAATATAGCGCATTATTCCCCTTCACTAACGACAATATTATCCAAAATATTACCATTATCAAAAGGTATTATGTCTCTGACCGTAGGGATATTCGTTACATCTTCTATAGTAAAAACTGACGTAAAAAATTCGTTTAGCAAGGTAGCCA